>OY856412.1:1134752243-1135352243 GCA_963693085.1 Alisma plantago-aquatica | reverse complement strand
AGAGAAAGATAAATTTGCAACAAGCAAATAAAAATTCTAATTCATATTGGACTGCCTGGACAAAGGCCCCAAGGCTGGCTTTTATAACACTGCATGACTTGACACACATGCAATGGAAATAAAGTCCTATTTAATAAAATTCAGAATTAAATAAAACCTAAAATAAAGAAAAGCATAAAACATTTATGACTAAGCACATAAACTAAATAATTTGTGCTTAGGTCCCTAAATATTAAAACAAAGCAAAAACAAGTAGAATAAAGCCTAATATGTCCTCCATCACAATGTCCCATTTTCTATGATGTGCGAGATTAAAAGGTTTTATTACTATTATTGGGACATATTTCATCGTTGTTGGGGTTCAAAGGTTGTAGCATAGAGTAAAAAATTCAGTGTACAGTTAGTGACATAATTATGAAATATTTTAAGTTATAGCGTACAGTTAGTGATACAATTATGACTTTACGAGTATGAAAAGGTGGCCATGGGTCCTGGAACAAAGTTTACCATCTATAACTATAAGAACGTAGCTTCAGTATAAGAATGCATGTGAAATCAAATCTTTAAGAAAGCTTGGGCTGATTGCAATCTGGCTAATAGTCATCAATCACTTCAACCCAAATTAAACCAAATGGTTTTATTGATTTTGGCCCTTTCTCAGATGAGTCAGTTTAGATGTCAGATATGAATACCCGGTCAGTTTCAGCCAGTTGTTCATTTGGGGACTAGCCCAACAGAAACAGATAAGTTTTAAATATAGGAAAATCAGTGTTCTTATAGATCAAATACAAACTGTAGACTGGATAGAATACAAAGTAGTTACACTTATAACCTATCAAATTTACAACCACCAAATGATGTATCGATAGCCGTTGAAATTTCCACAAAGTTTTCCATTTCTATGGGGGGGACAAATGAATTAGTTAATATTGTCGATATTTCCAGAATTCCAAAAGATATTTCAGTTTTTCGGTCAACAAAATAACTAAACAAATATGAACTTTGTTGAAAACTGTCAAAATTTCAACAGTCATTATGGGAATCCATCTTCCTTTGGTTTGAAAAATCCATGTATCCTATTGTATTCAGTATTCAATGGTCAATACATACCTACACCTAAACACTTATCCACTTCAAACGGAGACTTAAATTGTTGTTAATCCTATTATCTCGATTTCTACAATATTCAGTTGAATGTGTAAAGGTAGAATAATCGATAAAAACAGTCCTAATGGAGCGTGGATCAAATTTATTTGCCTTAGGGTCAAAGTTGTGAATAAAGTTTATACAGCCAAAAATCAGAGAGGAAAATGACCGACTTTGTCTACAGAGAAGACAATAGAAAAAGGAATTTCATATTGAAGAACAATAGAAAAAGGAATATTGATTACTTATGTGATGACGAGTGTTGCGGGCTCTGGCTCTAGCGATATGGCCACGACACCGGCAAGCCTCCGAATGGATCTGATGAACATGATGGTCGTCCCCCTGTCGCAAAACACAATGCTCGATTGCGCGTGCATTGTAGTGGTCAGGAGGTCCAAGTTGCAAAAGAAACTAGATCGTGGGTGGAAGTGTTTAAGAAGGCGGATTCCGATGAAACAGTACTCCAGTATAAGCAGCTAGAGATTGTTGACGGAGCTGTGAGGTACCCAAAGACCATAGCTGAAAGGAATATATCAAGATGGGAAAACATTGTCGTTGGGTATGTCATTGGGCTTAAACCTCACTGGCCTACGCTACATCATCATCTCTCTACAATATGGAAGATGAAGGGAGAGTTTGAGATCTGGTCCAGAGGGAACGACTTCTTTATCATCAAGTTTTCTAATAAGGAGGATATGAGGATTGTGCTTGACCAGGGGCCTTGGCTAGTGGGAGACAATTCGTTGATGCTTAAAGAATAGCAGAGGGGAGAACCTTTGGAGAAGCTCAAATTGGCAGAGGTCCCAGTTTGGGTCAGGATTCATAACTTGCCATTAGAACTCTGGGACGAGGAAGTATTTAGCATGATAGGAAGTTTCATTGGTACTCCTTTACGTCCATATTTCCTCACTCAGAAATTTAAAAGATTTGAGTACGCCAGAGTTCAAGTTTTAGTGTCGGCATCATTGACATTCCCGACTGAAGTCAGCCTGATAAGTGACGACGAAGTTAAAGATGTGGTCAGGATTGAATATGAATGGTACCCTCAATGATGTAAGGGGTGTGGTACCTTCGGGCACAGACAGGGTGAATGTTCCAAACTTTTGGGTCCAAGGAAAGGAGTGAAACAGATATGGGTTGAAAAAAATAGTGCTGAAATAGAAACCTTTCATGAGTGCTCAGCCTCTGACAGTCAGGTATCTATTCAAATGCCCCAGCAAGAAAACATAATAGAAATGCAAAAGAAAATTGATAGTCCGCAAACTCCTGTGGGTTCTAGTAAGGAAGCGTTTATTGAAACTCCAACTTCTAAGGATGGATGGAGCAAGCAAGGAAGAAGAAACAAATCTCCTCCTAGGAATGTTTCTAAGATTCCCCAACAAAAAGTTGTTGGCATCCTGATATCCCCCAATAGTTTCAGACATCTTGATTTTGTTGATCGGAATGAAATGTTGGATAACTCTTCTGAGGTTAATGACAGATCAAGTCAGGGTTCTAACTTCTAAGACTCATGATGAAATCATTCCAAATGGTTAATCCGATAATTCTGTCTTGGAATGTAAGGGGTCTGAATAAGCAGGGCAGACAAGATGTTGTCTGTGAAATTGTTATGAAGAATAAAGTTTATGTTGCTTGTATCTTGGGAGTCTAAGATTAAGAAAAGGAAGGTTAATAAAGCTATTTTTAATATTTTGCCCAGGGCTTCGTGGATATCAAAACCATTGTTCTCATCCATTAGGAAGAGTCATCATTGTTTAGAATGCTGAAGATGTCAGTATCAACAAAATTGATGAAGGTGATCAGTTCATCACGTGTGAAGTTCTTATTGATGGGATATCCTTTATCCTCATGGCAGTCTATGCTCAAAATCATGAACATAAGCAGACTTCTCTTTGGAAAGACCTTTCTTACACTAATATGAATTTACCTTGGGTTCTTGCTAGAGATTTCAATTATGTTAGATTTTCATCGGAGAGATCTGGTGTTTTGTTGAACCATCTTCGTCTACTATGAGTCAGTTTAATAGCTTTATTAATGAGAATCGTCTGTTAGAGTTGGATTTGATTGGAGCTCGTTTCACTTGGGATAATAGGCACGATGAGAGTATACTGGTGATGTCAAAAATTGATAGGGTTCTTTATAATAAAGAACTCCTAGATCTGTATCCTAATATGTGGGGGGATGTTTCCTGCTCTATACATAGTGATCACAAGAGCCTTTGTACTTATCTGAACGATACAAAATTTAAGGGAAAAAACGCCATTTCGCTTCATCAATGCCTGGGTTGAGTTACCTGGTTTTCATGACATTATTAGTGAAGCCTGGAATGAAGAAATGGTTGGTAATCCGACTTTCAGACTCTGTGAAAAATTAAGAAGAACCAGGAGAGCTTTATGTTCATTGAACAAGATGAAGGTCGGAGATATTTCTGAAAACTGTAGGATGCTGAAGCTGAAGCAATTATTGCTAAAAAAAAACATGGACAGTCACCCCACCCAAGTCGATTTCCATCTGTGTACAAAAAAGAAACGAAGCCATTAATGTGTATGAAACTGAAGAATCTCTCATTCGTCAGAAGTCTAGGATCCAATGGCTAAAGTTGGCAGATAAAAACACAGTTTTTCTACTCTTCTCTTAAAACTAGGAGAGTAAGAAATACTATGAGGTCGCTTGTTATTGATGGAGAAATGATTGTTGATGAAGATGTTATTGAGAGTCATGTAGTAAGTTACTATGACGATCTTTTTAAAAAGGATGAGGAGGTACATTGTGAATGGAATGAAAACCGGATATTATCCAAACTCAAAGAGGATCAGTTTAATATGCTATGTAGTAGATTTACTGATCAGGATATCGATGATGTGATTCAAAGCTCACCTAGCCCCGATGACTTTAATTGTTTTTTCTTCAAGAAATGTTGGGGGACTGTTGGGAATTATGTCAAGGCAGCTGTTCAGAATTTCTTTGATAGTGAAAGTTTGCTCAGAGAAGTGAATCAAACCTTTATAACACTCATACCTAAATCCAAGCATGCATCTGATATCAAGGATTTGCAATGTGGTTTACAAGATAATTTCTAAGCTGATTGCAAATAGACTTCAGAGGATTCTGCCTGATCTCATTAGTCCAACGCAATATGCCTTCTTGAAAGTAAGATCAATTTCTGATGCTACACTTCTGGTTAATGAAGTTATTAATAACATGATGAAAAGTCGTACTCCTAAAATTTGTGCCAAAAGTGACTTAATGAAAGCATATGATTCGATTGACTGGCGTTATATAAATATGATCCTGGAGAAGATGAACTTTCCTCACTGTTTCATTCATTGGATCAGTACCTTTTTTCAAACTACTCGTTTACAAATCCTCATCAATGGGGTGCCTTGTGACCCCATATTTCCTGGGAAAGGGATCAGGCAAGGGGATTCTATTGCTCCTTCATTTTCGTTATTGCTATGGAAGGATTGTCTTCTATGATGAATTACCCATCTTTATCAGGATCTGTCAGCCACATTAAAGCATCAAACAATTTATCTATTTCTCATATTATGTTTGCCGATGATGCGGTTCTTTTCTCTGAAGCTGATGATAACTCTTTGAAGGGGATTAGTAATGTCCTTAATTTTTTGGAAAGTATCTGGTCTGAAGATTACCAATGCAAAAAGTCATATTTTTTGTAACAAAGCTGAGGACAAAGCTAAAGTTGTGAGTATTCTGAATATGCAAATTGGAAGTCTGCCAATGAAGTACCTGGGTTTACCTCTATTCAAAGGAATATTATCGAAGAGGCTTTGCTCTCCTGTCATTGATAAAATCAAAGCAAGATTAGAGGGATGGAAGGTTCATCAATTATCTCTTGCTGGAAGATGCGAGCTTGTCATCTCTACTCTCTCTTCTTTTCACATTTATTGGATTACCTCTTTCCCCATTCCTTGCAGTGTTGCTGATGAAATTGATCAGTAATGTCAAGATTTTATCTGGGGAGAACCTAGTCTTAAAATAGGATTTCACACTGTTAAATGGAATCATATCTGCACACCTAAAAAAGGAGGATTGGGAGTTAGAAGCACTAGAGATACCGTAAGAGCTGGACTTATCCAAAATGTATGGAATGTTGCCACAAAGAAGGGTAGTTTATGGGTTGAATGGGTTAATGAAAGGTATTTACGTGATGATTCTATTTGGAAGACAAATAACAGAACTTCTGCATCATAGTTATGGAAACAAATTATTCGGACTCGTGACTCTATTTTAGAGAAGGTTTATTACAAACCAGGTAATGGAAACAGCATTCTGTCTGGAGGGATCCTTGGATTAAGGAGGGATGTTTTCTAGAAGATGTCCTGTCTCCAAAAGATATTTCGAATTTGGGCAAAGGGAAATTTGTCCACTTGAACTTTGTGATTGGAAAAGATGACGAATGGATTCATACAAAATCCAGATATAGTAGTTGAATTGTTGAGACTAACAAGTCACATTACAAGCTAAGAATATCTGAGGAAGATGAACTACTCTTGAATGGTTGTAAGCCAAAGCTTTTCAAAGATTTTTGGGAATGCAGTAGACAGAAGGCAGCTAAGGTTCACTGGTATAACTGGGTTTGGAAATCAAGAGTTCCAAATCGATGCAAGTTCTTTGCATGGAAGCTTTTAATGGGGAAACTGCTTACTCATGATTTACTATTAAATAGGGGTTTCTCTTTTCCTTCTTATGTGCAAGCTTGATTGTGAAAATCAACAGTATCTATTCTGTTCGTGTACTGCTGTGATGAATATTTGGTATAAAGCTATGAATGAAGGCTACATTGATGCTGCTCCTTTAAGTATTAGTGATATGCTGAAGTACAAGAACAGAAGTCAAAGCACGACCACACTAATCTTCTATGAAGTCTGGAGGGAGAGAAATGTTAGAACGTTTGAAGGGGGATACAAAAATCTAGAGACCTTAAGGGCCCAAATTAAGTCTTATGTGGATCTTTTGTAGTGAGCCTCTATAGTTCTGGTTGTATAGCTTTTTGCTATTACTTATTTTACTCCTTTGAGTTTAGTTTTTTACTAAGCATTGTAAATACCACGATTTTGATATATAAAAAAAGAGAAACAAGCTTTGGAGGATCAAAAAGAAAACAAGAGATGGTTGGTAATTGATGAGGTAGCAAGCTGAGAGGAT
The DNA here is from genome assembly GCA_963693085.1 of Alisma plantago-aquatica. Taxonomy (NCBI): domain Eukaryota; kingdom Viridiplantae; phylum Streptophyta; class Magnoliopsida; order Alismatales; family Alismataceae; genus Alisma; species Alisma plantago-aquatica. The sequence continues at coordinate 1,135,345,928 of OY856412.1, read as the reverse complement.
GGCTTCATACTAGTAGGATTTGGGCAGATGATCTTGAAAAAGAAGGGCTAGGGTGATGTCCAGCAAGTGGTGATTCTTGTAATCAACAATTCCATTTTGTTGTGGAGGGCGGGCACAAGATCTTTGGTGCATCATCTCAGTGTCAAGGCTAACATTCGACATAGAAATGGAGAGATATCTTAAGGCATAGTCACTGCAGAAGACTTTAATGGATTTATTGAATTGAGTATAAATCATTTTATAGAAGGATCAAAATGTACCAAACACTGCATCACCAGATTTTAAAGTATATATCCAAGTCATTCTATAGATGTCATCGACAAACGTCATATCATATAGAGATTTGATGATGGTTATGATGGTTATGATGTATCGGATGTTAATTTCTTATAATATTAGATATTTTGCATTTCATTGAATTAGTCCCAGACACCTGGTTTGAATTTGTGGTCGACCGATATCTAAATTTGTCACTGGAAATTCATATATGATTTATATCTAAATTTGTCCAATACATTGACTTGATTAAAGACATGTATGATAGCACTACTGCAAGTGTGAAGACTCCTGGAGGAGAGACACCAACATTTCGTATCACAGTCGGGATACACCAAGGATCCACATAAGCCCATATTTGTTCGTTCTTGTTATGGATGAGTTGACAAAGAATGTTCAGGATGATAGTCCTTGGTATATGTTATTTGCTGATGATATTGTATTGATTGATGAAACTAAAGATGGATTGAATAATAAAGTTGAACTTTGGATAAAGGCATTGGAATCAAATGGATTGATGATTAGTAGGAGCAAAACTGAGTATATGCATTTCAATTTCAGCCGATCTCGAAGTGTGACTACTGGAGCCAAGTTGGACAGAGTAGATATACCAAAATGTGATAAATTTCGTTACTTGGGCTCTATTATTCAAATAGATGGGGATGTCCAAAATGACGTTTGTCATAGAATTACTAGAGTATGGTTGAAATGGAGGAATGCAACTGGAGTATTATGTGATCGAAATATTCCTCTCAGACTAAAAAGCAAGTTTATAGAACAGCCATGCTCCATGGGAGTGAATGGCGGTGAACAAACAAGGTCTCAACAAGATGAACGTGGCTAAAATGTGCATGCTGAGATGGATGTGTGGGAAGACAAGAAAAGATCGCTTGAGAAATGACTATATTAGGAATAAAGTAGGGGTGGCGAGCATTGAGGACAAGTTGCGTGAGGGCCGACTCAGATGGTACGGACATGTGCAACGCAGGCCGACTAATGCGCCTATACGAAGTAATGCTATTGAATCAAGCACAATAAATAGAAGAAGAGGAAGGCCTAAATTAACATGGGAAGAGCTTATAAAGAGAGATTTTGAATCTCTATATCTCGACCTTTAATAGAGCTGAATGGAAAAGAAGTATCCATGTAGCCGACCCCAACATAGTTGGGACTGAGGTTTAGATGATGATGATTCAGACAATTTGAATAAATTTAGCCCACAATGGACTCTTTTTTAATTTCCCTAAGGATCTTGGTGTGAAAGTTATGAAGATTGCAATGGTTTCCTTTACAGCTGTAACAGGTAATTTAACTAGACAACAACATGAAAATGATACACCAATTGAAACAAGAGATAATGGCTTGCCATTCATTTATATACATGTTTATAACTTCCCACAAGTAGTTAGATCAAAATATTTAGTTTTATTGCATGGTTTATGAAACTATTGATAAATCTTGTAAGCTTCTGGTTGGATCTCATATAGAGTGACTGAGGAACCGAAGGAATCTAATAGAATATAGCATATTAGCTTTAAAAGTGGTTTATGCTAAGTATCTCTCTAGAGCACTCCCCTATAAACATCCCGTAATTTATCACAAGGAGAAAGTCACATTATAGATTTGCAACAGCAGGGACCATTTCAATTTATTTCTATTAGCCTTAAGTATCTAATTTAAACAAATCATATTTCTTGGTTTCATTTCAATTGTAGATTTTGCAATTGCTTAGAAAGTAAGACTGTGTGAATATTGCAAGCAGTTATAAATAAATATGGTAGTACATAAAGTATACCGACCTCTGACATAGTATGCTCAGCCTGTTGCTTTGCATAATACCGTTCTGATGGATGAATACTGCCTATCACGGGCTTAATCTCTTCTGCTGTCAGAAACCTGAAAAGTATGTACAAAGAATTGAAGATGGCCAATTTTCCAAACGATTGCTAACACTTATACAAATTTTGGCAGCTCATACCCATCCTTATCTTTGTCAAGCTCTGAAAACTTTCTTTTAGCTGGTGCTTCCATGGTACTATTCGTTTGATCAGAGAAACTATCAAGTTCGTTGTAGTCCCGTATGGAGTCAAATAAACCATTGAAGAATTCTTGAAAGTTTAGTTTCCCATCTTTGTCTTTGTCTCTCTCCCTGGTAGAAAATAAAAGCAACATACTTGAGCAACAAGACAACTTTCAACGAAGTCACAATAAAGTGAAAGGTAAAACTTGGACAAGAAGGAATAACGGGATGTGTACCTAATTTCTTCTTTGCATAGCCAGTTCATGAGCTTTGGGTTACTGCTATCAGCTGGATGCAGGAAGCTATAAAGTCGTAGGATGAGAACAGGAAGAATAATTGTAATGGACTGAAATAAAGATATAAATGTAAAACATGCACGGCATGAGTAGTTGGTTACTCGTTGAATTCGGTTAGATTGAGAAACCCATCCCCATCGATGTCTGAAGCATTAAAATGCTCTGCTTTCCACCAACCCAGATGCTGGTTAGATGGATCGTTGTCTGAAAAGGAAGAAAAACCATCAGCAGAAAATAACGTTGACAAGATTTACGGCATCCATGAAGTGAGAGACCACTGGGATATGAATTTAATTGAGCGGGGATAATAGAAGACCACAACAGCAATTAGGCTGTCAAGCGCGCAGATGTGTGAACCGCTTGTATAATACAGAAAGTAGAAAATATTTAGCTGTAAAGTTCAGCGGTGTTACTGCGGCAGCGTTTTGGCTGCCGGATCTGCCCAGTCTCTACAGGACGCTTGCCACGTGCTTTGACGAACGGAGTAATAGAAGAAGGATGAAAAGGATATAGAAAGATGGCCGTACCTCCAGAATGATACGCCCAACTGGGCGGCTCATACTCCTCCAGAGAAACTAGCCCGTCGTGGTTCTTATCATGTAGGTCCATGTCCCGCTGCGTCCTATGCAGAACCTCCTTCTCCGCCTGCCTCAGATTCCACTCCATCAGCTCCACAACGGACACGAACCCATCACTGGGATTCTGATCGATCTTAGGAAAGAGGACTAAGATCCTATCAGTGACATTGAACCGAGCCTCGTCGTTTATGTAGTCTTCGGCGTCCATGAAATCCTCCCACTCAGGCTGCGGCTCGTGCCCAGGGGCGGGTATAGAGTAGTGCTCCCGCTCCCACTCCCTGTCTTCCCGCCGCCGTTCCAGGTCGGCGACGAGCGGATCGAATGCGACGGGCTGGTGAAGGTCATGGTGGCGGCCACCGTCGGGAGTGGGGGAGGGGAATGTGACGTTGCCCCGTAGTTTAAGGCGGCGAGCGTGGCGCCGTGGGCCGGTGTGGTTGCGAGGGGAGGAGGAGAGGAGGAAGAGGATGAAGATCGCTGCTAGGGTTATGTAGATCAGAACAGCCCTCGACATCGCCTGGGATGTGGTTCTATGGCTCTCCCTACACTTCTCTCTGACTCTTTCCTCTAGAGGAGTGAGAACAGGGTAGCAAGCCGGAAAGGCTGAAACAGGAGAGAGGTGCTGCAGAGGATAGCGATGGAGAATTTTATAGTCTTCGTTTCCCGCGGAGATCTAGAGGTAGATGACGGAGCGCAGATGCATTTCAGCATGTGACAGAAATAAGTCTACTTGGTACACGGCTTCTCCGGTTTGTTTAAGCTTATGCCCTGTTTGGTTTGGATGACAAATAAGTTCATAATAAGTTTATGACAAACGAACTCATGGAATTAGATCAGGTTTTTTATTTGGTTGGGTGCAAGGAAAAACAACTCCCTATTCTGCAACGCAGCGGCACCTGTAATTTTGACTTCAATTCATGCCTTTTGTACCGCGTCAAAAAAATATGCTGTCAGGTGTAGTTCGGATATTACATTGTTTCTGCCATACTTCACCGGCATTTAATAGCAGCCAACCAAATAAAAAAGCAAAATCGTTGTTTTCTTTCAACACCCAACTAAATAAATTACCGATCGATTGAAACCAATACATCCCAGCTCCTGTTCACTCATTTCGCTATAACAACATCCAACCAAATTATGGAAACTACGTGAAAATCCATGTTGCTCGAAAAAGAGAGAGCGAACTTTGTTTTGTTTCTAAGCCCGAATTTATGTCAAAGAAATGTCCTTTTTCTCTTGTTGGGACATACGGCATGCATGCATGTTTAATTTCCAACGATTATAAAAACATAAACATTTTTATCACAGCAAAGGGTCAACGTCTACATACATTTTCTTTTATCCGGATTGATTTATTAGTGTAAGTTATAAGTTACGTGGAATTATGGAACTTAAATTGTATTCAATTTCACGAGATTAGTTTGTTGTAAGTGAATGTGAAAAATATTTTTTTTTATTTTTGCTGTATAATATATGATAAATATGGATGACAAAGATGTAAAGAAAAAATCATTTGTAAATACTCACAACAATTTTTCGACTCTAGTAACCCCATCAAGTAGCCATGGATTTTTCTCCTTTAAAATATATTTTGGGTGGTATGATTAAAATATTAATAAAATTATCATGGTTAAAAATAATATTAAGGCATTTTTATTTCACTTCATATGTAAAATGTATTTTAATGATAGTTATATTTTGCATGTTTGAAAATAGTAATGTTGGTTCATTGTTTAATGCAGTGTACAACATTAATTTTAATATATTATCTAATGATATAGTGAACTATCATTTTCACAATTCATGTTACTTAATCTTGAAGATTAAGACAATTTTACTTGAACCTTATTTTTATCACGTAGCGTAGTGCAATTATTTTTTGATAGCGCGTATACGTTTTCTTTTTTAAAATCACAGTTGTGAAGGTGGTTATGGTGTATAATGTTTTACCATATATAATTACAATGGATATTATTTTACCATAATGTGTATAAGATTTTGATAATAAATCATATACGTGTCGTTAGTGTTTCTAGTTATAAATGTCTTATATTTGTCATTTATGAAGAATGAAGAATATGTATATGAAATGTTGTTAGTTTGTTTGGAACTAAAATCTTTGCTTATAAATTAATTATAAAAAATTATATAAGGAACTCAATCCATAAGTATTTCGGATCACTAAGTGTACGTGGTGAATCTAGAAGAGAGGAATGGTGGGGAAATAAAAAATGTTGTTTGGTTAGTATGGTGATGAAGAAAAAATCCATGGAAAATTTGGCTCATTTTTGTCCCATAGACATGCATGCTAAGTGATGGTCAAAAAAGTTTCTTTCAAAAAAAATAACTCTGTAAAAAAATTCAACACGTACACACAAAAAACTTCTATCAATATTATTCTTTACCAGGAAAACATTATTCTTCCAAGATTTTTCCACAAATAAATTTTATGTTCCTATAAAAAGATATTTTACCATATATATTATTTGTTTATAACACTTCCCTCCAAGTAAAAGAAGGTTTCACTAAAATTGTATTTTTTTGTTAAGGTAACTATTCTCAACTAAAAGTCTAGATAGAAAACAACCCTTCAAGAATATATCCACTTCAATTAAAATTATTGTCAAGAAATTATTTTTCCTCCATAAATGTCGTCCCTTCTTGTAAAGTGCCTCATCCAAATAAAAATGTTAACCAAACGTTTGATTTCTACCTAAAATTTTGTACCATCCAAGCAACTCATATTGCGAAATTTATTTTTTTCTTTAATAATTGATTCAATACATAAAAAATAGTTAATTCTAACATAACAATTACCCATTGAAACTGTAATTATACTAGATTCTATTATTAATTTATAACATCATGATGATACACCACAATTCACAACCAAATATTCATTTGTGAAGTATAACAAAAGAAAGATGATGGATGATGATGAGATTTTAATCATTAAGGAGACCATATACAATGGTGACAAAATTATTAGAGAAGTGAATCAATTCTATGCAAAAAGTATTCCACAACAACTCTATAACCTATATAAACTTGCTTCGGATGCCATGGGAATTGAAAATGATATCCTCACCAAAGCTTATATGTATCAAGTTGAGCATCCAAATATGATCAGAATCTTCTACAACATGAGCAATGTCAATTTGTAATCAATATGATTACAAAAGTTTGATCATGTTGTATTGATAAAGAAAACAATTATGATCGAGATTTCAGTTTATTATTTTTTCCATTGAACCGCTTATTTCATTTATTGTCAACAAATGAAACCTCCATGTCAATCGTTCTGTTGTAACTTTTGTTATAATTTAATATTTTATAATCATAATAAATTTTGATGATATAATGTTCTTTTTGTTTATGTCAGGATGAATTTTCTTTGAGTTTGTATCAAATTAATAAAATATAATTTATATTTGTATAGGGGTGTTTTCATAAATAAAAGATTTATTATCCTTATCCTCATACCCATATAAAAAATAACATTTTTAAGTATTTTTACATTCATTTCCCTTTCCCCGTGCAAGTCTTACCAATTAATAATGTTTGATAGTTTCTCATTCCCCTTCATTGACCTTTTCCCCTTCCCTCTCCATGTCCCACATGTCGTCTATTTTGTCACCACATACCAAACACAGCCCTAGTGAGGAATCAAGAAGTGATATTCTTGTATTTGTAGTAGAGAATATTTTTTGATAGTAACAAATGTGTTACTACAAATTATAATATGAATTGTAGTTTCTTAACATATCATCACTAAACTTAATAGCTTCAGCGAGATGACATGGTGGTTATAATCTGATAAAGCACTCCCTCTTTTTTCTTAACAGGGTAAATAAAATTATAAAAACCAATAATCTTAGAAACAAAGCTACAAACACGACATTGTCTACATTCGTACTTGTCACCTCTCAATAACTATGACACTTATATTCTCGATTGTAGTGTATCTCTCATACTTGATCCCTTGGGCATTATAAAAAATGGTCAATCAACAACTGTATATAGTTCACATGTGTGATGAGGGCCCCACTTCTTTCAGCTGAATATCAAATAATAAACAATCAACTCAAATGTCAAATAACAAAAAATCAAGGAATAGCCTTTCCTCAGTGGAGTAGGTAGACCGATCCTCCTCAACGCTTGTCTTGCACTAATTTCCTCTTACTTCGTGAGTTGTGTTCCAATGTTGTAGAAAGTCATCTCCTTGATTACAAATTTAGATGTGATTTTTATAGGGTGCTATACACTTCAAACCAAAAAAATCATCTAACCAACTAGGCCTCCAGTTGCCTTACTTGCATACTAGGAGGTATGGGTATATTGGATCTCAAGCTCCATTCCTTTTGTCTATGTAGTAGAGTCATGGCATCCCTCTATGAACAAAAGAACACTCCTTGGTCCTCCTTGGTGATCCACAAATACTACATCAAACATAAACCTTGACATATTTTCAAAAGTTTCAACTTTTCACCATTCTGGTCTTATCTTCAAAACCCAACTTCATAATATCCAATTCTATTTGTATCTCTTCTGTTGCATTTCCCACCATCAACTTTCAGGATGACCCATGACACCCCAATGGCCTCCTTTCTAATGCCCCCCTTAGTTTTTTATCCATTGCAGACTCTAGTATATTGATGTTCTAAAAGGACTTTGTCTCCTTAAGCCCCCCCCCATATCTAATAATTCAAGAGGCTCCTCCATGCAATTAGACTTGATTCAAGGGTCTTCTCTACCATCAAACACTATGTTGAAAATTCCTTCCTCAATCCTTCTCCCTTGGTCTATTGGAAATGGTCAAAAGACTTTACAATACAACACATGTACCATTTTTTTATCCATCCAGGTGTGGTCGACCCTCTAACACCACATAACTATAGATCAAATGTCCATCTTATGTTATGTTTTTCCTTTGGTTACACATTAATAGGAAACATACTTTTGGCATCTCGTGAAGATTAAGGGTTTTCTAGGACTACGTCGATGCCTTTTCTACTTTAACTCAAATGAGATGATCGATCACTCTTTTTTTTACTATATGTTCGCTCGACAGTTGTGTGACTTTTTTCTTTATAAACCGGCCATCTCTTAAATTCCTTTGAATGAAAATATCTAATTCCATCTCTTTGGCAGCTCTTTCGTCTTTCAAAATTATGATTTCAAATCAGATTCTCTAGGAGTATCCATCCTTTGGTCATCTTAGATAGTAAGGGTAGAAACAATAGATTCTATGTTGATATCACTCTAGATTCTCTTTGGTTATTACCTCTTTTATTCAACTTTTCTCTCTATGGTCTTTTTATGCCAATGAACTAGAGATGGGCCCTAATGTAGGATCGGTTAAGCTACTAAAGTCCAAGTCCTTTGGTGGCCCTCCTCCTATTGTGACATGTCTTGTTGACGTTGGTCCCTCCCTTGGATAAACCCCGTTTACAACCCTTATGGGTGATTCTAAGGATGACATGTGAAATTGACTGACAACTCTTTTTTCTTTTATTGATCATTCATATATCTTGATAGGGGTTTGCCTAAAGAGTTCCCCTCCTGGGTAATGTTTCTTTCTTTCTTTTCTTTCCTTTTGGGTTCATCTAGTACCTTCTTCTATGTACTCATCAAATCATCCGGTGGTGAGTTGGTTATATTTCTAGTATGGTAGCGATTATTGAAGAAAAAAAACCCAACAAAATCAATAGGAAGACACCATGTGAGAACTACAATGTGTTTAGCCACAGACTTTGGCAATCTCAATAGTTATGTTTATATGTGTACTTATACTTATAATATGTAGTTTAATTGCTCCAATATGTATGTCTTTCTTTTTAAAGTATTCATCACAAACTTGTTTGATGCATATATTATAGAAGGGCAACATCACGTGTACATACAATCTTATTAGAATACACATGCATTTGATTTTTAATTCAAAAAGGGAAATGTAAGAATAACATCCAGCTCTTTTCACTACCTTTTGCATATACCACAGATATGTAAGTGGGCATATTTTTGATATTTTTACATTATTCGTTTAGAAAGTTTTCTGCTATATTAGGTCGTTGTTGTAGATGTACAACTGTCTTCTAATTACACTAGGACTCGTCTATTGCACCTACTAGATTGAACCACAGATTGTAGGTTGGCATTGTCCTCCTAATGACAGACAACAACCTCCATGTCTCTATGGAAGTCCACACAGACCGTCTAGAACTCGTGTCATTCTGTAGAATGAACATGAAGGAGTTGTCTCTCCCGTTGGTGTACTAGTGACCAACTTGTTCTCCCACAAGTGTTTCTCCCTTGCTATCCCTCCCTTTAGCGGGTTGGGCTTGCTCGGACTCTCTATTGGTTACCACAATCAGGAGGACAAAAATTTTTAGAAGCAATTGAGTTGTGTATTGGGAGGCCCCTAGTACCCCTCTATTTATAGGAAGGGTTAGAGTTTGGGTTCTCAATATATGTGGGAGTGGAAAGGACTGAAAGATCTTGAATTTTCATAACCTATGAGCACCAGACCAATCGATGACAACCGAATCGGTCGGTTCACATGCGAGCCAATCAGTTCACCCTACAAGCCGATCGGTTCACCCTACGAATTGATCATTTTGCCTTTTTCCCAATCACATATAAATTTGGCAATTCATTTCCAATTAATGTTAAACATCAATTCCTTGCACCAATCGAATTGAGCAAGTGAAACAACCAACTTTTTTCATGAACTTGGGAAAGTCACCAGAACCTTCAGTTGGAACAACTGAGCCGAACGGTTCACTAAGTGAACCGGTCGTCTCACCCAACCTGAGATGATCAGTTCACCCAGTGAGTCATTCGATTGGTGTCGTGATTCATGCAGAACTCATCCAATTCAATATTCAATCAACCTGACACTCTAAACGGGTGTTTCATCACATGAAACAATCGGTTGGGAGTCTAGTCAGTTGATTTGTTGCTTGAATTGAATACCTAAACACTTTAGTAATCAATCCAATCATTATTCAAGATCAAACTCATCTTCTAGGTCAAGACCTATGTGTGTGACCATATAGGTCCCATTCTACATTGGCAGTGAATGTCCATAACAGCTTATGACATCACAAGAAATGAGCGGCGCCTAGTCGCACATCAATGATACCCAAGTAAATGGAAAGTTGGAGAACAACTTCAACCTATAATCTATGTATGGTGTTATAGTTCCTTTGCTACTGATCACTACTACAGAAACAGCCTTTGGCGTCGGTTGTTAAACCCCCTTTGGCGTCGGTTTCTGAGCGACGCCTATGTGGGCGCCGCTAAAGGTCGAACACTTCGGCGTCAGTTTTTTAACCGACGCCTATTTAACATATAGGCGTCGGTCTTTTAGTAGATAACCGACGCCAAAAGGGTTCGCGCCACAGAAAACGGCGTCATCTAGGACACATTCTGCGTCGGTTATCTACTAAATGACCGACGCCTATATGTACTATAGCGTCGGTCTTTACTTGGTAACCGACGCAGAAAGAGTCCTAGATGACGCTGTTTTCTGTGGCGTGAACCCTTTTGGCGTCGGTTATCTACTAAAAGACCGACGCCATACTTCAAGACGACACGGCCGTGCTTCCCTGCACGGTCGTGTTTAGTACTATAGGCGTCGGTTTTATATGAATAACTGACGCCTTTTCCACCACGGCCGTGCTTTCCTGCACAGTTGGGTTGTTTGTACTATTAGGCGTCGGTTTTTATCCAATAACCGACATTGTAGGTCTTTGCTGACGGTTTTCTGTAAATAACCGACGCCTATATCTATTTTTTTTTATATCAGTTTGCAGGCCTGCTGTGGCTGGTCAGCAGGATGAGAACCTACAGTTCAGTTTTCTAAACTGCAGGTTTATGACATCCATTTATATCAGCCTACAAACAGGCCACAAACCTGCAAAAGTCCCAAGGAAAATTTCACACAAGTAGATACATTCAGACATCAATTCAATTCTCACATTCACACATATAGAAACATTCAAATACATGTATTAACATTCAGAAATATTCATTTACAAAGTATCATTCATTATCGCTATCAACATCCCAATTATATCTTACAGTTGTCACTGCTTGTATGGCTTTTGCCCATTCTTCTCTTATTTCATTTAATGCTTCCATCGTATATGGAACATGTATATTTTTTAAGCGTTTACCTATAGTGTTGTCAGTTTTAAACACCTGCAAAGAGAATGATGTATATATTTAAGTAATAATATAAAAATAAGATTGATATATTTCATACTAACTAATGAGACTATATATAATACTTCATGTATGGTATCGATGTCCAATGTGGCATGTTTGATAATCATCTGCATAAATCGCATCACATAGTATGCGCATGCCTAGCCATTGTCTTGTGTAGCGCACTATAAATTGAAACATACAAAATAATACAACTAAGCACAATTCACATCAATAATATATACATTGGAGTCGGGAACTTACTTGTACGTTCTGTCAATTTATTGGCTGGTTCTTTTTCCTTGGGACCGTTCCTCCAGCCTTTTTGAATGCATCTAAACCCCTACATGTTAATATAACACAGTAAATTACATAAGTAAATAGTAATGTAATAACAGATGTTAACAGATACAAAAATGAAATATTTCTCACCAGAATAATGGCATTCTCATTACGTGTCCAATTTTAGTGTTTAATGTACTTCCCGTGAGATCTAGATAATAAACAGTGAACGTCCCGGGGACAATAACTAGTAACTCCCAATGTTTACCGCTAGAGGTAAAAAATTAACAATTAATAACTCAAAATGCATAATAAAAATGGAATTTTCTTAAGTCCAAATTATAAATAAAGTAAACTTACTTGACATTGAATGGAGCTATTATTATCGTCTTCTTTTACTGACCAAAAATTGTAAAAGCATCTATATAGTATTGTTGAACATTATCAGGGTCTTTAGCTACCATACTAATCAATGATGGAATCAAAAATCCCACATGATCAAATGCAAATTGTTTGCAATGATCTTCGACTAAGTAGCTGCAAAACATGTATTACGTATGCATTAATATATAAGAAACCAGATCACCGGATCTTACACAAGATATATGGATGTATAAACAAGATCTCACCTTATCCATGTCTCTATCATTGATGTATTCAGCCAATCATACATAAACAGCTCAATAATATCTTGTATAAATAAAGAGCTATCATATGATTGACCTGCATAATCTGCATCTAAAGAAACAATTATCGGGCAATGTATATTATGTGCCCGTAGCCAACATGCCATTCCCCTACAAGCAGGACCTAACGGGTATGTTAGGTCAGTTGGAACCCAAGTTGGTAATGCGGGAAGTGGAGGTGGAGGCCTAGGTGCTCCTGGTGTCTTCTTTTTAACATGTATATATAATTTCAGATCAGTTGACATCATATATACACATTAACAGTCTAAATCAATGTAAATTTATCTTACAATTTCAGTAGTGTAGACGACATCTGCTTTGGGCCACAATATGACCCCGCCTTCTGCCTCAGCAAGTGTATCAATATCCGGGTGGGGATATGGCAATGTAGCTTCCCTCCAATCGGGTAACACACGTAATGGGCCCACACTAACGTAGCCCTGTGACATTGGAGTCCCGTAAAACCTTTCCCCAGGAAGGGACGGGTAAGTCTGCGCCTCTGCAACAACATAGTCTTGTATTCTTAAGCGGCATGGCTTCAATGCCTACAAATTTACGTAAAGAATGTTATACATATATACATATCATCTTGAAAACATATCATCTTGAAAAGACTAGCTACAATGTCATAAACAATACTTACAACAGACGTGTTAGGCGATGGGTCTCCAGGATTACTCGCAGTCTGTGCATCAGGAGAAGAGTGGGTCGCCATAGGCTGATTGGAAGCCTGAGATGCCTGCCACCGCAGCAATTCTTCCTTGACCTTCTCAGCAACTACATCGTTGACCTTCTTAGCAACTATATCCTCGACTCTCTTATTCTCCTATACATGGATAAAAGAAACATTAGCTTATTATTATTGAATTTCCTTTTGCAGTAACATTCTAAAAAAAGAATAGGTTACCTCTTCTTGAGAAAGTCCCGCTCTGGGTTTGCGCTGGGATGGCCCAAAGAATACTTTGATGCCCACACCAGCGCCTGCACCCCTAACACGTCCAGGATGCTCTGGGTTACCCAGAGCAACTGTCAATTCATCTCTTGTGCCCTGAGGGATGAACGTGCCTTGTTTCCTCTGCTCGTGCAGCTCCCGCTAATCACCATCAACAGAAATTGGTAAGTTAACACCACAAATAATCAATATTCAAACGATTGCTCTAAGAGTTGTATTTTACCATTTTCGCAGCCGCCTCAGCAGTTACGGGCTTCTTTATTTCACCCTTCTTGTTTTGCCTCCCAACTATCCAGATATCATGGCGAGGCATGGGTGTGGTAGACTCCTGAGTAGGAGCAGACTCTTGAGTAGCCGCAGACTCCGCATGTAGTCTTTGGCGAACGCTTGCATAGCCTTTTGGACCCATAGTGTGGTCATGCACATTCAGTGCACGCCTTGCTTTTTGTGTGTCACTGAGGGCTTAGTTAGTATGCACATTAATGATTTGGTTAGTATCACTAAATGTTAATCTTGAATAGGTGAATACAATGTATATTAATTAAATTGGGAGTGACACCTAATACCTTGAATTCTTCATATTTTCTTGAAGCAACAAAATTGTCCCAATCTTCTTTGTCCAAGAAGTTCCATTGTTCAAGGGCTAACTTCTTTTTCTTATCACCCTCTTTTATGTATTCTCTGTTCAGATTTGTCCTATAATTCCTAAGCATCTTTCCAGCGCGTTGCATCACACTTTTACGATGCAACTTCTCATCCAATGCAAACAGATTCTGTAAAATAGAAATGTTATTAACTATTATCCAAAATAGAATTGCAAATAATAGAATTTGTAATCTACAAAATAGAATTGCAAATAATAATAACTCACGCATAAATCCTTCCATATCAAGTCTTTTTTCCCCTGAGGAACTATATGCCAATTATCATACTTAACACCACAATGGCTCCGAGTGGTACACCCAAGATAGTTTACAAAATTATTGTGGTTCACTCTAATTGCATTTCCTCCATTATCAAACTCCACAACCAATTTGGATCCACTGCCACTAAGCGCTATTAACTTCTTCAACATAGTGATGCCCCTTTTCTTGTTAAGTGTTTGGTGCTGCGCATCAAGTTGCTCCAGTGCTTCAGTGGGTACATGTGCATCATCAACCTAAAATTTGACAAAAATAAACACACTGAATTAGCCCAATATAGAAATATAAGATATATGACATAACCAGAAGATAATGAATTTTATAGAAATAGAGGATCTGTTTTTAGAACTTACATTGGTATCCTCGCCATGCTCATCATGGACAACATGCTCATCATGGACTTCATGCTCATCATGGACATCATGCTCATCATGGTCAACCATCTGAAAATGTCATTAAAAAGGCAAACATTTAGCATTTGTATTAACTAGAAAAAGGCAAACATTTAGCATTTGTATTAACTAGAAAAAGGCAAACATTTAGCATTTGTATAAACATACATGTCTCTAAAATTGTGATCTTTTATCAATTAACAATCCTTCATTGTGATCTCCGCGCACATATAAGTCATCATTAGCTTCAATATTTTGTGGAGTTGGCAACCCAACTGAGAATGGACTGGAGTCATCATACTTATCATAGTACTCTTCTTCATCTATAGGATCTTCAATGAACTGTCTTTTACCATGAAGAACAACCGACCATTTATCATTTGCAGGATCATCGATATAGAATACACATTATACACTTACATCCTAAGTGATATTAGGTGTTCAAGAACAGTCCCAAACCGGGGACTATCCAAGATTTACTCCTAATGAGTCAATCTTGGACGGGTTTCTAGGCCAACAAACACAATAATAGATATCTACAATGAAGCAGGACTCCATACAAACAATATATAATTTAGTTATTGTTCATTCTAATTTATACCAATGTACAAGTAATATAAAGAACAATGATTGTTCACTTTCTAGGCCAACAAACACATGTGATGTCATTCTTATATATAATAAATGTGTACCACCTATCCCATCCTTGAACACCTAATCTCACTAGTAAGTGTATAATGTGTATTGGGTTTTCGAGAAAATTTCGGCAACATTTCCCCGCTGTTCTCTAAGTACATATGTACTTAGAGAACAAACGGGGAAATGCTGCCGAAATTTTCTCGAAAACCCAATACACATTATACACTTACATCCTAAGTGAGATTAGGTGTTCAAGAACAGTCCCAAACCGGGGACTATCCAAGATTTAATCCTAATGAGTCAATCTTGGACGGGTTTCTAGGCCAACAAACACAATAATAGATATGTACATGTTAGGGTTTCATCACAATTGATGTTAGGGTTTCATCAATGTTAGGGTTTAATCAAATCAAATTAGGATGCTAGAATGGATTTAAATCAAATTAGGGTTTAAATCAAGTCAAACACGGCCGTTCTGGGCAGCACAGCCGTGCTATCCAGAACGGCTGTGCTGCCCAGCACGGCCGTGGTAGGCCATTCTTCTCAGTTCTCAGTGAAAGAAGTGGTGAAACTTAGATTTAGATGCAATATTAGGCGAGCAACAACAACTGACCTCCCAGCAGTGGTGGCGGTGACCGACGAGCTCCAGGCGGCAGGGCAGGAAGGTGCAGCGGTGGCCAGCGAGCTCCAGGCGGTAGGGCAAACAGACCAAGGAGCAGCGACATCGGCGGCAAGGAGCAGCGGCGTCGGCGGGCGGCGGCAAGGAGGAAGGCGGCGTAGCGGCGAGCTCCAGGCGGCAGGGAAGGCAGACCAAGGAGCAGCAGTGGCTGCGGAGAAGGAGCTTTCGTGGAGGAGAAATCGGCGGCGTGGTCGGGCGACAACAGAGAAGAAAAGAGAAATCAGCTCGCAATGAAACAGAAGAAAGGGGAAGAGTCGGGCGATCACGGGATATTAAGTTCCCAAATAGCGTCGGTTGTTTCAAACAACCGACGCCTAAACCTCTTTAGCGTCGGTTGTTTGAACCAACCGATGTCCAATTAGACGATATTTTCATGAAATTGTTTGGCGGGAACCACTTTCACCGTCGGTTATAAAAGGTTAACCGACGCTGAAAGTGACACTTTTCGCACAAATTTTCACCGCACATAGGCATCGGTTTCTATCTACATAACCGACGCTGAAAGTGACACTATTTTTTTTGCTCGAAAATTGGATTTCGCGGGCGACTTTAGGCATCAGTTTGTTATTAACAACCGAAGCTGTATTCAAAGCGGTACCCGTGTCTGGCTGGTATTCGAATATAGACGTCGGTTTGCCTAAATAACCGACGTCTAATATTTTAGGCGTCGGTTTTCCTAAAGAACCGACGCCCAGAAAAGCGACACTGAATGATGTTTCTGTAGTAGTGGATATCCAGATTGAACTCAAGGCGTGGAGTGGTCATCCTCTTTATCATTCAACCTTGTTCCTCGAACCAGAGCAGAGTGTCTGTGATATATGTAAATTTAATATCACATATTGACTCACATGTGCATGCCCATGATTTTTTCAGTCTTGATAATCAAGAGGCCTTGGATATCATACTCTTGTAGGAGGGATAAATCCCATTTGCATCACTCGCACTCAGTCCCCATGTATCACAGCCACCCAATCATCACCTTTATAGTAACCCTTATTCAGGACTACCTTTGACGATGTCAAAGCATACCAAACGACATGTGATGAGTGTAGTGACTGTAAGTCTAAGAACCACAATCACTACCAACACTATGAGAACTGACTATGACTACCATGGCAATGGCTTCCATGTGTGAGTCT
This sequence comes from Alisma plantago-aquatica, assembly GCA_963693085.1. Taxonomy (NCBI): domain Eukaryota; kingdom Viridiplantae; phylum Streptophyta; class Magnoliopsida; order Alismatales; family Alismataceae; genus Alisma; species Alisma plantago-aquatica. The sequence continues at coordinate 1,135,328,858 of OY856412.1, read as the reverse complement.
CATGGTGGGTCTGCCCGATACTGTAACATCCTAGGATTTGAGGCCTCGGATAAAAAGACTTATAAGGAATGATTGGACTACCCATATCACCAAGGTGCACCTCAGTTTTTGGGAGCCCATCACTAAAGAACTCCATAGTTAAGTGTACTCACCTTGGAGTAGTACTAGGATGGGTGACCAGTCAGGAAGTTGACCCCATCTTACGCGTGAGTGAGGAAAAAGTGTGCAATTAAGGCTAGTGGTGGTCTGTGGGGCCAGTCATCATTCCTGAAACTCTACTAGAGCCTAGGGTAGTGGGCCCGGTTGTTACAAATGGTATCAGAGCCATAACCCCTCTAGATTTGGGGCCCACATGGGCATGTGGCATGCCAGTCTTGAGCCGTGCGGTCCAGGCATGTAGGAAAGGGCTATCCATGGTGATGTAGCCACCCTTACGCTGGTATTCTGTGATCGGAGCTGGGTGTCCATGGGCCATGTTGGGTCTGCACTAAAATGGGGAAATATTATGAGGTCATATAGTTGATCCTTGACGAGGACGTCAAGAGTCTAAGTGGAGGAGATTGTAACATCACAGGGTTTGAGGCCTCAAATAAAAAGATCTTATAAGGAATGATTGGACTACCCATATCACCAAGATGCACCGCCTTTTCCAGGAGCCCATCACTAAAGAACTCCATAGTTAAGTGTGCTCAGCTTGGAGTAGTACTAGGATGGGTGACCAGTTGGGAAGTTGACCCCAGCTTGCGTGTGAGTGAGGAAAAAGTGCGCAGTTAAGGCTAGTGGTGGTCTGTGGGACCAGTCGTCATTCTTGAAACTCTACTAGAGCCTAGGGCAGTGGGCCCGGTTGTTACAAATACATTATTCATCTAACATGTATATGTGTGCTTGGTTTGATATTTCCATATCATGACTAATGAAATTATGTCACCAACCAACTCACACTCTGATCTTATGTGTTAATGTTATCTATCTACCTTCTAGAATAACAAGTGATTGGGGACATAATGAGAATGTATATACTCTTAACATTTGTATGATCTCATCGTCCAAGTCACATACTTGAAGACATGCATCATTGAGAAACACCATTCTCTAGACATTTATAATGTTATACCATTATCTCATAACTTAAGAAAATAGATAAATTGGAAGATGTCCTTTTAATAATCAAATCATTTACATCAAGAGGTCTTGGATATCATACTCTTGTAGGAGGGATAAATCCCATTTGCATCACTCACACTGAGTCCCCATGTATCACAGTCACCCAATCATCACCTTTATAGTAACCCTTATTCAGGATTACCTTTGACGATGTCAAAGAATACTAAACGACATGTGATGAGTGTAGTGACTTTAAGTCTAAGAACCACAATCACTGCCAACACTATGAGAACTGACTATGACTACCATGGCAATGGCTTCCATGTGTCAGTCTCATGGTGGGTCTGCCCGATACTGTAACATCCTAGGATTTGAGGCCTCATATAAAAAGATCTTATAAGGATTACATTCATTTCCTTTTCCTCGTGCAAGTCTTACCAATTAATAATGTTTGATAGTTTCTCATTCCCCTTCATTGACATTTTCCCCTTCCCTCTACATGTCCCACATGTCGTATATTTTGTCACCACATACCAAACACAGCCCTAGTGAGGAATAAAGAAGTGATATTCTTGCATTTGTAGTAGAGAATATTTTTTGATAGTAACAAATGTGTTACTACAAATTATAATATGAATTGTAGTTTCTTAACATATCATCGCTAAACTTAATAGCTTCGGCAAGATGACATGGTGGTTATAATTTGATAAAGCACTCCCTCTTTTTTCATAACAGGGTAAATAAAATTATAAAAACCCATAATCTTAGAAACAAAGCTACAAACACGACATTGTCTACATACGTACTTGTCACCTATGAATAACTATGACACTTACATTCTCGATTGTAGTGTATCTCTCATACTTGATCCCTTGGGCATTATAAAAAATGGTCAATCAACAACTGTATATAGTTCACATGTGTGATGAGGGCCCCACTTCTTTCAGTTGAATATCAAACAATAAACAAATCAACTCAAATGTCAGATAAAAAAAATCAAGGAATAGCCTTTCCTCAGTGGAGTAGGTAGACCGATCCTCCTCAACGCTTGTCTTGCACTAATTTCCTCTTACTTCGTGAGTTGTGTTCCAATGTTGTAGAAAGTCATCTCCTTGATTACAAATTTAGATGTGATTTTTATAGGGTGCTATACACTTCAAACCAAAAAAATCATCTAACCAACTAGGCCTCCAGTTGCCTTACTTGCATACTAGGAGGTATGGGTATATTGGATCTCAAGCTCCATTCCTTTTGTCTATGTAGTAGAGTCATGGCATCCCTCTATGAACAAAATAACACTCCTTGGTCCTCCTTGGTGATCCACAAATACTACATCAAACATAAACCTTGACATATTTTCAAAAGTTTCAACCTTTCACCATTCTGGTCTTATCTTCAAAACCCAACTTCATAATATCCAATTCTATTTGTATCTCTTATGTTTCATTTCCCACCATCAACTTTCAGGATGACCCATGACACCCCAATGGCCTCCTTTCTAATGCCCCCCCCTTAGTTTTTTATCCATTGCAGACTCTAGTATATTGATGTTCTAAAAGGACTTTGTCTCCTTAAGCCCCCCCATATCTAATAATTGAAGAGGCTCCTCCATGCAATTAGACTTGATTCAAGGGTCTTCTCTACCATCAAACACTATGTTGAAAATTCCTTCCTCAATCCTTCTCCCTTGGTATATTGGAAATGGTCAAAAGACTTTACAATACAGCACATGTACCATTTTTTTTATCCATCCAGGTGTGGTCAACCCTCTAACACCACATAACTATAGATCAAATTTCCATCTTATGTTATGTTTTTCCTTTGGTTACACATTAATAGGAAACGTACTTTTGGCATCTCGTGAAGATTAAGGGTTTTCTAGGACTACGTCGATGCCTTTTCTACTTTAACTCAAATGAAATGATCGATCACTCTTTTTTTGACTATATGTTCGCTCGACAGTTGTGCGACTTTTTTCTTTATAAACCGGCCATCTCTTAAATTCCTTTGAATGAAAAGATCTAATTCCATCTCTTTGGCAGCTCTTTCGTCTTTCAAAATTATGATTTCAAATCAGATTCTCTAGGAGTAGCCATCCTTTGGTAATCTTAGATAGTAAGGGTAGAAACAATAGATTCTATGTTGATATCACTTTCGATTCTCTTTGGTTATTACCTCTTTTATTCAACTTTTCTCTCTATGGTCTTTTTTATGCCAATGAACTAGAGATGGGCCCTAATGTAGGATCGGTTAAGCTACTAAGTCCAAGTCCTTTGGTGGCCCTCCTCCTATTGTGACATCTCTTGTTGACGTTGGTCCCTCCCTTGGATAAACCCCGTTTGCAACCCTTCTGGGTGATTCTGAGGATGACATGTAAAATTAACTGACAACTCTTTTTTCTTTTATTGATCATTCATATATCTTGATAGGGGTTTGCCTAAAGAGTTCCCCTCCTGGGTAATGTTTCTTTCTTGCTTTTCTTTCCTTTTGGGTTCATCTAGTACCTTCTTCTATGTACTCATCAAGTCATCCGGTGGTGAGTTGGTTATATTTCTAATATGGTAGCAGTTATTGAAGAAAAAAAACCCAACAAAATCAATAGGAAGACACCATGTGAGAACTACAATGTGTTTTGCCACAGACTTTGGCAATCTCAATAGTTATGTTTATATGTGTACTTATACTTATAATATGTAGTTTACTTGCTCCAATACGTATGCCTTTCTTTTTAAATTATTCATCACAAACTTGTTTGATGCATATATTATAGAAGGGCAACATCACGTGTACATACAATCTTATTAGAATACACATGCATTTGATTTTTAATTCAAAAAGGGAAATGTAATAATAGCATCCAGCTCTTTTCACTACCTTTTGCATATACCACAGATATGTAAGTGGGCATATTTTTGATATTTTTACATTATTCATTTAGAAAGTTTTCTGCTATATTAGTCCATTGATAATTATTTATATCTTGACAATCATACTCATATGAGTTCTTTACCCTTATACTTCTACAATCTATGTGTGATCTCGCATTACAAGTAAATTATCAGGATTTCTAAAGACATGATTCAAACCAGTCTTAATGTTTAGGGTATTAATGAGTGCTTTATTTATTTTGTATATCGCCTCAAGTCTACTAGGTCCATTAGTGTATAGAGACCTAGCCATTGAGGTTTTCTTTTGTCATGTATATAACTCGTCTACTATATGTAGGAGAGTAGTTTCCCATATGTCAATAAGAAACACATAAGTAGTTTTTCCATTGTTTTATTTCTTACAAGGTATCAAAGCAGATGTTCTTGTGCCCCTAAGCCTGGTGGGGGAGATAAAGGAGAGATAGACACATGTGTGAGCAGGCACCGACCCTTGGTAGTGTTGGACCGTCTGCACATATGCTCATCCCATGCATCTGTAAGGAAATATAGCTACAGAATAGGTAGTGAAAATAAAAAATTTACTACCATATTTCCCATAAACTAGCTGATTGCGTCAACAACTATAAGATGGGAAGGACGATTTTGATGATATACATGGTCCTAGATCAAGTCCAGTGATATCCCCTCGTTGTTGTAGATGTGCAACTGTCTTCTAATTACACTGGGACTCATCTGTTGCGCCTACTGGACTGAACCACAGATTGTAGGTTGGCATTGTCCTCCTAATGACAGACAACAACCTCCATGCCTCTATGGAAGTCCACACAGACCGCCTAGAACTCCTGTCATTCTGTAGAATGAACATGAAGGAGTTGTCTCTCCCGTTGGTGTACTAGTGACAAACTTGTTCTCCCACAAGTGTTTCTCCCTTGCTATCCCTCCCTTTAGCGGGTTGGGCTTGCTCGGGCTCTCTATTGGTTACCACAATCAGGAGGACAATAAATTTTTGAAGCAATTGAGTTGTGTATTGGGAGGCCCCTAGTACCCCTCTATTTATAGGAAGGGTTAGAGTTTGGGTTCCCAACATATGTGGGAGTGGAAAGGACTGAAAGATCTTGAATTTTCATAACCTATGAGCACCAGACCAATCGATTAACAACCGAATCGGTCGGTTTACATGCGAGCCAATCAGTTCACCCTACAAGCCGATCGGTTCACCCTGCGAATTGATCGTTTTGCCTTTTTCCCAATCACATATGAATTTGGCAATTCATTTCCAATTAATGTTAAACATCAGTTCCTTGCACCAATCGAATTAAGCAAGTGAAACAACCAACTTTTTCATGAACTTGGGAAAGTTACCAGCACCTTCAGTTGGAACAACTTAGCCGAACAGTTCACTAAGTGAACCGGTCATCTCACCCAACATGAGTTGATCAGTTCACCCAGTGAGCCGTTCAATTGGTGTCGTGATTCATGCAGAACTCATCCAATTCAATATTCAATCAACCTGACACTCTAAACGGTTGTTTCATCACATGAAACAATCGGTTGGGAGTCTAGTCAGTTGATTTGTTGCTTGAATTGAATGCCTAAACACTTTAGTAATCAATCCAATCATTATTCAAGATCAAAATCCTCTTCTAGGTCAATACCTATGTGTGTGACCCTATAGGTCCCATTTTACGTTGGCAGTGAATGTCCATAACAGCTTATGACATCACAAGCAATGAGCGGTGCCTAGTCGCACATCAATGATACCCAAGTAAATGGAAAGTTGGAGAACAACTTCAACCTACAATCTGTGTATGGTGTTATAGTGCTTGTATAGTTCCTTTGCTACTGATATGCATATTGAACTTAAGGCATGGAGTAGTCATCCTCTTTATCATTCAACCTTGTTCCTCGAACCAGAGCAGACTGTCTGTGATATATGTAAATTTAATATCACATATTGACTCACATGTGCATCCCCATGATTTTTTCAGTCTTGATAATCAAGAGGCCTTGGATATCATACTCTTGTAGGAGGGATAAATCCCATTTGCATCACTCACACTCAGTCCCCATGTATCACAGTCACCCAATCATCACCTTTATAGTAACCCTCACTACTACAGAAACAACATTCAATGTCGCTTTTCTCGGCGTCGGTTATTTAAAAAAACCGCCGCCTATAAAATTACACGTCGACTATTTAGCAAATCCGACGTCTATATTCAGACCAGCCAGACACGGGTACCGCTTTGTATTCAGCGTCGGCTGCATAACAAACAACCGACGCCTAAAATCGCCCGCGAAATCCAATTATCGAGCGAAAAAAATTTGGCACATACAGCGTCAGTGTTTTACCAACAAATCGATGCCTATATAAGATGAAAAATTGTGCGAAAAGTTCCAGCTTAGGTGTTGGTTATACGTTGATAACCGACGTCGATAATGGTTCCCGCCATACTATTTAGGGCAAAATTTGTCTAATTGGACGTCGGTGAGTTAAGTAGAACCGATGCTGAAGACGTTAGGTGTCGGTTGTGTTTTCTAACCGACACCTTTTACCACCTTAATAGACCCTCGAACGGCCACTGTCCTCTTTCTTCTGTTTCATCGTCTTCTGAATTTTCATCGCCCGCTGCTGCTCGCCTCCTGGTGCCTGTTGCTTCCTCACCGTCGACGGCGCTGCTGCTACTCTGCGTCGCCGTCGTGCCGCCTTCCTCCTTGCTGCCACCCGCCGACACCGGTGCTCCTTGCCACCGACGCCGCTGCTCCTTGGTCTGCCTGCCCTGCCGCCTGGAGCTCGCCGCCGCACCGCCTTCCTCCTTGCCACCGCCCGCCGACGCCGTTGCTCCTTGCCACCGATGCCACTGCTCCTTGGTCTATCTGCCCTACCGCCTGGAGCTCGCCGGCCACCGCTGCACCTGCCTGCCCTGCCGCCTGGAGCTCGCCGATCACCGCCACCACTGCTGGGAGGTCAGTTGTTATTGCTCGCCTACTTGTCCGCCGCCGCTATAGAAAGGTATGCTTCCTCCAGTACTGCTCTGCCACAGTTGTCTAGTTGTGCATACCTGTGAGTTATCAGGAACACCTAAATGAATGTCTAACACCTAAATGAATATCTAGTTGTGTATTTAATTTAGATGTATATGCTGAACCTAGATTTAGAGAGGAAATGCTATAGTATTTTCCTAGTATGGTGAAAGATTCTCAATCGTGCGTATCACATGGGATTCTTATCTCAACACAATGGACTGCAATATATGCATCTAATGCCTTAAATGGAAGGCTCGAATGTTATAAAATCCCATCAAAGTAGGTAGAAACAACTTATATATATATTCAGATATTAATAATTCCATGAAGTGCACATTATATTACTCCAGAAAAGTATGCGTATAATGTAGGATTAGTTCCATATAATGGTTTGTTGCTTGCATATATTTGTCATATATTTGTGCTTCTAATCGTAATGTTGGCCTAATTCAGTAAATTTTGATGCATGTTGAAATAAGATTTAAACTTGTCAATTGTAGCATCCTAATTTGATTTGATTAAACCCTAACATCAATTGTGATGAAACCCTAACATTAATCGTGATGAAACCCTAACACGTACATATCTATTATTGTGTTTGTTGGCCTAGAAACCCATCTAAGATTTACTCATTAGGAGTAAATCTTGGATAGTCCCCGGTTTGGGACTGTTCTTGAACACCTAATCTCACTTAGGATGTAAGTGTATAATGTGTATTGGGTTTTTGAGAAAATTTCGGCAGCATTTCCCCGTTTGTTCTCTAAGTACATATGTACTTAGAGAACAGCGGGGAAATGTTGCCGAAATTTTCTTGAAAACCCAATACACATTATACACTTACTAGTGAGATTAGGTGTTCAAGGATGGGATAGGTGGTACACATTTATTATATATAAGAATGACATCACATGTGTTTGTTGGCCTAGAAACCCGTCCAAGATTTACTCATTAGGAGTAAATCTTGGATAGTCCCCGGTTTGGGACTGTTCTTGAACACCTAATCTCACTTAGGATGTAAGTGTATAATGTGTATTGGGTTTTTGAGAAAATTTCGGTAGCATTTCTCCGTTTGTTCTCTAAGTACATATGTACTTAGAGAACAGTGGGGAAATGCTGCCAAAATTTTCTTGAAAACCCAATACACATTATACACTTACTAGTGAGATTAGGTGTTCAAGGATGGGATAGGTGGTACACATTTATTATATATAAGAATGACATCACATGTGTTTGTTTGCCTTTTTCTAGTTAATACAAATGCTAAATGTTTGCCTTTTTCTAGTTAATACAAATGCTAAATGTTTGCCTTTTTAATGACATTTTCAGATGGCTGACCATGATGAGCATGATGTACATGATGAGCATGAAGTCCATGATGAGCATGTTGTCCATGACGAGCATGGCGAGGATACCAATGTAAGTTCTAAAAAGCATATCATGTATTTCTATAAAATTCATTTTCTTCTAGTTATGTCATATATCCCATATTTCTATATTGTACTAATTAAGTGTGTTTATTTTTGTCAAATTTTAGGTTGATGATGCACATGTACCCATTGAAGCACTGGAGCAACTTCATGCACAGCAGCAAAAACTTAACAAGAAAAGGGGCATCACTCTGATGAAGAAGTTAATAGCGCTGAGTGGCAGTGGATCCAAATTGGTTGTTGAGTTTGATAATGGAGGAAATGCAATTGGAGTGAACCATAATAATTTTGTAAACTATCTTGGGTGTGTCACTCGAAGCCATTGTGGTGTTAAGTATGATAATTGGCATAAAGTTCCTCAGGCGAAAAAAGACTTGATATGGAAGGATTTATGCGTGAGTTATTATTATTTGCAATTCTATTTTGTAGATTACAAATTATATTATTTGCAATTCTATTTTTGGATACTAGTTAATAAGAATTCTATTTTACAGAATCTGTTTGTATTGGATGAGAAGCTGCATCGTAAAAGTGTGATGCAACGCGCTGGAAAGATGCTTAGGAACTATAGGACAAATCTGAACAGAGAATACATAAAAGATGGTGATAAGAAGAAGAAGTCAGCCCTTAAGCAGTGGAACTTCTTGGACAAAGAAGATTGGGACAATTTTGTTGCTTCAAGAAAATCTGAAGAATTCAAGGTATTAGGCGTCACTCCCAATTTAATTAATATATGTTGTATTCACCTATTCAAGATTAACATTTAGTGCTACTAACCAAATCATTAATGTGCATACTAACTAGGCCCTCAGTGACGCGCAAAAAGCAAGGCGTGCACTGAATGTGCATGACCACACTATGGGTCCAAAGGACTATGAAAGTGTTTGCCAAAGACTACAGGCGGAGTCTACGGCTACTCAGGAGTCTACTGCTACTCAGGAGTCTGCCACACCCATGCCTCGCCATGATATCTGGATAGATGGGAGGCAAAACAAGAAGGGTGAAATAAAGAAGCCCGTAACTGCTGAGGCGGCTGCAAAAATGGTAAAATACAACTCTTAGAGCAATCGTTTGAATATTGATTATTTGTGGTGTTAACTAATCATGTGTGTTGATGGTGATTAGCGGGAGCTGCACGAGCAGAGGAAACAAGGCACATTCATCCCTCAGGGCACAATGGATGAATTGACAGTTGCTCTGGGTAACCCAGAGCATCCTGGACGTGTTAGGGGTGCAGGCGCTGGTGTGGGCATCAAAGCATTCTTTGGGCCATCCCAGCGCAAACCTAGAGTGGGACTTTCACAAGAAGAGGTAATCTATTCTTTTTTTAGAATGTTACTGCAAAAGGGAATTCAATAATAAGAAGCTAATGTTTCTTTTATCCATGTATAGGAGAGTAAGAGAGTTGAGGATATAGTTGCTAAGAAGGTCAATGATATAGTTGCTGAGAAGGTCAAGGAAGAAATAGTGCGGTGGCAGGCATCTCAGACTTCCAATCAGCCTATGGCGACCCACTCTTCTCCTGATGCACAGACTGCTAGTAATCCTGGAGACCCATCGCCTAGCACGTCTCATGTAAGTATTGTTTGTGACATTGTAGCTAGTCTTTTCAAGATGATATGTTCGAAAGGTGATAGTATATATGTATAACATTCTTTACGTAAATTTGTAGGCATTCAAGCCATGCCGCTTAAGAATGCAAGACTATGTTGTTGCAGAGGCGAATGCTTACCAGTCCCTTCCTGGGGCAACGTTTCATGGGACTCCAATGCCGCAGGGCTACGTTCGTGTGAGCCCGATATGTGTCTTACCCGATTGGAGGGAGCTGCATTGCCACATGCCCACCCAGATATTGATACACTTGGTGAGGCAGAAGGCGGGGTGATATTGTGGCCCAAAGAAGATGTCGTCTACACTACTAAAATTGTAAGATAAATTTACATTACTTTAGATTGTTAATGTGTATATATGAGGTCAACTGATATGAAATTATATATACAGGTTAAAAAGAAGACACCCAGAGCACCTAGGCCTCCACCTCCACTTCCCGCATTACCAAGTTGGGTTCCAACTGACCTAAAATACCCGTTAGGTCCTGCTTGTAGGGGAATGGCATGTTGGCTACGGGCACAAAATATACATTGCCCTATAGTTGTTTCTTTAGAAGAAGATTATACAGGTCAATCATACGATAACCCTTTATTTATACAAGATATTATTGAGCTGTTTATGAATGATTGGCTGAATACATCAATGATAGAGACATGGATAAGGTGAGATCTTGTTTATACATCCATATACCTTGTGTAAGATCCAGTGATCTGGTTTCTTATATATTAATGCATACGTAATACATGTTTTGCAGCTACTTAGTCGAAGATCAATGCAAACAATTTGCATTTGATCATGTGGGATTTTTGATTCCATCATTGATTAGTATGGTAGCTAAAGACCCTGATAGTGTTCAACAATACTGTATAAATGATTTTAAGATTTTCGGTCAGCAAAATAAGACGATAATAATAGCTCCATTTAATGTCAAGTAAGTTTACTTTATTTATAATGTGGACTTAAGAAAATTCCATTTTTATTGTGCATTTTGAGTTATTAATTTTTAACTTTTTTACCTATAGCGCTAGACATTGGGAGTTACTAGTTATTGTCCCCGGGACGTTCACTGTTTATTATCTAGATCCTGCGGGAAGTACATTGAACACTAAAATTGGACACATATTGAGAATGCCATTATTCTGGTGAGAAATATTTCATTTTTATATCCGTTAACATATGTTATTACATTACTATTTAATTATGCAATTTACTGTGTTACATTAACATGTAGGGGTTTAGATGCATTCAAAAATGCTGGAGGAAATGTCCCAAGGAAAAAGAACCTGCCAATAATTTGGGAGAACGTAAAAGTAAGTTCCCGACTCCAATGTATATATTATTTATGTGAACTGTGCTTAGTTATATTTTTTAATATTTTGTATGTTTCAATTTATAGTGCGCTACACCAGACAACGGTTGGGCATGCGCATACTATGTGATGCGATTTATGCAGATGATTATCTGACATGCCGCATTGGGGATTAATACCATACATGAGGTATTATATATAGTCTCATTAGTTAGTATGAAATATATCAATCTTATTTTTATATTATTACTTATATATATACATCATTCTCTTTGCATGTGTTTAAAACTGATCACACTATAGGTAAATGCTTAAAAAATGTACATGCTCCATATACGATGGAAGCAATAAATGAAGTAAGAGAAGAATGGGCAAAAGCCATACAAGCAGTGGCGACTGTAAGATATAATTGGGATGTTGATAGAGATCCTAAATGATATTTTGTAAATGAATATTTCTGAATGTTTATACATGTATTTGAATGTTTCTACATGTGTGAATGTGAGAATTGAATTGATGTCTGAATGTATCTACTTGTGTGAAAAAATATTTGTTGATTTTGCAGGTTTGTGGCCTGTTTGTAGGCTGATATCAATGGATGTCGTAAACCTGCAGTTCAAGAAACTGAACTGCAGGTTCTCATCCTACTGACCAGCCACAGCAGGCCTGCAAACTGATAAGAAAAAAAAAGTATAGGCGTCTGTTATTTATAGAACGCCGATGCCTAAGGCATACAACGTTGGTTATTGGATAAAAATCGACGCCGAATGCGACACACAACCCGACCGTGCAGGAAAGCACAACCGTGGTGGAAAGGCGTCGCTTATTAGTATAAAACCGATGCCTATAGTACTAAACACGGCCATGCAGAGAAGCACGGCCGTGTCGTCTGGGAGTATGGCGTCGGGTGTTCAGTTGTTAACCGACGCCGAAAGTGTCCTAGGTGGTGCCCTTTTTTGTGGCGTGAACCCTATAGACGTCGGATAGGCGTCGGTTATAAAACTGACGCCGAAGAGTTTGACCTTTAGCGGCGCCCACATAGGCGTCGCTTGAAAACCGTCGCCAAAGGGGGTTAAAAAACCGACGCCAAAGGCTAATTCTGTAGTAGTGCCTTATTCAGGATTACCTTTGACGATGTCAAAGCATACCAAACGACATGTGATGAGTGTAGTGACTTTAAGTCTAAGAACCACAATCACTGCCAATACTATGAGAACTGACTATGACTACCATGGCAATGGCTTCCATGTGTTAGTCTCATGGTGGGTCTGCCCGATACTGTAACATCCTAGGATTTGAGGCCTCGGATAAAAAGATCTTATAAGGAATGATTGGACTACCCATATCACCAAGGTGCACCTCCGTTTTCGGGAGCCCATCACTAAAGAACTCCATAGTTAAGTGTGCTCAGCTTGGAGTAGTACTAAGATGGGTGACCAGTCAGGAAGTTGACCTCAGCTTGTGCGTGAGTGAGGAAAAAGTGTGCAATTAAGGCTAGTGGCAGTCTGTGGGGCCAATCGTCATTCCTGAAACTCTACTAGAGCCTAGGGTAGTGGGTCCGGTTGTTACAAATGGTATCAGAGCCATAACCCCTCCAGTATTTGGGGCCCACATGGGCATGTGGCATTCCAGTCTTGAGCCCTGCGGTCCAGGCATGTAGGAAAGGGATATCCATGGTGACGTAGCCACCCTTACGCTGGTATTCTGTGATTGGGAGCTGGGTGTCCATGGGCCATGTTGGGTCTGCACTAAAATGGGGAAATATTATGAGGTCATATAGTTGAGCCTTGACGAGGACATCAAGAGTCTAAGTGGAGGAGATTGTAACATCCCAGGATTTGAGGCCTCAGATAAAAAGATCTTATAAGGAATGATTGGACTACCCATATCAACAAGATGCACATCCTTTTCTGGGAGCCCATCACTAAAGAACTCCATAGTTAAGTGTGCTCAGCTTGGAGTAGTACTAGGATGGGTGACCAGTTGGGAAGTTGACCCCAGCTTGCACGTGAGTGAGGAAAAAGTGCACAATTAAGGCTAGTGGTGGTCTGTGGGACCAGTCGTCATTCTTAAAACTCTACTAGAGCCTAGGGCAGTGGGCCCGATTGTTACATATACATTGTTCATCTAATATGTATATGTGTGCTTGGTTTGATATTGCCATATCATGACTAATGAGATTATGTCACCAACCAACTCACACTCTGATCTTATGTGTTACTATTATCTATCTACCTTCTAGAATAACAACCGATTGGGGACATAATGAGAATGTATATACTCTTAACATTCGTATGATCTCATTGTCCGAGTCACATACTTGAAGACATGCATCATTGAGAAACACCATTCTCTAGACATTTATAATGTTATATCATTATCTCATAACTTAAGAAAATAGATAAATTGGAATATGGGCATTTAATAATCAAATCATTTACATATTATGTCATTACAATCATCAAATGATTGGCTCTCTGGGCATACATACCAACAGACTCCCACTCGCACCTTAGAGACAATCACCCACAAATTGTATTCCAAGTGATCTAACATGTCCATCATGCTTCTGTTGTGAAAGTGCCTTTGCCAGGGGATCAATAACATTATTCTCAGTTGGTACTCTACAAATCTTTACATTTCCTCATTGTACGATCTCTTGTATGATATGGAACTTGTAATGACCCGTTTTCAAATTAGTCATCTGATTAGGGTTTACTTGGATAATTGTATGCTTAATTAAGTTGATCATTGTTTAAAGCTTGATTAGTGATGGTAGTTAAATTTTCATGTTTTAAATATAATGAGAAGTTTTAATCATACTTTTATTCACATAATTAGGGTTAAGATTTGGAAAACCCTAATCGGCCCAAATTAGGGTTTTGGTGATATATGAATACAGAATTTGATAAGTATAGTGTCTTACTAAATAATTTTTAGTATTTTCTATGTAACTCTGATTTAATTCAAATTTGGATATGATTTGTATATATAAAATGTGAACACTCTTGAAAAATATCAGAATTTTTTAAGAATATGCTGACCTGTTTATTATTCGAGTTTCAAACTCGACCGATCATATTTTCATATTAAGATAGCAGTGTGGTAATTGAATTTTATATTTTTATTGGCATATCCAATTGATCTAAAATTTTATATTTGATTAAAAAACACAATTTTAGACACCCTTTTAAATTGGCATAATTTTTGGATGACTTTTGATATCTACAGTGAGGGTGTCGGTCGAGTTCTGTGCAGGACAAACTCGACCGACCATGCTGCTGACTGCAATATAGCAGTGTGGTATTTGATTTTTAGTTATTTATTTCTAAATCTAAATGATCTAAATTTTTTAATGTATCTTATACACTTAATTTTAGACATTGGGTTAAAGTTTCATAATTTTTGGATGAGTTTTTAGTTCTGAAACATGTAGTTCGGTCGAGTTCTAAGAGAGACAAACTCGACCGACCAGATTTTTCTGGAAAATAAAAAAGACTGAAAAATGTTTATAATTAATTATTCCAAGAACCTTAATGAGTATATAGGACTCTATTACGACCCGAGCACCTCTCATTTCCATCCCACACTTCAGATCTTCGTAATTCTTGAGAGAGGAGGAGATTTTAGGGTTTGGAGAATCTGAAGTGGAAATTTCATATTTCTGGGTTTTCTCTTTCCAAGGTTGGTAAATTCTGCATAGATCATAAATCTTTACTAGGTTTATTTGCTTCTATTCTCTCCTATGTATAGAACTCGTCACTTCCCTGATTTGGATCAAAAGAATCCAAATCGATCTCTTCTTTCATTCTTTCTTCTTCAATTCTTCTTCTTCTAGGTTCTTGAGTGAAGAGGAGCAAGAATATTCTGTTTTCTTGAAGCAAGGATTTGATTCAAGAATTAGCAGTAGTAGCTGGGCTACGAATTTCAGGTGTTTCACACCTAAGGTGAGTGTTTTTCTCCCTCCTAATCTTTGTATCCATGTTGAAAGCCTAATTCAATGCGGCTAAAACAATCATAATCCTTGTTTATATATGTATGTGATTGGATTTGATTTGGGAAAGATATTGGAGAATCCAATTTTACTGATTTTGATTATTTCTCATTGATTGAAACTTGATTAGTTCCTTTTATATTGATTGAGGATGCATGGGTATTATTATGGGTAGATGAATATGGTATTTCATGCGAATTTTGCCTAAAAATCAGCCCAATGGCCGATATGCTTGGAATTGAATTGACATGTATAAAGTCATATCTGAATTGTGCTAGATTGTATCATACAAGTGTATTGTTGAATGTTAATGGAATTGAATGACCACATATCCTGATTAGGATTTGTGTTGAGGAAGTGAATCAAATGAGTCAATTAATCAATGTATACTTATGATTGATGAATGAAATATGTGAAAATGGAAACTAGGGTTTCCATGTTTGTAAATAATCCTAATGAACCCTTGAGTCATGATTTGGATTACTAAATTATATGATTCTTATGATATGTTGAACTAAGGAATGCCTTCTTGAAAACCCTAAAAGTGTAGCATTAAGACGATTATGAGTGATAAACCTAGAACTTGTATGTGATGTTGTAAACGTGATCAAATGCTGAAATTGAAAGTATTAATACTTCAATTGAATATGATGAGTCTTACTAATATCATCTAAGTCTAATGAATCTATTTTAGTATAATAAAGAATGATCATGGTCGATTATGGAAATGACATTAGTAGTTAATGACTTGGTACACTTATCTGAATATAAGAGACAATATGAACATGATGTACGTAATGGTGATTGCAAGATAAAGATGAAACTAATGAAGATAGTATGATGAAGTATTTTTATCTTTTATTTTAATTACATGTGGCTTAACCCAAATTAAATGAAATATACTAAGAACCGTACTTTGATAAATGTTATGTAGAAGAGAAGCTTTGCATGTAAAGTGAATCAAGAAAGATTGGTCCAGATAATGTAATGAACATGAAATGAAAGAAGTTGAGACTACTGAGTATAAAATGATGGAAAAAGATAGGAATTAGTAGATGATTCTAAGAATGTAACTCTTACCCTAAAATGATGAGTTTGATGATGCTAATGAATGGAAATCTCAAATGGGTGATTAAGAGATGTACATGATTGTAGTGAATTCAACTAAATGATGAAACTTAAGTATTTGAATTGACTTACAAGAATGTGTTCTTATATTGTGATTGTTTGATAGAATACTTGTATTATGAGAATGAACCAATTTGATGGAATTCAAATGATAATCAACATGTGTTTACTAGTAACCCCATATGAAGAATGTGAAATAAAAGAAGAAGAGAACTAAGTCGGGTATGCATGTATATGCATGAAATTTATTGGCATCTATTCAGATTGGATGGAACAGGCATATGTTGTATGATAAATCTATTCTGAGTACGAGGAATGATACATGATATCTATATGCTTTTACTGTTGCTAGTTTTAATGCCTCTGCTAATATTTGTTCAGAACTGTGATATACAATGAGTTGATAAGATTTATGTTGAAATGGAATTTAATATGCACTCCTTACATTGAGAAACCCTGATAAGGGTAATGTTGCATAATGAGATTATGTCTAGGGCTGCAAGCCCACTGATGATGATAAAACCCTGATGGGGTAAATGATGGACAATAAGATTATGTCTCGGGCTGAAGGCCCACTGTTGATGATTGCTATGAGATCAAGTAGAAGATAGAAATAATCATATGTGTTGCAATATACAGAGTTATTGTGCTTCTTGTTTTGATCATTGTCCTTATTGATAAACTTGATTTGTTTCATGTTATTGTAGTTATGCGAGAACACACAAATATGATATATGATGTTTTGAATTCTTGTAAGATGAGTAAAAGAGATTAATAACAAGTGAAATGATGGAACATCTAGTTAGGTGCCCTGAACACCGTGAGTTTCCCCCGAGGACCACTCTGGGGAAACAAAACGGATCTCCTTGTAGTAATCGATGAATTATGAGAAGGATTTCCGGAGTGTGGATCGAGACCTCAAAGGTTAGACCACCAGGATTTAGGAGTGAGTCATCTGGAGTGGCTCTGGCCCTAAAGCCTTGCTGTGAAAGTCTATGTACAGATGGAATAGACTCTGTTGAAATGAAATATGTGAAATGTGAAATGAAAAATATGTGAAATATTGTGATATGTGATATACTATTTTGCTGGTTCCTATCTCGTGTACCCGATATGAGGACGTGAGCCTCTTTAGGCAACCCTGAGGTGGCCAGGGTCTGTTGTTGATATCTTAGGGTGGCCGGCTAAACCCTAAGATAGTGACGGTGAGTCGTTGACACGAGAATCAGGCGTGGCGACTTCTACTTGGTGAGGTACAAGCCAAGTAGTTTCAGGGCAAATGAATAAAAGATGATAAGCCGTGTAGAATATGATTTGAATGATTATTACATTCCTTGTAATACCACTTGATGATTTGTCATTTGTTGATTATACTTCTTGTTGTGGAAAGTAATCATGTTTCTACAAACATTTTCTATTTCACATTATGATATGTCATGTTGACAAGTTATAAATGATGGGATTCATATCCATTCCGATTATGAGTTGGATTGCTTACTATTTGATAGTATTGTTTGGTAGATATGTTTTATGTGTACTTCAGCTTCAGGACTACATGATGTGTTCCTGGTCCGGCTGGTGGAGTGTCATAAAGATAATGTTATTGTTATGTATTGGTTCAAAATGCTTAGAACTTGACTTATTACTCATGTAGTAAGATTCTTAATCTGAATTAGAAGTATCTGTTGATTTGTTCATGTCCGGCTGGTGGAGTGTCACAAAGATAATATTATTGTTATGTATTGGTTCAAAATGCTTAGAACTTGACTTATTACTCATGTAGTAAGATTCTTAATCTGAATTAGAAGTATTTGTTGATTTGTTCATGTCCGGCTGGTGGAGTGTCACAAAGATAATGTTATTGTTATGTATTGATTAAAAAATGCTTAGAATTTATCTTATTTCACATGCAGTAGGGATCTTAATATGAACTGAGAAGTATCTGCTAATTTGTTCATAGACATGCTTTAACAGATGTTTCAAAGTTATAATTGGTTTAAGTGATTAATTTATCGGTTGGATTAGATTACCATTGTAAGATAGATTTGACTCATGATAGAACTATCTGCTAGACTTTTCAATATCAGCATGTTTTTGTTAAGTTTATTATACTTAATCTGATGCTGATGCATGTACCTATAGCTTGAGTGGGAGGTATCCACTCACTGGGCTCTATATGAGTCTCATGAGGTTGTTTCAAATGTTTTTAGGTATAATGATATCCAGCGGAGAGTTCGTGACAAAGAAGATATAAGTAGTATAATCTAGATAGATTAGAATGTCCCTGTACTCTCTCTTTCCTGGGATGGGTTGTAGATTAAGTTTGTTCATCAATGTATATGTATCTAGTATAAACTAAACCGCAAATGAGAACAAGATTTGATTCTGGATTTAATGGAGTTGAATATGATTGTGATATCTGAATGTAATGTCCTTGATGCGGCATTGATTTATGAATTTGTGAACAAAGAAAAAGGAAAAATTTATCTGTGTTTTTTGTATAATGTTTAATCGCCTTTGTCGAGAATTCATTGTTTTATTTCATAATCTGGGTTTAGGTTTTGGGATTACCTCTAATGGTTGGTATTTGTGCTGATCAAAAGAGTGGGTCCCGACAGACGTGGTATCAGAGCCTAGGTTAGATGAGTCTACAGGGACAATAGGATCTAGGACTAATTGATAATGTCGATGTTGAATATAACTTGAATGATGTGCATACTGACTGAACTCAGTATCCAGATACTCTGGTCAAGTATTTGGGTATTGAGCTAAGCTAGTATGGAACTGCCGACTATACTTCTTCTGGATGCCCTGACCAAGTATCCAGATGAACATAGTTTGGTAGTATAATAAGATGCATGATGAAAAAGAGAAGAATGGCGATAAAATGGTGAAAGAGAAAAAGGATTTTATAATTCAATATGGAACCTATGGAAAGCATGAAATTTCATATAAGAAAGGTGAAAGCTTAATGGATTATGAACATAATCTATAATAAGTTTGAGTTTGAATATGAAATATGAAATTGTGAGAAAAAGCTATGAACTAAGATGCATACTAGATGATCTCCTTTATAAAGGAAATTGATGAATGCAAATGATAATATGTGAATGAGTCATAACCTTAATCCATGAGATACACAATAAAAAAAGGGATGTTAAAGGTGATTGAATCAGATCTTGATAAATGATGTATCACTAATATCTTTGAAGTAAGTGTTTGTAATACTCAAGGAGAGATGTGATGATTACAAGGGAAGAAATATTCTTTTAATGCAAAAAGAAAGTGTCATATGAAAGAAAGATAAAATGAAAGTCTTTATATTTTGATGCTCGGAGAGGTGAAAGATTAGATTGTATGATATTCTTCCATATCTTTTCTTAGATTTTGGGACGAAATCCTAAAAGGAGGGGAGAATTTGTAATGACCCGTTTTCAAATTAGTCATCTGATTAGGGTTTACTTGGATAATTGTATGCTTAATTAAGTTGATCATTGTTTAAAGCTTGATTAGTGATGGTAGTTAAATTTTCATGTTTTAAATATAATGAGAAGTTTTAATCATACTTTGATTCACATAATTAGGGTTAAGATTTGGAAACCCTAATCGGCCCAAATTAGGGTTTTGGTGATATATGAATACAGAATTTGATAAGTATAGTGTCTCACTAAATGATTTTTAGTATTTTCTGTGTAACTCTTATTTAATTAAAATTTATATATGATTTGTATGTATAAAATTTGAACACTCTTGAAAAATATAAGAATTTTTTAAGAATGTTCTGACCTGTTTATCGGTCGAGTTTCAAACTCGACCGATCATATTTTCAGATTACGATAGCAGTGTGGTAATTGAATTTTATCTTTTTATTTCCATATCCAATTGATCTCAAATTTTAACTATGCTTGAAAATCACAATTTTAGACACCTTATTAAATTGGCGTAATTTTTGGATGACTTTTGTTCTCTACAATGAGGGTGTCGGTCGAGTTCTGTGCAGGACAAACTCGACCGACCATGCTGCTGACTGCAATATAGCAGTGTGGTATTTGATTTTTAATTATTTATTGGTAACTCCAAATTAACTAAAATTTTTAATTTATCTTATACACTCCATTTCAGACATTGGGTTAAAATTTCATAATTTTTGGATGAGGTTTTAGTTCTGAAACATGTATTTCGGTCGAGTTCTGAGAGAGACAAACTCGACCGACCAGATTTTTCTGGAAAATAAAAAAGACTGAAAAATATTTATAATTAATTATTCCAAGCACCTTAATGAGTATATAGGACTCTATTACGACCCAAGCACCTATCATTTCCGTCCCACACTTCATAGATTCGTAATTATTGAGAGAGGAGGATATTTTAGGGTTTGGAGAATCTGAAGTGGAAATTTTATATTTCTGGGTTTTCTCTTTCCAAGGTTGGTAAATTCTGCATAGATCATAAATCTTTACTAGGTTTATTTGCTTCTATTCTCTCCTATGTATAGAACTTGTCACTTCCCTGATTTGGATCAAAAGAATCCAAATTGATCTCTTCTTTCATTCTTTCTTCTTCAATTCTTCTTCTTCTAGGTTCTTGAGTGAAGAGGAGCAAGAATATTCTGTTTTCTTGAAGCAAGGATTTGATTCAAGAATTAGCAGTAGTAGCTGGGCTACGAATTTCAGGTGTTTCACACCTGAGGTGAGTGTTTTTCTCCCTCCTAAGATTTGTATCCATGTTGAAAGCCTAATTCAATGCGGCTAAAACAATCAGAAACCTTGTTTATATATGTATGTGATTGGATTTGATTTGGGAAAGATATTGGAGAATCCAATTTTACTGATTTTGATTATTTCTCATTGATTGAAACTTGATTAGTTCCTGTTATATTGATTGAGGATGCATGGGTATTATTATGGGTAGATGAATATGGTATTTCATGTGAATTTTGCCTAAAAATCAGCCCAATGGTCGATATGCTTGGAATTGAATTGACATGTATAAAGTCATATCTGAATTGTGCTAGATTGTATCATACAAGTGTATTGTTGAATGTTAATGGAATTGAATGACCACATATCCTGATTAGGATTCGTGTTGAGGAAGTGAATCAAATGAGTCAATTAATCAATGTATACTTATGATTGATGAATGAAATATGTGAAAATGGAAACTAGGGTTTCCATGTTTGTAAATATTCCTAATGAACCCTTGAGTCATGATTTGGATTACTAAATGATATGATTCTTATGATATGTTGAACTAAGGAATGCCTTCTTGAAAACCCTAAAAGTGTAGTATTAAGACGATTATGAGTGATAAACCTAGAACTTGTATGTGATGTTGTAAACGTGATCAAATGCTGAACTTGAAAGTATTAATACTTCAATTGAATATGATGAGTCTTACTAATATCATCTAAGTCTAATGAATCTATTTTAGTATAATAAAGAATGATCATGGTCGATTATGGAAATGACATTAGTAGTTAATGACTTGGTACACTTATCTGAATGTAAGAGACAATATGAACATGATGTACGTAATGGTGATTGCAAGATAAAGATGAAACTAATGAAGATAGTATGATGAAGTATTTTTATCTTTTATTTTAATTACATGTGGCTTAACCCAAATTAAATGAAATATAATAAGAAATGTACTTTGATAAATGTTATGTAGAAGAGAAGCTTTGCATGTAAAGTGAATCAAGAAAGATTGGTCCAGATAATGTAATGAACATGAAATGAAAGAAGTTGAGACTACTGAGTATAAAATGATGGAAAAAGATAGGAATTAGTAGAGGATTCTAAGATTGTAACTCTTACCCTAAAATGATGAGTTTGATGGTGCTAATGAATGGCAATCTCAAATGGGTGATTAAGAGATGTACATGATTGTAGTGAATTCAACTAAATGATGAAAGTTAAGTATTTGAATTGACTTACAAGAATGTGTTCTTGTATTGTGATTGTTTGATAGAATACTTGTATTATGAGAATGAACCAATTTGATGGAATTCAAATGATAATCAACATGTGTTTACTAGTAACCCCATATGAAGAATGTGAAATAAAAGAAGAAGAGAACTAAGTCGGGTATGCATGTATATGCATGAAATTTATTGGCATCTATTCAGATTGGATGGAACAGACATATGTTGTATGATAAATCTATTCTGAGTATGAGGATTGATACATGATATCTATATACTTTTACTTTTGCTAGTTTTAATGCCTCTGCTAATATTTGTTTAGAACTGTGATATACAATGAGTTGATAAGATTTATGTTGAAATGGAATTTAATATGCACTCCTTACATTGAGAAACCCTGATAAGGGTAAATGTTACATAATGAGATTATGTCTAGGGCTGAAAGCCCACTGATGATGATAAAACCCTGATGGGGTAAATGATGGACAATAAGATTATGTCTCGGGCTGAAGGCCCACTGTTGATGATTGCTATGAGATCAAATAGAAGATAGAAATAATCATATGTGTTGCAATATACATAGTTATTGTGTTTCTTGTTTTGATCATTGTCCTTATTGATAAACTTGGTTTGTTTCATGTTATTGTAGTTATTCGAGAACACACATATATGATATATGATGTTTTGAATTCTTGTAAGATGAGTAAAAGAGATTAATAACAAGTGAAATGATGGAACATCTAGTTAGGTGCCCTGAACACCGTGAGTTTCCCCCGAGGACCACTCTGGGGAAACAAAATGGATCTCCTTGTAGTAATCGATGAATTATGAGAAGGATTTCTGGAGTGTGGATCGAGACCTTAAAGGTTAGACCACCAGGATTTAGGAGTGAGTCATCTGGAGTGGCTCTGGCCCTAAAGCCTTGCTGTGAAAGTTTATGTCCAGATGGAATAGACTCTGTTGAAATGAAATATGTGAAATGTGAAATGAAAAATATGTGAAATATTGTGATATGTGATATACTATTTTACTGGTTCCTATCTCGTGTACCCGAGATGAGGACGTGAGCCTCTTTAGGCAACCCTGAGGTGGCCAGGGTCTGTTGTTGATATCTTAGGGTGGCCGACTAAACCCTAAGATAGTGACGGTGAGTCGTTGACACGAGAATCAGGCGTGGCGACTTCTACTTGGTGAGGTACAAGCCAAGTAGTTTCAGGGCAAATGTATAAAAGATGATAAGCCATGTAGAATATGATTTGAATGATTATTACATTCCTTGTAATACGACTTGATGATTTGTGATTTGTTGATTATACTTCTTGTTGTGGAAAGTAATCATGTTTCTACAAACATTTTCTATTTCACATTATGATATGTCATGTTGACACGTTATAAATGATGGGATTCATATCTATTCTGATTATGAGTTGGATTGCTTACTATTTGATAGTATTGTTTGGTAGATATGTTTTATGTGTACTTCAGCTTCAGGACTACATGATGTGTTCCTGGTCCGGCTGGTGGAGTGTCACAAAGATAATGTTATTGTTATGTATTGGTTGAAAATGCTTAGAACTTGACTTATTACTCATGTAGTAAGATTCTTAATCTGATTTAGAAGTATCGGTTGATTTGTTCATGTCCGGCTGGTGGAGTGTCACAAAGATAATGTTATTTTTATGTATTGGTTCAAAATGCTTAGAACTTGACTTATTACTCATGTAGTAAGATTCTTAATCTGAATTAGAAGTATCTGTTGATTTGTTCATGTCCGACTGGTGGAGTGTCACAAAGATAATGTTATTGTTATGTATTGATTAAAAAATGCTTAGAATTTATCTTATTTCACATGCAGTAGGGCTCTTAATATGAACTGAGAAGTATTTGCTAATTTGTTCATAGACATGCTTTAACAGATGTTTCAAAGTTATAATTGGTTTAAGTGATTAATTTATTGGTTGGATTAGATTACCATTGTAAGATAGATTTGACTCATGATAGAACTATCTGCTAGACTTTTCAATATCAGTATGTTTTTGTTAAGTTTATTATACTTAATCTGATGTGGATGCATGTACCTAGCTTGAGTGGGAGGTATCCACTCACTGGGGCTCTATATGAGTCTCATGAGGTTGTTTCAAATGTTTTTAGGTATAATGCTATCCAGCGGAGAGGTCATGACAAAGAAGATATAAGTAGTATAATCTAGATAGATTAGAATGTCCCTGTGCTTTCTCTTTCCTGGGATGGGTTGTAGATTAAGTTTGTTCATCAATGTATATGTATCTGGTGTAAACTAAACCACAAATGAGCAAGATTTGATTCTGGATTTAATGGAGTTGAATATGATTTTGATATCTAAATGTAATGTCCTTGATGCGACATTGATTTATGAATTTGTGAACAAAGAAAAAGGATATAATGTTTAATCGCCTTTGTCGAGAATTCATTGTTTTATTTCATAATATGGGTTTAGGTTTTGGGATTACCTCTAATGGGTGGTATTTTTGCTGATCAAAAGAGTGGGTCCCGACAGACGTGGTATCAGAGCCTATGTTAGATGAGTCTACAGGGACAATAGGATCTAGGACTAATTGATAATGTCGATGTTGAATATAACTTGAATGATGTGCATACTGACTGAACTCAGTATCCAGATACTCTGGTCAAGTATTTGGGTATTGAGCTAAGCTAGTATGGAACTGCCGACTATACTTCTTCTGGATGCCCTGACCAAGTATCCAGATGAACATAGTTTGGTAGTATAATAAGATGCATGATGAAAAAGAGAAGAATGGCGATAAAATGGTGAAAGAGAAAAAGGATTTTATAATTCAATATGGAACCTATGGAAAACATGAAATTTCATATAAGAAAGGTGAAAGCTTAATGGATTATGAACATAATCTATAATAAGTTTGAGTTTGAATATGAAATATGAAATTGTGAGAAAAAGCTATGAACTAAGATGCATACTAGATGATCTCCTTTATAAAGGAAATTGATGAATGCAGATGATAATATGTGAATGAGTCATAACCTTAATCCATGAGATACACAATAAGAAAAGGGATGTGAAAGGTTATGTGAATCAGATCTTGATAAATGATGTATCACTAATATCTTTGAAGTAAGTGTTTGTAATACTCAAGGAGAGATGTGATGATTACAAGGGAAGAAATATTCATTTAATGCAAAAAGAAAGTGTCATATGAAAGAAAGATAAAATGAAATTCTTTATATTTTGATGCTCGGAGAGGTGAAAGATTAGATTGTATGATATTCTTCCATATCTTTTCTTAGATTTCAGGACGAAATCCTAAAAGGAGGGGAGAATTTGTAATGACCCGTTTTCAAATTAGTCATCTGATTAGGGTTTACTTGGATAATTGTATGCTTAATTAAGTTGATCATTGTTTAAAGCTTGATTAGTGATGGTAGTTAAATTTTCACATTTTAATAATAATGAGAAGTTTTAATCATACTTTGATTCACATAATTAGGGTTAAGATTTGGAAACCCTAATCGGCCCAAATTAGGGTTTTGGTGATATATGAATACAAAATTTGATAAGTATAGTGTCTCACTAAATGATTTTTAGTATTTTCTGTGTAACTCTGATTTAATTCAAATTTATATATAATTTGTATGTATAAAATGTGAAAACTCTTGAAAAATATCATAATTTTTTAAGAATGTTCTGACCTATTTATCGGTCGAGTTTCAAACTCGACCGATCATATTTTCAGATTAAGATAGAAGTGTGGTAATTGAATTTTATCTTTTTATTGGAATATCACATTGATCTCAAATTTTAACTGTGCTTAAAAAACACAATTTTAGACACCCTATTAAATGGGCGTAATTTTTTGATGACTTTTGATCTCTACAGTGAGGGTGTCGGTCGAGTTCTGTGCAGGACAAACTCGACCGACCATGTTGCTGACTGCAATATAATAGTGTGGTATTTGATTTTTAGTTATTTATTGGTAACTCCAAATGATCTAAAATTTTTAATTTGTCTTATAAACTCAATTTCAGACATTGGGTTAACTTTTCATAATTTTTGGATGAGGTTTTAGTTCTGAAACATGTAGTTCGGTCGAGTTCTGAGAGAGACAAACTCGACCGACCAGATTTTTCTGGAAAATAAAAAAGACTGAAAAATGTTTATAATTAATTATTCCAAGCACCTTAATAAGTATATAGGACTCTATTACGACCCAAGAACCTCTCATTTCCGTCCCACACTTCATAGCTTCGTAATTCTTGAGAGAGGAGGATATTTTAGGGTTTGGAGAATCTGAAGTGGAAATTTCATATTTTTGGGTTTTCTCTTTCCAAGGTTGGTAAATTCTGCATAGATCATAAATTTTTACTAGGTTTATTTGTTTCTATTCTCTCCTATGTATAGAACTCGTCACTTCCCTGATTTGGATCAAAAGAATCCAAATTGATCTCTTCTTACATTCTTTCTTCTTCAATTCTTCTTCTTCTAGGTTCTTGAGTGAAGAGGAGCAAGAAGATTCTGTTTTCTTGAAGCAAGGATTTGATTCAAGAATTAGCAGTAGTAGTTGGGCTACGAATTTCAGGTGTTTCACACCTGAGGTGAGTGTCTTTCTCCCTCCTAAGCTTTGTATCCATGTTGAAAGCCTAATTCAATGCGGCTAAAACAATCAGAAACCTTGTTTATATATGTATGTGATTGGATTTGATTTGGGAAAGATATTGGAGAATCCAATTTTACTGATTTTGATTATTTCTCATTGATTGAAACTTGATTAGTTCCTGTTATATTGATTGAGGATGCATGGGTATTATTATGGGTAGATGAATATGGTATTTCATGTGAATTTTGCCTAAAAATCAGCCCAATGACTGATATGCTTGGAATTGAATTGGCATGTATAAAGTCATATCTAAATTGTGCTAGATTGTATCATACAAGTGTATTGTTGAATGTTAATGGAATTGAATGACAACATATCCTGATTAGGATTTGTGTTGAGGAAGTGAATCAAATGAGTCAATTAATCAATGTATACTTATGATTGATGAATGAAATATGTGAAAATGGAAACTAGGGTTTCCATGTTTGTAAATAATCCTAATGAACTCTTGAGTCATGATTTGGATTACTAAATGATATGATTCTTATGATATGTTGAACTAAGGAATGCCTTCTTGAAAACCCTAAAAGTGTAGTATTAAGACGATTATGAGTGATAAACCTAGAACTTGTATGTGATGTTGTAAACGTGATCAAATGCTGAAATTGAAAGTATTAATACTTCAATTGAATATGATGAGTCTTACTAATATCATCTAAGTCTAATGAATCTATTTTAGTATAATAAAGAATGATCATGGTCGATTATGGAAATGACATTAGTAGTTAATGACTTGGTACACTTATCTGAATGTAAGAACAATATGAACATGATGTATGTAATGGTGATTGCAAGATAAAGATGAAACTAATGAAGATAGTATGATGAAGTATTTTTATCTTTTATTTTAATTACATGTGGCTTAACCCAAATTAAATGAAATATACTAAGAACTGTACTTTGATAAATGTTATGTAGAAGAGAAGCTTTGCATGTAAAGTGAATCAAGAAAGATTGGTCCAGATAATGTAATGAACATGAAATGAAAGAAGTTGAGACTACTGAGTATAAAATGATGGAAAAAGATAGGAATTAGTAGAGGATTCTAAGAATGTAACTCTTACCCTAAAATGATGAGTTTGATGGTGCTAATGAATGGCAATCTCAAATGGGTGATTAAGAGATGTACATGATTGTAGTGAATTCAACTAAATGATGAAACTTAAGTATTTGAATTGACTTACAAGAATGTGTTCTTGTATTGTGATTGTTTGATAGAATACTTGTATTATGAGAATGAACCAATTTGATGGAATTCAAATGATAATCAACATGTGTTTACTAGTAACCCCATATGAAGAATGTGAAATAAAAGAAGAAGAGAACTAAGTCGGGTATGCATGTATATGCATGGAATTTATTGGCATCTATTCAGATTGGATGGAACAGGCATATGTTGTATGATAAATCTATTCTGAGTATGAGGAATGATACATGATATCTATATGCTTTTACTGTTGCTAGTTTTAATGCCTCTGCTAATATTTGTTCAGAACTGTGAGTACAATGAGTTGATAAGATTTATGTTGAAATGGAATTTAATATGCACTCCTTACATTGAGAAACCCTGATAAGGGTAAATGTTGCATAATGAGATTATGTCTAGGGCTGAAAGCCCACTGATGGTGATAAAACCCTGATGGGGTAAATGATGGACAATAAGATTATGTCTCGGGATGAAGGCCCACTGTTGATGATTGCTATGAGATCAAGTAGAAGATAGAAATAATCATATGTGTTGCAATATACATAGTTATTGTGTTTCTTGTTTTGATCATTGTCCTTATTGATAAACTTGATTTGTTTCATGTTATTTTAGTTATGCGAGAACACACAGATATGATATATGATGTTTTGAATTCTTGTAAGATGAGTAAAAGAGATTAATAATAAGTGAAATGATGGAACATCTAGTTAGGTGCCCTAAACACCGTGAGTTTCCCCCGAGGACCACTCTGGGGAAACAAAATGGATATCCTTGTAGTAATCGATGAATCATGAGAAGGATTTCCGGAGTGTGGATCGAGACCTTAAAGGTTAGACCACCAGGATTTAGTAGTGAGTCATCTGGAGTGGCTCTGGCCCTAAATCCTTGCTGTGAAAGTCTATGTCCAGATGGAATAGACTCTGTTGAAATGAAATATGTGAAATGTGAAATGAAAAATATGTGAAATATTGTGATATGTGATATACTATTTTGCTGGTTCCTATCTCGTGTACTTGAGATGAGGATGTGAGCCTCTTTAGGCAACCCTGAGGTGGCCAGGGTCTGTTGTTGATATCTTAGGGTGGCCGACTAAACCCTAAGATAGTGACGGTGAGTCGTTGACACGAGAAACATACGTGGTGACTTCTACTTGGTGAGGTACAAGCCAAGTAGTTTCAGGGCAAATGAATAAAATATGATAAGCCGTGTAGAATATGATTTGAATGATTATTACATTCCTTGTAATACCACTTGATGATTTGTCATTTGTTGATTATACTTCTTGTTGTGGAAAGTAATCATGTTTCTACAAACATTTTCTATTTCACATTATGATATGTCATGTTGACAAGTTATAAATGACGGGATTCATATCCATTCTGATTATGAGTTGGATTGCTTACTATTTGATAGTATTGTTTGGTAAATATGTTTTATGTGTACTTCAGCTTCAGGACTACATGATGTGTTCCTGGTCCGGCTGGTGGAGTGTCACAAAGATAATGTTATTGTTATGTATTGGTTCAAAATGCTTAGAACTTGACTTATTACTCATGTAGTAAGATTCTTAATCTGAATTAGAAGTATCTGTTGATTTGTTCATGTCTGGCTGGTGGAGTGTCACAAAGATAATGTTATTGTTATGTATTGGTTCAAAATGCTTAGAACTTGACTTATTACTCATGTAGTAAGATTCTTAATCTAAATTAGAAGTATCTGTTGATTTGTTCATGTCTGGCTGGTGGAGTGTCACAAAGATAATGTTATTGTTATGTATTTATTAAAAAAATGCTTAGAATTTATCTTATTTCACATGCAGTAGGCCTCTTAATCTGAACTGAGAAGTATCTGCTAATTTGTTCATAGACATGCTTTAACAGATGTTTCAAAGTTATAATTGGTTTAAGTGATTAATTTATCGGTTGGATTAGATTACCATTGTAAGATAGATTTGACTCATGATAGAACTATCTGCTAGACTTTTCAATATCAGCATGTTTTTGTTAAGTTTATTATACTTAATCTGATCCTGATGCATGTACCTAGCTTGAGTGGGAGGTATCCACTCACTGGGGCTCTATATGAGTATCATGAGGTTGTTTCAAATGTTTTTAGGTATAATGCTATCCAGCGGAGAGGTCGTGACAAAGAAGATATAAGTAGTATAATCTAGATAGATTAGAATGTCCCTGTACTCTCTCTTTCCTGGGATGGGTTGTAGATTAAGTTTGTTCATCAATGTACATGTATCTGGTGTAAACTAAACCGCAAATGAGAACAAGATTTGATTCTGGATTTAATGGAGTTGAATATGATTGTGATATCTGAATATAATGTCCTTGATGCGACATTGATTTATGAATTTGTGAACAAAGAAAAAGGAAAAATGTATCTGTGTTTTTGTGTAATGTTTAATTGCCTTTGTCGAGAATTCATTGTTTTATTTCATAATCTGGGTTTAGGTTTTGGGATTACCTCTAATGGTTGGTATTTGTGCTGATCAAAAGAGTGGGTCCCGACAGAACTGCCCTTGTATATACTTTGAGCGCTGATGCGATCTGGATTCCTTAACTTGTGAAATAGCTCCATTGTTGTCACAATATAGCTTAATTGTGTCGTTGATGCTTGGAACGACCTCAAGTTCAGAAATGAACTTCTTGATCCATACAACCTCCTTTGTTGCATTTGATGTAGCAATATACTTGGCCTCTGTTGTAGAATCAACAATTGTCTCTTTCTTGGAACTCTTCCAGTTTACAACTTCATTATTTAGACAAAACACAGATCCTGATTGTGAGTTGTAATCATCTTTGTCAGTCTGGAATCTTGCATAGGTGTAACCCTTTACCATCAACCCTTTCTCTCCTCCATAGATCAAGAATTGATCCTTAGTCATTATCAAGTATTTGAGGATGTTCTTTACAGATGTCGGGTGAGCATCACCTGGATCTGACTGATATCTACTCATCATGCTCAAGGCATACGAGACGTTAGGATGGGTACACAACATTTCATACATGATTGATCCCATTGCCTGAGGCATATGGAATCAAACTCATGCACTCCCTTTCTTAACAAGATCTGGGACTTTGAGCTTTAGAGATGGTCACTCAATGAAGCATGGGTAGGTTTCCTCTCTTCGAGCTCTCCATGCTGAATTTACTTCAACACTTTGTCAATGTATGTGCTTTGACCTAGTCCAAGAAGCCTTTTAGATCTATCTCTATAAATCTTAATCCCTAAGACGTAGGATGTTTCTCCCAAGTCTTTCATAGAAAACATATTTCCTAGCCACATCTTTACCTTTTGTAAAGTAGGGATGTCATTCCGCATCAATAGTATGTCATCTACATACAATATGGGGAATGTCACTATGCTCCCCTTAACCTTCTTGTACACACAAGATTCATCTTCATTTTGAATAAAGCCAAAATCTTTGACTTTCTCATCAAAATGAAGATTCTAGCTCTGAGATGTTTACTTCAATCCATAGATTGACCTTTGTAGTTTACAAACTTTATTTGCATCATTTGGATTTATAAAACCTTCAGGTTGTGTCATGTACACATCCTCAATAATATTCCCATTAAGGAATGTGGTTTTAACATCCATCTGCAAAATTTCATAGTCATGATAAGTTGCAATGGAAAGCATGATCCTAATGGACTCAACCATAGCCACTAGAGAAAAGGTTTTGTCATAGTCAACACCTTGAACTTGTCTAAAACCTTTTTCCACCAATCTATCCTTATAGGTTTGTAATTTACCATCCATGTCAGTCTTCTTATTGAAGACTCACTTGCACCCTATGGGTTTTACCCCTTCAGGTGGATCCACCAAAGTCCATACTTTGTTGGTATACATGGATTCCATCTCAGATCTCATGGCCTCAAGCTATTTATCATACTCTAGTCCCTCAATAGATTCTACATATGTTGTTGGCTCATCATCTATGACCAATCACCACCTTCTTCAGTCACAAGATATCTAAATCTATCAGGCTCAAGGTGTGTCCTATTAGATCTACGAGGTACCTATATTACTTGAGGATTCTGAGATTCCACAATATTTTGTGATTCTCTTTGTTCCTCTTATACATCTATTGGTTCAATGCTTTCTTGTTGGTCTCAAACTTTTTCAATCTCCACTTTCCTCCCACTGATTGCTTTGAAAATAATTTTTTTTTCTAGGAATACATCATCTCTGGCAACAAACACTTTGCTGTCAAATAGGGAATAAAAGTACTATCCTTAAGTCTCCTTAGGATATCCAACAAAATAAAATTTATCATATTTAGGGCCAAGATTTTTTAGGAAACATTTTCCTAACATAAGCTTCACATCCCCAAATCCTCATAAAAGACATGTTGGGACGCTTCCCATACCATATCTCATATGATGTCTTTTGAACTGACTTAGATGGTACCTAGTTTAGTGTAAATGTGGTGGTTTCTAGAGCATACCCCCAGAATGTAGTCGGAAGCTCAACTAAACTCATCATTGACCGCACCATATCTAACAATGTGTGATTCCTTCTTTCTCATACACCATTATGTTGAGGTGTTCCAGGTGGAGTCCACTGGGATATAATCCCATGGGCTCTAACAAGGTCCTAAAACTCTTGGATTAAATATTATCCACCTCGATCAGAATGAAGTGCCTTAATACTTTTAGCAAGTTGGTTTTGTACTTCATTCATAAACTCCTTGAACACGTCAAGAGTTTCTGACTTATGTTTCATCATATAAACATAACAGTACCTACTGAAATCATCTGTGAAGGTAATGAAGTATTGATACCCACCTCTAGTGGTTGTTCTAAAAGTCCCACATACATCAGTATGTATGAGTTCTAATAGATCACTAGCCCTCTCATTGTTACCATTGAAAGGGGTCTTAGCAATCTTTCCCAACAAACAAGATTCACATGTCTCTATTGATTCAAAATCAAAAGAATCAAAATATCCATCTTTATGGAGTCTAGATATGTGATTCTCATTTATGTTCTCTAGACAACAATGCCAAAGGTATGTTTTATTTGAGTTGTTGAGTTTTAGTCTTTTGGTATTAATATATATACACGTTTGTCTTTAGATCTATCAAGTAATGACCATAAGACATTGGGGCACTGCCTTAAAAGATCCCATCTTTTGAAATAGAACATCGACTATTTTTAATATGAAATTCAAATGCATCCTTGTCTATACAAGATACAAAAATGGTATTTCAATTTATAGCAGGTACATAATAGCAGTTCATTAACTCTATTACAAGCCATGTGGGAAAATATAAACTATAGGTTCCAACAACATTAGCCGCATTTCTTACGCCATTTGCAACTCGTAGTTCCACCTCGCCTTTTCCCAAAGGCCTACTTCTTTTCAGATCTTGCATATTAGAACATATGTGATATCCACATCCTTTATCTAGTACCCATGATGAAGAAGTAGATAGATTTATCTCAATAACATATATACATGAAGTGGAGATCTATATCCCCATCTTCTTCTTCCTAACTGCCTTCGAGTACAAAGGATGAGTTCCTCTTGTACTTTTCTTTCTCCTAATTTTGAGTGTTGATGAAACGTCTATTTCGAGAAAACAAGATTAACTAATGCGGAAGCGTTCACTAAGCATCGGATTACCAGAAATCACTAAAAATTTTAAACTTTTTACAAAGAGATCCTTTAAAGGCAAAGCTTTCTCATAAAGCAACATGATAAGTTGTTTACAACTGATCCATCAGTAAAACTCTGTAAGGCAAGATACAAAAGTCTCTAAGGATTGGACCAAAAACTCGAAAGCACTAACTATTACTCCGAGGACCTGAGAGTACAGAGATGACATATGGGACTCTAACACTATCTACACATGACATAGCAGCCAATGCCTCCACCTGAAGCTTCACTACTGTCCTAGGTACTGCTGATGCTGCCCTTCACCTATTGAAGGATTTCTACCTCCTCGCCCACGTCCACCTAAAGGTTGAAATCTACGGGGTGAGACAATTATAAAAATCGTCCCAGCGAGAGATATAACTCTTCGCCAGAAGCATAATTATTGCAGCATAAGAGAATAAATGTACACAAAGAAGTTATGTATATTTGAGAGTAGTTAAAACAATGTTTAACAGATTAAACTATTCTTTCTACTAAAAGCAACGCAACTATAAATTGATAAAATCACATGTCACTTATCACATCACTAACTCCCTTCAGACTTGGATCATATATCCATTGCCTGGCATTTTTATTTGGGAAAGGATGGCCTGTAGCCATACTCCTTCTCCCAAAGTGTTAGGATTCCAACTCCACAACATATCTGCATAACTTGTACATATGATATTAGACTTAACATTACTTATGTAATACAAGGGTTATTTACATTCATAACCCATTAGTCTGTAGTTAAGCTTTTCATAGGATTATTCTGTAATAGAATTTCACATAGAAACACTTTGGTTTAGGTCATACCTCATATTTTTAATATTGGGATATCAATCCCTAACCATCTTATTAATATGAAATCCGGAATGTGGGAGTTCAAACCCCTGGACTAATCATAGCATTTGTTACCAAGTAACATCTCATTTTATCTGGTTATCTAAATAATATGACCTTTGAAGATCAACAAATCATATTACTCGTGGCTCATTCAACCTATCAAGCTCATATGTTATCACTTACCAGATAACATGACATTTAGTTATACTCTTGAATTATAGGTAACAAGTGTTCTTAATACAATTAGCATTATAAATCTTACCTGGATCTGATCACCTCTATATGAAACCTGTCAAGCTTAACTTTTATCAGTTATTCTATATACTCCCACATACTCTAAAGTATGTGATACAGGAGTTCCCTTTGTAAAACATGTTTCACTATTATTTAAATTATGACAATGATGGATCTATGATCAGGGCTCTACATGGTATGATTATACTTGATTATTAGGTACATATCAGTATTCTTTTAGTATCATACATGTTTCCAAACATTCAAGTACTAAACATGGCTATAACAGAAGAATACTAAATGTACAAGTATAACTCATATCAGTTATCAACTGGATATCAATTCTTAATCATCTTATCACTATGATTCAAGAACATGGGTGCTCACACCCTTATATCATCATAACACTTGCTATCAAGTGCCATATCAGCATCAAGTCATCTATTAGCATGACCTTGATTGAAGCAATGTATATACTTTTCACATATCATTACTCTAAAAGCTTATAATTGTTTTCAAGGAATATGACATCATAACTCATACCTGCCTATGATTACCTCATAATATCAACCTGTATGACTTATACAAATAAGGACATGCATATATAACAATGTCAGCACAATACCAAAACTTCTCAATTTCTATATAGGACACCACGGCCGTGCCACCTTGCACGGTCGTGCAAAGTAAAGCTACCACGGCCATGCTCCCTTGCACGGTCGTGCAAGCTAAGGCTACCACGGCCGTGCTCCCTTGCACGGTCGTGCTACAACAGATCATTACATTATTCATATTTCTATCTATCTATATATATATGTATTCTAATTTCTCATTCTTTCAAATTGATTAGGTCACATTGACCCTTCAATCAAGTACATACTACCATGGTTAACATAGTGTATCAAGCTATTAATCCTATAAACAATTAAGAATTCTCCCTTTAATTGGTTCTTAATAACTTAGGTATTATTAGGGTTTCAACCTTCACACCTTCATTGATTATCATTACTAATCATTATTGGATCAATATAACATTCATCATCTTAATTCTCAAAGATTCAATCACATTGGACCTCCACTTCATAAGGTATCCAATTGAGTTAGGGTTTCCAATGTTGATTCCTTCAATCTTTGAATTCATGGAACCAATCATCAATTGGACCTATACTCATACCTTAATTGAGTTTAATAGGTCAACCTTCAACTGATTTGTCCCTCACTTGACCCTCAATTGACCATCAATTAGGGTTTAACTCAATTGAATTAGGGATTGGAATCAATAACCCTTCAACATATTTGAATGTGGGACTAATTGATTTGAACCTATTGAACCATCATTACATTGGGACATGACCTGACCCCAAACGGTCTTGAGGTCATTTGGATGACCTCCAAACGGTCTTGAGACCGTTTTCCCATCATATCATCAAAATCTAAGTCAACCAATTAAGGTTTGGATCATTGGATTGATCACCAAAACAACAATTGATTACATTCCAACTTAGTATCATTGTATCATCAATTGCTTAACCATACTCACCCCTAGACCTCAAAACGATCTTGGGTGACCTCCAAACGGTCTTGAGACCGTTTGGATGAGTTCCAAATGGTCTTGAGACTGTTTGGCTCACCCAACCCTTGGATTCTAGTGAAAAATCATTAGGGTTTGAGCTATTGAGTTGATCATCAAATCAGCAATTGATTGCTTTGTAATTGTGTACCTTTGGACCTTCAATTGGTCAACTATACTTGACCCCAGACCTCCAAATGGTCTTGGGTGACCTCCAAACGGTCTTGAGACCGTTTGGGTCAATCAACCCAAAACAATCAACTCAATTCAATGCAAACCCAACACTTAGCCGATTAGGTTTCACACCACATCTTTGGATCTTCAAACACCTATCCATACTTGACCCTAGACCTTCAAACGGTCTTGGGTGACCCCCAAACGGTCTTGAGACCGTTTGGATGATCCCCCAAACGGTCTTGAGACCGTTTGGGCAAGAAAACCCAAAAAGTCAAATCAATCAAGTTGAAAGTCAGCACTTAATCCAATTAGGTTACCTAATTGTTTAGCCTTTAACTCATGGTTCCTTGGGAGTTAACCTATAAAATTTGGTGGGTTATTAGACCACATCATTAGGAACAGTAATCCCAAACGGTCCATGCTTGGTCAACGCACTCAAACGGTTTGAGACCGTTTACCCAAGAAGTTCAAGTTAAACAGATTGGAAAAACAGCACTTAATTCAATTTGATATGCCTAATTGATTGGCCTTTAACCTACGATTCCTTTGGAGTTAACCCCTCAAATTTGGTGGGTCATTAGCCTACATAATTATGAATAGAAATCTGAAACGGTCCACACTTGGTCAATGCCCTCAAATGGTCTTGGAGACCGTTTGCTCCAACCGACCATGTGAAACCGTTTGGCCAAGGGTGCAAGACCGTTTGCTAAAGTGACATAAGTATTCACACCCCCCTTCTTCTACCTCCAGATCCAGGTCTGTTCCTCATGGTTTTAGATGCAAGAAAGCAAGGAAGGATGGGGGAAAGAAGAACAAGCTACTTTTGCAAGTACAAAGATATGCATAAGAAAGCAAAAGGTTTAGAGTTATAAAACCCGCCTTAAGGTCATTCCTTGAGCTCCAAGCTTCCAAGCTTCCAGTCTTTAATGGTGTCTTGAGCTCCACAGGTCGGCCAAGGGTGTTTCTCCAAGGAAAGGTTGGGAAAAGATGGCTAGAAAGAAGAAACAAGTAAGGAAGACCATAAAACCAACCTTGCACCATGAATTCTTCCATGAATTCGAGCAAGATGATGATCAAAGCTTACCTAGAACTGCTTGGCCGTTCTCCTCTTCCCCAGAGCTCTGTCCTAAGTCGGTCTAAGCAAGGGGATAAGAAAGGAAGTGAAGGAAACGATCCTTGCTAAGTGAGAAAAGGTGTATATATACTTTAGGTGAAATTTCAACATAAGGACAACTTGTTTCTCCATTTCTCCTCTAGGTTCTTCCCTTATTATAAACCACGTTTCTCCCTTCCATACTTAAGCAAAACTCATCTTAAACCCAAGGTCTAAAGGTGAAGAAAGCCAACTTCTTACTAAGTTGCACATATAGAAGGGTTATTAGACTTATAACTTGATCATTTAATTTATAAGGGTTATCATTCTTATTTAATTATTCAATTGAAGTGACCTCTTCATCATTCTTACTCTTAATGATGCCAAGAGTCATAAAAGATACTCTAGAAGGTGTATTTTACAAGCTGCACCCCATATTTTGGGTAAATTGCACTTTACACCAAAACTAGAGTTTTAAGTACAAGGATTGCTCCACAAGCTGCATCTTGGTGCCCAAGCTTGGAGAATCCATCATACTTTTATCATATTCATTATTATGATGTCTCAACACCAAAGGAACATCTTAACATGTGCAATTTGTAAGTTAACCCCTTTTAATTGGGTAATTTGCACATAGGTCCCTGTATTACAAAACAATATTACAACATTGTTCAAAAGGGACAGAAATGGAAATGTATGTTCCTTAGGAGATTTAATTACATACCAAAAGATAATCACAAGTATCTAATTACATAATTAAGCAAAACACCTAGGGTTAGTTCATAACCCAGGTCAGGGATGTTACAACAACATTGTTTTAAAAGGACAGAAATGAAATTATAGATTCTTCTAAAGCTTAATGACATATCAAGGGGTAATCACAAGCCTCTAATCATATTTTAAGCAAAACATATAGGGTTAGTTCATAACCCAGGTCAGGGATGTTACAAATTATATCCCCCTAACAAGGATTTCGTCCTCGAAATCTCAGATAAAAGGAAGCAGATATTATTTAAGTATCATATCTTGCTAATCAATTAATTTGGAAACATTCACTGAGAAGGTTCACTAAGCAATTTGTCTTGGAGGATTTCACTAAGTAAATTTACTAAGTGTATTGTTTCAAAGGCTTTTACTGAAAGAGTTCGTTAAGTATATTCACTAAGTATATTCACTAAGTTTGCTCACTAAGTATTCACTGAGTAAGTTTATTGAGTATATTCACTAAGTATGTTCACTAAGTATTCACTGAGTATATTCACTGAGTATATTCACTAAGTATGTTCACTAAGTTTGCTCACTAAGTATTCACCGAGTAAGTTCACTGAGTATATTCACTAAGTACATTCACTAAGTTTGCTCACTAAGTATTCATTGAGTAAGTTCACTGAGTATATTCACTAAGTATGTTCACTGAGTATTCACTGAGTATATTCACTAAGTATGTTCACTGAGTATTCATTGAGTATATTCACTGAGTATATTCACTAAGTATGTTCATTGAGTATTCACTGAGTATATTCACTGAGTATGTTCACTAAGTATGTTCACTGAGTATTCACTGAGTATGTTCACTGAGTATTCACTAAGTATATTCACTGAGTATATTCACTAAGTATGTTCACTGAGTATTCACTGAGTATATTCACTGAGTATATTCACTAAGTATGTTCACTGAGTATATTCACTAAGTATGTTCACTGAGTATTCACTGAGTATATTCACTAAGTATGTTAATTAAGTATGTTCACTAAGTATTCACTAAGTATATTCACTGAGTATGTTCACTGAGTATTCACTGAGTATATTCACTAAGTATGTTCACTGAGTATTCACTGAGTATATTCACCGAGTATGTTCACTAAGTATGTTCACTAAGTATTCACTGAGTATATTCAATAAGTATGATCACTAAGTATTCACTGAGGAAATTCACTAAGTATATTCACTAAGTATGTTCACAAAGTATGTTCACTAAGTATTCACTAAGATCCTCTCATTTAATTTTTCTTATACTCCTTAGATTGTTTCAAAATAATTACCTGATCAGAGTAATCAAAAGATAACAATCTAAGAGTTTCATACTTGCCTTATCTACAATAACCATATACCTGGCCAGGGTATATAAGTATTGAGATTAGGTAGTATGTATTTTACTTATCATCCTATTCTTTGCTTTTCATATCATTATACACACAGAATTTATCACTCTAGGTTATTCTTCAGGTATCACACCTATATCTCATCCTTTTAATACAAAGTTAAGGGAAATTATAAATTGTTTTAAAGAATATTGAGTAAGATATGAATTCTTATCTTTCTTGTGTCCTTCTAGGACTTAGTCAAGAAATTCAAAAGCAGCTAACTTCCATATTTTTAACACATAGAATCCTAATATGTAATAATAAAACAATACTTATTTCATCTGACCTGTATGGGATGTTTGTCCACGTCCTCTATTATTATATTGCCTCCCTTGTGGGCCTTACAGACTCTGTCCTTGAGGTCGAGTCATTATTGCATTCCTGTCTGGACAATCCCTTGCCAGATGTCCCGGTTGTCTACATAAGTAACAGATCCTGGGTGCAAGGTGTCTATACGATCCAGTTACCGATGCTGAGGCTATGTCGGAGGGTCTTCTTGGAATACTACTATGGTCCCTATTTCCACTTGACACCCATTGTGTCTGGGTAAGGAATTCTGATATTGCCGTTGGTGTAGAAAATCTTGGCTTCTTAAAACTTTTAGGCCTTTGTTCTTGAGGTTGGGTGTACATCTTCTTACTACTTGTCTGTTGTTTCACGGTTTCCGACCTCTCTATCCTTCTTACTGACTCCACAAAGGTGGCAAACCTTTCTCTGTTCTCCAAGGCAGACACAGGAGTGGCTAGTTCAACATTCAATCCTTTCTCAAAATGTCGAATTCTTTCTTCATCACTAACTGCCATCTGTGGACAAAACCGCAGTAACTCCATGAACTTAGCTTCATATTCGCTAACGTTCATCAGTCCTTGTGTGATCTTCTCAAATTGAGAGATCTTCTCATCTAGATACGTCTTAGGGAAGTATCTATTGACGAATTCTCGTCGGAAAACCTCCCATCCTATTTCTTCACCTGGTCTCTTATCTTCCTCTATCATCCACCAATTACCAGCACTTCCTTTTAGGAGGTATACCGCATGCTTAACCTTTTCAACTTCAGGAATATCAAGGATCCTGAAAGCCTTTTCCAGCTCTGTCAACCATAGATCAGCATCTGCTGGATCAGATGTACCAGCATAGTCTATGGCTCCCACCCGGCAAAGTCTCTCGAAAGTCTTGCCGGTTCCATAACCTTCCTGATGGGCTGGTGCCCTAGATGCAGATGGTGGCACCCTATCTGCTATGTGTGTTATGGCTGCCAGAAACTTATCAAATAAAGCATAAGTAGCTGGATTTTCTATCTCAGCTGGGTCAAACTGGGGCTGTTCAGGTACATGCCCTTCCCTATTCTGGTCTCTTGCACCTCCTCCTGGTGCAGCAGAACTGCCCTCATCGGCATGCTCTTCACGTGGTCCAAACATCTTCAAGTTCTTCTCCTCCTATGTGAGCAGAAGATACTATCACATAATCTGGAAAACACTTAGAACAGACTCTACAATCTTAGTCCTATGTCTCTGTAGACTCAGCGAACCTAGAGCTCTGATACCACTAATTGAAACGTCTATTTCGAGAAAACAAGATTAACTAATGCGGAAGCGTTCACTAAGCATCGGATTACCAGAAATCACTAAAAATTTTAAACTTTTTACAAAAAGATCCTTTAAAGGTAAAGCTTTCTCATAAAGCAACATGATAAGTTGTTTACAACTGATCCATCAGTAAAACTCTGTAAGGCAAGATACAAAAGTCTCTAAGGACTGGACCAAAAACTCGAAAGCACTAACTATTACTCCGAGGACCTGAGAGTACAGAGATGACATATAGGACTCTAACACTATCTACACATGACATAGCAGCCAATGCCTCCACCTGAAGCTTCACTGCTGTCCTAGGTACTGCTGATGCTGCCCTTCACCTATTGAAGGATTTCTACCTCCTCGCCCACGTCCACCTAAAGGTTGAAATCTACGGGGTGAGACAATTATAAAAATCGTCCCAGTGAGAGATATAACTCTTCGCCAGAAGCATAATTATTGCAGCATAAGAGAATAAATGTACACAAAGAAGTTATGTATATTTGAGAGTAGTTAAAACAATGTTTAACAGATTAAACTATTCTTTCTACTAAAAGCAATGCAACTATAAATTGATAAAATCACATGTCACTTATCACATCACTAACTCCCTTCAGACTTGGATCATATATCCATTGCCTGGCATTATTATTTGGGAAAGGATGGCCTGTAACCATACTCCTTCTCCCAAAGTGTTAGGATTCCAACTCCACAACATATCTGCATAACTTGTACATATGATATTAGACTTAACATTACTTATGTAATACAAGGGTTATTTACATTCATAACCCATTAGTCTGTAGTTAAGCTTTTCATAGGATTATTCCGTAATAGAATTTCACATAGAAACACTTTGGTTTAGGTCATACCTCATATTTTTAATATTGGGATATCAATCCCTAACCATCTTATTAATATGAAATCCGGAATGTGGGAGTTCAAACCCCTGGACTAATCATAGCATTTGTTACCAAGTAACATCTCATTTTATCTAGTTATCTAAATAATATGACCTTTGAAGATCAACAAATCATATTACTCGTGGCTCATTCAACCTATCAAGCTCATATGTTATCACTTACCAGATAACATGACATTTAGTTATACTCTTGAATTATAGGTAACAAGTGTTCTTAATGCAATTAGCATTATAAATCTTACCTGGATCTGATCACCTCTATCTGAAACCTGTCAAGCTTAACTTTTATCAGTTATTCCATATACTCCCACATACTCTAAAGTATGTGATCCAGGATTTCCCTTTGTAAAACCTATTTCACTATTATTTAAATTCTGACAATGATGGATCTATGATCAGGGCTCTACATGGTATGATTATACTTGATTATTAGGTACATATCAGTATTCTTTTAGCATCATACATGTTTCCAAACATTCAAGTACTAAACATGGCTATAACAGAAGAATACTAAATGTACAAGTATAACTCATATCAGTTATCAACTGGATATCAATTCTTAATCATCTTATCACTATGATTCAAGAACATGGGTGCTCACACCCTTATATCATCATAACACTTGCTATCAAGTGCCATATCAGCATCAAGTCATCTATTAGCATGACCTTGATTGAAGCAATGTATATACTTTTCACATATCATTACTCTAAAAGCTTATAATTGTTTTCAAGGAATATGACATCATAACTCATACCTGGGTATGATTACCTCATAATATCAACCTGTATGACTTATACAAATAAGCACATGCATATATAACAATGTCAGCACAATACCAAAACTTCTCAATTTCTATATAGGACACCACGGCCGTGCCACCTTGCACGGTCGTGCAAAGTAAGGCTACCACGGCCGTGCTCACTTGCACGGTCGTGCAAGCTAAGGCTACCACGGTCGTGCTCCCTTGCACAATCGTGCTACATCAGATCATTACATTATTCATATTTCTATCTATCTATATATATATGTATTCTAATTTCTCGTTCTTTCAAATTGATTAGGTCACATCGACCCTTCAATCAAGTACATACTACCATGGTTAACATAGTGTATCAAGCTATTAATCCTATAAACAATTAAGAATTCTCCCTTTAATTGGTTCTTAATCACTTAGGTATTATTAGGGTTTCAACCTTCACACCTTCATTGATTATCATTACTAATCATTATTGGATCAATAGAACATTCATCATCTTAATTCTCAAAGATTCAATCACATTGGACCTCCACTTCATAAGGTATCCAATTGAGTTAGGGTTTCCAATGTTGATTCCTTCAATCTTTGAATTCATGGAACCAATCATCAATTGGAACTATACTCATACCTTAATTGAGTTTAATAGGTCAACCTTCAACTGATTTGTCCCTCACTTGACCCTCAATTGACCATCAATTAGGGTTTAACTCAATTGAATTAGGGATTGGAATCAATAACCCTTCAACATATTTGAATGTGGGACTAATTGATTTGAACCTATTGAACCATCATTACATTGGGACATGACCTGACCCCAAACGGTCTTGAGGTCGTTTGGATGACCTTCAAACGGTCTTGAGACCGTTTTCCCATCATATCATCAAAATCTAAGTCAACCAATTAAGGTTTGGATCATTGGATTGATCACCAAAACAACAATTGATTACATTCCAACTTAGTATCATTGTATCATCAATTGCTTAACCATACTCACCCCTAGACCTCCAAACGGTCTTGGGTGACCTCCAAACAGTCTTGAGACCGTTTGGATGAGTTCCAAATGGTCTTGAGACCGTTTGGCTCACCCAACCCTTGGATTCTAGTGAAAAATCATTAGGGTTTGAGCTATTGAGTTGATCATCAAATCAGCAATTGATTGCTTTGTAATTGTGTACCTTTGGACCTTCAATTGGTCAACTATACTTGACCCCAGACCTCCAAACGGTCTTGGGTGACCTCCAAACGGTCTTGAGACCGTTTGGGTGATCCCCAAACGGTCTTGAGACTGTTTGGGTCAATCAACCCAAAACAATCAACTCAATTCAATGCAAACCCAACACTTAGCCGATTAGGTTTCACACCACATCTTTGGATCTTCAAACACCTATCCATACTTTACCCTAGACCTTCAAACGGTCTTGGGTGACCCCCAAACGGTCTTGAGACCGTTTGGATGATCCCCCAAATGGTCTTGAGACCGTTTGGGCAAGAAAACCCAAAAAGTCAAATCAATCAAGTTGAAAGTCAGCACTTAATTCAATTAAGTTACCTAATTGTTTAGCCTTTAAATCATGATTCCTTGGGAGTTAACCTATAAAATTGGGTGGATTATTAGACCACATCATTAGGAACAGTAATCCCAAACGGTTCACGCTTGGTCAAT
Source organism: Alisma plantago-aquatica (assembly GCA_963693085.1). Lineage (NCBI taxonomy): Eukaryota > Viridiplantae > Streptophyta > Magnoliopsida > Alismatales > Alismataceae > Alisma > Alisma plantago-aquatica. The sequence goes on along the minus strand of OY856412.1, from coordinate 1,135,283,935 downwards.
GCACTCAAACGGTTTGAGACCGTTTACCCAAGAAGTTCAAGTTAAACAGATTGGAAAAACAGCACTTAATTCAATTTGATTTTCCTAATTGATTGGCCTTTAACCTACGATTCCTTTGGAGTTAACCCCTCAAATTTGGTGGGTCATTAGCCTACATAATTATGAACAGAAATACCAAATGGTCCACGCTTGGTCAACGCCCTCAAATGGTCTTGGAGACCGTTTGCTCCAACCGACCATGTGAAACCGTTTGCCCCTCAAACGGTTTTGCAAAACCCCCAAACGGTTTTGCAAACCGTTTGGCCAAGGGTGCAAGACCGTTTGCTAAAGTGACATAGGTATTCATGCCCCCCTTCTTCTACCTCCAGATCCAGTTCTGTTCCTCATGGTTTTAGATGCAAGAAAGCAAGGAAGGATGGGGGAAAGAAGAACAAGCTACTTTTGCAAGTACAAAGATATGCATAAGAAAGCAAAAGGTTTAGAGTTATAAAACCCACCTTAAGGTCGTTCCTTGAGCTCCAAGCTTCCAAGCTTCCAGTCTTTAATGGTGTCTTGAGCTCCACAGGTCGGACAAGGGTGTTTCTCCAAGGAAAGGTTGGGAAAAGATGGCTAGAAAGAAGAAACAAGTAAGGAAGACCATAAAACCAACCTTGCACCATGAATTCCTCCATGAATTCGAGCAAGATGATGATCAAAGCTTACCTAGAACTGCTTGGCCATTCTCCTCTTCCCCAGAGCTCTGTCCTAAGTCGGTCTAAGCAAGGGGATAAGAAAGGAAGTGAAGGAAACGATCCTTGCTAAGTGAGAAAAGGTGTATATATACTTTAGGTGAAATTTCAACATAAGGACAACTTGTTTCTCCATTTCTCCTCTAGGTTCTTCCCTTATTATAAACCACGTTTCTCCCTTCCATACTTAAGCAAAACTCATCTTAAACCCAAGGTCTAAAGGTGAAGAAAGCCAACTTCTTACTAAGTTGCACATATAGAAGGGTTATTAGACTTATAACTTGATCATTTAATTTATAAGGGTTATCATTCTTATTTAATTATTCAATTGAAGTGACATCTTCATCATTCTTACTCTTAATGATGCCAAGAGTCATAAAAGATACTCTAGAAGGTGTATTTTACAAGTTGCACCCCATATTTTGGGTAAATTACACTTTACACCAAAACTAGAGTTTTAAGTACAAGGATTGCTCCACAAGCTGCATCTTGGTGCCCAAGCTTGGAGAATCCATCATACTTTTATCATATTCATTCTTATGATGTCTAAACACCAAAGGAACATCTTAACATGTGCAATTTGTAAGTTAACCCCTTTTAATATGGTAATTTGCACATAGGTCTCTGTATTACAAAACAATATTACAACATTGTTCAAAAGGGACAGAAATGGAAATGTATGTTCCTTAGGAGATTAAATTACATACCAAAAGATAATCAAAAGTATCTAATTACATAATTAAGCAAAACACCTAGGGTTAGTTCATAACCCAGGTCAGGGATGTTACAACAACATTGTTTTAAAAGGACAGAAATGAAATTATAGATTCTTCTAAAGCTTAATGACATATCAAGGGGTAATCACAAGCCTCTAATCATATTTTAAGCAAAACATCTAGGGTTAGTTCATAACCCAGGTCAGGGATGCTACAGTTGAAGATTTGGATTATGGCTTGGCCTCATAACTCTTCACGACCTTACTTTGATATTTGGACTTGACACCACTGATCATCATCATGGATTTGTCATTCTTCATTTTTGCTTCGGCATGAATCAACATACCAAACAAATATGACATCATTTTGTCCATATTATTCACGTGATAGCACACAACAAAGTGGATATATGATTCTAAAAATGTCTTTAGAATCATATATGTGATCAGCTCTTGGCTCAAATGAATCCCAGTTCTTCAAGATGACACACATGTCTAATCATATTGAGAACATATTCTTCTATTGAGGTTCCCTCTATCAGCTTAGACTCAAATAACACCTTTATGATATCATCCCTTTCTTTCTTTGTAAGGCCAAGGTTCACTTTCTTAAGATGTGATTGATACCATCTCGAGCATCCCCATATCCTCACATTGCTCATGCAACTCACATTTCATGCAACTAAGCATGAGGTACTTTATCTCCAAGGCATCATTGGCATTCTTACAGTAAGCATCCACCTTTTCCTTAGGCACATTGGCAGTAGGTATTTCTAGCACTAGTTTGTTAAGGACGTAGAGCTTGCACTCTCATTGAGAACCCTTCTCAAAGTCCAAAACTAGTCATGGAAATTTGTCCCGTCAAGTTTGTCCTTCCTAAGGACCGATCACAATATGGTTTTGTTTGTCATTTGATTCTACAAGAGAGAATTTGCATTTTCTCAAAACCTTTTGATTTGATTTGATTTGATTTGAAATTTTTGACGATATTAACTAGGTCCTTAATTAAATATCATTCCCACTAATTCAAATTGATAATCCTCGCATATCGATTCAGAATATTACAGTATACAATATTCTAGTGGGCCAAGATCCAAAATAATTCAACTATAACCCAGCCAATACACCAACATCCATAGTCAATTATTAAGGTAGGCAACCTTTGACAATTGCATCATATGAAATTCTTGGATAGATGATATATGAAACTCATTGCCATAATCATTTACATGCTTTTTGTGCTTAATCTCATTAAGACCGCACGGTTAAGGATGACCCAAAAGCCGACACGATAATAATGCACCCGGCTTGGCGGGCCCACACTACTACCATCACACTTCTACGAGATAGACGACACACCATGCTTGGGATTTCCATGCTTACTTGATCAAGCTTTTCATGTATGTCTCTTTTGGAAAGCAATTAAGACTTAATCTTTAATTGAGGGAGTTTGTATTTATAAATACATATACTTTATACAATAACCTCATATATAGTAGGTATCATATACATGCTATATCCCATAACAAAAACATGAAATAAACAAAAAGCAATGGTTATGGCCAGCCTAATGTAATTCCTTGGAGCCATAAGAAATTACCATGACATAGGGTTCACATCACATGCAGAAACTTGTTGTTGATGAAGATTTGTGCTTGCCAATCTGGGATGATCTGTTCAACCCTTGAACCAATTAGCTCACCTCCTGGTCGATTGTTTGGTTGTCGTAGCAGTTGTTTGGTCCTTCTGTCCACCATATGTTGGCTCCTTTAGTTGATCAGTTGGGTCCACCAGCCGATCGGTTCGACTCATCCTAGTCAATCCTCCTTGGTCCTCTAGTCGCTCGGATCGCATCTGAGACAGTCGTCTGGCTTCATCTTTTTTCTTCTTTGTAATAGGAAAGAAAACTATCCTACTATTACATGATTATTGAGAAACCTCGAGTAACATTCGAGGGGAGATAAGGTAAGAGAGTATAATACTTTTACAATTGGAAGATAAGATAAAGGCTCGGTGTGCAAACTAAGGAAAATGAATTAACCAAACCACACGACTAAGCACAAATAATAGGGGTTATTGGCCATAACCATGCTATTTACATCCACCGTCAAAACTCGCTTTTAGGGTGACATGTGTGAATTGCACACACACACACACACATATATATGTATATATATATATATATATATATTAGTTTGAGATTATGTGTCGTATTTGATTGGACAGATTTACTCACATTGCATGCAATAATTAAATGATAAAACAAAAAATATGATCATATCGATTATCATTCTCTCGGTTGGCTCAAGCGGACGGATCAGGGTTTGACTGCACTATTTTAGCTCTCATCAGCTTGGAAGCTGGTTCGTCAGATGATGGAACATGGAACTTCAGAAATATAGTACATTGACGTGGCTCTGATACCAATGTAAGGAAATATGGCTAGATAATAGGTAATGAAAAAAAAAATTTACTACCATATTTCCCATAAACTAACAGATCATGTCAACAACTATAAGATGGGAAGGATGGTTTTGAGGATATACCTTATCCTGGAGCAAGTCTAGTGACATCTCATTGTTGTAGATGCACAATTGTCTTCTAGTTGCATTGGGACTCATTTGGTGCACCTCCTGGTCTGAACCACAGACTGCAGGTTGACGTTGTCCTCCTAGCAACAGACAACAACCTCCACGCCTCTATGGAAGTCCACACGGACTTCCTAGAACTCCTATCATTTTGCTAGAACAGATAGGAAGGATTTATCCCTCCCGTAGGTGTACTAGTCACCAACTTGCTCTCCCACAAATATTTCTCCCTTGCTATCCCTCCCTTTAGCGGGTGGTAGGACTTAGTCAGGCTCTCTATTGGTTACCATAACCATCTTGTCAGAAGTAATTGAGTTATATTATGGGAGGCCCCCAATATCCCTTTTTTAATAGGAGGGGTTAGGGTTTGGGTTCCCAATCTGTGTGGAAGTAGAAAGGACTGGAAGATCTTGAATTTTTGTAACACGTGAGCATCGAACCGGTAATTTCACATGCGAGCCGATCAGTTCGCCCCTACGAACTGGTCATTTTTCCTGTTTCCCAATCGTATATGAATTTGGAAATTCATTTTCAATTAATTCTAAACATCAATTCCTTACACCAATCAAATTGAGAAAGTAAAACAATAATCCCAGTTCTTCAAGATGATACACTTGTCCAACCATATTGAGAACATATTCTTCTACTGAGGTTCCCTCTGTCATCTTAGACTCAAATAATGCCTTTATGATATCATCCCTTTCTTACTTTGTAAGTCTAAGGTTCACTTTCTTAAGATGTGATACCATCTCGAGAATCCCCATGTCCTCGCATTGCTCATGCAACTCACATTTCATGCAACTAAGCATGATGTACTTTATATCCAATGCATTGTTGGCATTCTTCTAGTAAGCATCCATCTTTGCCCTAGGCGCATTAGGAGTAGGTATTTCTGGCACTGGTTTGTTAAGGACATAGAGCTTGCACTCTCATTGAGAACCATTTTCAAAGTCCAAAAACATTCATGAAAATTTATCCCGTCAAGTTTGTCCTTTCTAAGGATCAATCACAATATGGATTTGTTTGTCATTTGTTCTACAAGAGAGAATTTGCATTTTGTCAAAACCTTTTGATTTGAAAATTTTGATGATATTAACTAGGTCCTTAATTAATTATCATTCCCACTACACTAGTACACATATCACCTTTAACGTCAGTTAAATAAGATTTTTGACATTGATTTCTAAGTGACACCCAAGTGAGTGACACTAAAAATAGATGCCTTCAGTGTCGTTTACAAAACCGATGACATAGAGCTGTCCCTGATTGCAACTAAAAAAAGAATTGCCAACTGTGGGACCATAGGCGTCAGCTATTCATTCAAAACCGATGACATTCTCCATCCCGAACAAAAAATATTGGCCCCCAGTTAGACCATAGTTTTTGGTTTTCTATAAAGAACCGTCAGCAGTGGGACCATGGGCGTCGATTATTCATTCAAAACCGACGCCATTCTCCATCCTGAACAAAACAATTGGCCCCCAGTTAGACCATAGTTGTCGGTTTTATATAAATAACTGACACCGTTGACCTCAACTTATGACAGTTTTTAGATAATCCAAAAAATAACCGACACCATTAGAATAAAAGGCATCAGTTTAATATAATTAACCGACGAGTTGGACATTCGTTGTCGATTTTTTTATTTAACCGACGACTATGTTTTATTTTATTTTTTTCTTATCAGCTTGCAGGCCTGCTGTCCAACTGATCAACAGGATGCAGAACCTGCAGTTCTAAACTACAAGTTTACAACATCCTTTGATTTCAACCAATAACAGGCCACAAATCTACAATATTAACAAGATGGACAATATTATATATAGATCATGTGATTCACACACATGTATAAGTATATTTAATTCATTCATATGATTCACACACATATAGAAACATGTAGTTCCATTCATTCCTCCATTTCATATTCACACACATGTAGCAACCTGTAGTTCCATTCATTCAACTCTTTTCACATTCATACACATGTAGAAGCACATTCATTCATTCATCTTCACATTCACACACATGTATATAGATAAGACAATTCAAAAAATTCATTCAGACGTGTATATATAAGTGTGTCTTTCAAAGTTTAACATGTCATCAAATATAGAAATAATATTATGACATCAAAGATTAGAAATGTCATTCTTTATCACCATCGTCGTCGTCATCAGTACTCTAATGATAATAAAAAAATTCCCAACGCTTCTTAGGCTTTTGCCCAATATTCTCTTATATGATCTAACTGTTCTATCGTATAGGGACTATGTACATCTAATAACTTTTCACCTGTAGTGAAGTCATTGGTTTTAAACACCTACAAAGAGAATGACGTATATATATATATATATAATTAATAAGATTGATATATTTCATATTATCTAATGAGACTATATAATTCCTATTGTATGGTATCGATTTCCAGTGCAGCATATCTGACAATTAGGTCCATATATCGCATCACGTAGTATGCACATGCCCAGTCATTGTCCTATTTAGCACACTATAAATTTCAACATACAAAATGTTAATAAATAAAAACAAGCATAGTTTACATAAATAATATATACATTGGAGTCAGGAAACTACATTCACATTCTCCCAAGCTAATGGTTTTTTCTTTGTCTTGTACATGTTTCCTCCAACTTTTCAGAAATTTTTTAAAGCCCTACATGTTAATGTAACACATTAAATTGCATTACTAAATAGTAATATAATAATAGATGTTAATAGATATAAATATAAAAAATTTCTCACGTGAATAATGGACTTTTCATTACATATCCATACATGTCTAATTGCTTCCCCTCAGGATCTAGATAATAAACAGTGAACGTCTTGGGGACAATAACCAATAACTCCCAATACTTATCACTACATATAAGAAAGTTAAAAATATATAATTCAAAATCCACAATAAAATGTAGTTTTCTTTAGTCCAAATTATAAGCAAAGTAAACTTACTTAACATTAAATGGAGCTATTATCATGCACTTCTTTTTTTTACCAAAATATTTAAAAGTGACAGAGCAGTATAAGGTAACTGATAGAGGATCTTTATGTACAAGACTGATCAAAGATGGAACTAGAAATCTCACATGGGTAAATGAAAATTCTGTACAGATTTTGTGTAAGTGGTTGTAAAACATATATTACGTATGCATTAATATATTAGAAATCAGATCACTGTATATAAAATTAGGTATATAGATATATAAACAAGATCTCACCATATCCATAGCTCTATCATAGATGTATTCATCCAATCATACCTAAACAACTCCAAAATATCTTGTATAAATATAGTATTATTGTATGATTGGCTTGTAGCATCCTCCGAAATATAAACATTTCTAGGACAATATTTGTTATGTTCGCCTATCCATATTGCCATACCCCTACAATTAGAACTTATCAAGTCGTATAGGTCCTTTGGAAGCCAACTAGGTACTATAGGAGGAGGTGGAGGTGGAGGCAGAGTTGTAGCAGATTTCTTCCTTTTCTCCTGTATATATAATTTCATATCAATTGACTTGTATATACATGCTAACAAATTAACGTAATGTAAATTTACCATACAAGACCAGTATAGACGACATCCATTTCGGGCCACAATATCACTCTGTCATCTACTTCACCAAGCGTGTCAGCATCTGGGTGGGAATATGACAATGGATGATGCCTCCAATGAGGGAACACAAGCCTCGGGCTCACACGAACTGTACCATCGAGTACTAGAGTGCCATGAATCGTATGCCCTGTAAGGTGTGGGTAAGCCTCAACCTCTGCAACGATGAATTTTTTGATTCTTAGACGACATGAACTCAACCCCTACAAATTTACATAGAGTATGTTATATACATATATATATAAACATATCATCTTGAAAAGACTAGATACTATGTCATAAAAATACTTAAAGCAGATGTGCTAGGTGGCGGATCTACAAGATTACTCCCAACCACCTCTACCATAGGGGAAGAGTGGCACAACACAGGTACTATCTGAGTGGCAGCCTGAGACGCCTGCCACTTGCTCATTGCTTCATGGAGTCTCTTATCAAGTACTTCCTCGACTCTCCTATTAATTAACTCATCTACATATACATGGACAAAAGAAATGCTAGCTTTTGATTATTGAATTCCCTTTGCAATAACATTCTAAAAAAGAATAGGTTACCTCAGCTTTTGAAAATCCCGCTTTTGGGACATGTTTGCGATGTGATGGCCCAAAGAACGCTTTTATGGCCACACCAGTGCCTGCATCCCTAACAAGTCCAGGATGCTCTGGGTTACCAAGAGAAACTATCAATTCATCCCTTGTGCCCTCAGGGATGAACTTGCCTTGCTTCCTCTGCTCGTGAAGCTCCCACTAATCGCCATCAATAGAAATTGGTAAGTAAACATAACAATCATCAATATTGATTGCTCTGAGAATTGAATTTTACCATTTTTGCAACCGCCTCAACAGTTGTGGGCTTGGTTATATCTCCTTTCTTGTTTTGCCTCCCAGCTATCTACACAACATGGTGAGGCAGAGGTGCGGGAGTAACAATAGATGACTCACAAGTTTCCTAAGTAGCAGTAGACTCAATAGCAGCAGCCAATAATTTTTGGCGAACGCCTGCATAACCACTTGGACCCATTGTGTGGTCATGCACATTCAATGCATGCCTTACTCTTTGAGCATCGTTGATAGCCTTGTTAGTAAGCACATTGAATTGGTTAGTAACACTAAAGGTCAATCATGAATAGGTGAATTCATAAGAATGTATATTAATCAAATTGGGAGTGGCGCATAATACCTTGAATTCATTAGTATTTCTCTTGGCAACAAACTCCTCCTAGACCTTTGGTTCCAGGCAGTTCTGTTGCTCAGTGGCTGACTTCTTCCTATTCTCAGCATCTCGTATGTATAGTCATGTGAGATTTGTCCTATAGTTCCTTAGGACCCTCCCATAGCACTGCATCACCTTTTTACGATGTAGGCTTTCATCCAGTTCAAATATACTCTACAAAATTTCATATATTTAATAGACTAGTATCCTAAAAATTAGTATTCTACAAAACAGAATCGCAAATGATAATAACTCAAACATAGTTCTTTCCATACTAAGTCTTTATTCCCTTTAGGAACTTTAGGCCAAGAAGATTCTAAATTAGGACTACAATGGCTATGAGTAAGAACCCCAAGAAATGAAATAAATGAGTTGCGGTTCACTCCAACTGGATTTCCTGCATGATCAAAATCCACAGCCAGTTTTGGTCCATTGCCCCTTTGTTGTAGTAACTTGTTCATCATAGTGATGCCCCTCGCTTTGTCAAATTTTTTTTGTTCATCAAGTGTCACAAGGTTTTCAGGGGGTACATTCTCAACCTAAAAATTGACCAAAAAAACACTTATTGGATATAACTTATAAATGGGCATATAGATAGAAATATAGGATATATTTTAAAACTTAGATCACGAGGCGGTGCCTCATTGATATCCTCGCCCTCACGCTAATCATCATTATGATCATCATACTCATGGTATCCATCTGAAAGTGTCATTAAAAAAGCATACATTTAACATTTAACATAACTAGAAGATAATATAACATTGTAAAGTTTACATCGATGTAACATTCAAAAAAATAAAACATATAAAAAATAAAAACATGCATCTAATACTATGATCTTTTATCAATTAACATTCCTTCGGTGTGATCTCCACGCACATATAAGTCATCGTTAGCTTCAATATTTGGTGTTGGCAACCCAAATGAGAATGGAATCGAGACATCATACTTATCATAGTACTCTTCTTCATCTATAGGATCTTCAATGACCTGTCTTTTACCATGAAGAACAACTGACCATTTTTCATTTGCAGGATCATCAATATAATATACTTATTTCACTTGTGATGCCAATATGAATGGTTCACCCTTCTCACCAATCTTTTCAAAGTTCACTAATGTGAAACTCAATTCATCCACTATAACTCTTTTGGTGTTATCAACCCAATTACATTTAAAGAATGAAATTCTGAAATCTATGTAGTCAAACTCCCATATGTCTTCAATGACATCGTAATATGATATTTTAGCTTCACGTGGACTCTTATCCTTTGCACTGGCAAAAAACAATGAAGACGCTTGAAGGGTTACCCCACTATTTTGGACGACGCTTTGATCATCTTGACGCTTTGTGTAATATGAGAACCCATTTATGTCAAACCCTTCATAAGATATAACATTCATTTTTGGTTTAAAGGCGAGGCATTTTATATTTTCAGCAATATTATTTGGTGTTTGAGATAGTTGATGTAAGACTTTATCTTCAAACCACTTAATAAATGTCTTGTTATGCTCTCTAGCAAGCCACATTGAATTGGCTCGAGGATATTGTTTCTTGATGAAATTGGTATGTTCCACGGTATAAACACTCACTTCATTGATGTTGTGTAAAATATACAAGTGAGCTTGTTCCAACAGCTCATGACCGATTACTTTCATCTGTGATCCTAAAATTCCTTTGTCAGAATACTCCTTAATATTCTTGTCATTTACATGAGCGTCATTACCACTCAGAAAGTCATTGCAAAAATCCATAACCTCTCTCTCCACATAACCCTCAATAATACTCCCTTTAGGCTGATAACAGTTTCAAACATCACCTTTAAAAATGTTCATGTATCGTTCAAAAGGATACATCCAATGTAAGAAAACTGGTCCCAACATTTTCACTTCCCTAGTTAAGGGGACAACAAGATATACCACGATATCAAAGAACGAAGGAGGAAAATATATCTCAAGCTGACATAGGGTAACAACACTTCTCTTTGAAACTTATCGAGAGTCTCATGATCAATAACTTTGCTATACATATTGTTGAAGAAGAAACAAAGTCTAGTGATTGCAAACCTTACATGCTTCGGCAGTATAGATCGAGTTGCCACATGCAATATTTATTGCATTAGAGTTTGACAATCATGAGATTTAAGACCTATCATCTTCAGATCTTTCATTGATACCAATCTATGGATGTTTGAAGAGTAACCCTGTGGCACCTTAACATTAACCAAGCACTCTCAAAAAGCTTTCTTCTCCTTTCTAGACAACGTGTAACAAGTAGGAGGTAAATATGTTCTCCGATCACTACTAACTACTTATGTTAGTTCTGTCCTTATTCCCATTTCCCATAGGTCCATTATGGATTTCATACCATCTTTAGTCTAACCTGGTATATTCAACAGAGTACTAATGATGTTGTCACAAACATTTTTCTCAACATGCATGACATCGATATAATGCCTGACTGCCAAAGAACTCAAATAAGGAAGATCCCAAAATATTAACTTCTTCTTGAATAAAGATTTGTCACTCCGTGTGGCCATGGTACATTGTGATCTCTTACCAAATTCATTGACAAAGTCTTTTACTCTTTTATAAACAACCTCCCCTGGCATAGGTTTAGGCGCACTATGTTCCTCATTCCATCCATTGAACGCTTTGTACAACCTTCAGTACAGATGGAATTTTGGAAGAAACCTTCGATGACCAAGATATATAGTCTTGCCACCATGTTTTAGTCATATTGAATCAATGTTCTCTTCATATATAGGACACGCTTTAGATCATTTGACACTGCATCCAGACAAATTCTCATATGCTGGAAAGTCATTAACAGTACAAAACAACATAGCGTGCAAATGAAATATCTCTCTACGTGAAGCATCATAGGTCATCACATCTTCACCCCAGAGTTTCTTTAAGTCGTCAATTAGAGGTTCAAGATAAACGTCGATATCATTTCTATGTTGTTTAGGGCCTGATATCAACAATGACAACATAACATACTTATTTTTCATACAAAACCAGGGAGGACGATTGTATATAACGAGCATAATAAGCCAAGTGCTATGTTGGTTGCTCAACATCCCGTATGGATTCATTCCATCCGTGCAAAGCCCAAGTCTTAGATTCCTGACTTCTTCACCAAATTTAGGGTACAATAAATCAATCTTCTTCCATTGTGGGGAATCAGACGCATGTCGTAGGACCCCATCATTATTTTTCTTAACCTCGGTATGCCACCTCAAATTCTTCACATCTATCGGATTGGCAAACAAGCATTGAAACTGTAGTATTATAGGTAGATCCCACATCACCTTGGTAGGAAAACCAGTTTTGGATTTTCCCAAAGTCATCATTTAATACCTTGACGCACCACATTTTAGACATCCACATAGTCCTTTTGAAATAATACACAATCATTCGGGCATGTGTGTATCTTCTTGGCCTCCATTCCCATTGGGCACAACAATTTCTTTAACTCATATGTTGAGATTGGCAACTCATTTCCTTCAGGAAGAATTTCTTTCAATAAAGATGTCTAATGACGTGAAGCTTTTGTCACTCCATCTGTTGTTATCCTTCAGTTTATACAATCCCAACACAACGCTAAGCTTCATAAACTTAGTACAACCTGTGTATAATGGTCTCTCAGCATCATGCACAATGTTCCTAAACATGGGAGGTGGATCAGTGTGCTCTACCCCATAATTATCCATCATCTCATCAACGATGTCTATTGGAACTGGTTCATTCACATCTACGTCATCGGAGGCAATTTCTTCTTCCACACAAGCACTGCTATCAACGTCTACTGATTTTAGGTTTGAAATCTCTCCATGCCAGTACCATTCTGTATAGCCTTGTACAATCTCGTTGCACATGACATGACTTTTGATTTCGTAACCAATGTTGACTTTCAAGTTGTTACCACAATGCCTTCATGGACAGTAGAACCTATCTTCAGGTTATTTCCTATGTTCCTCCGCAAATCTAATAAACTGATCAATACCAGAAATAAACTCTGGGGTGCAACAATTTTGAATTGACATCCATGATCTATCCATTCTATGATTAAAGAGAAAACAAGTATATATTAGGGTTTAGGGTTAAAATATTAGGGTTTAGGGTTAAAATATTAGGGTTTAGGGTCTTATATATAATAAATGTGTACCACCTATCCCATTCTTGATCATATAATCTCACTAGTAAGTGTATAATGTGTATTCAATTTTTAAGAAAATTTCGATAGCATTTCTCCGCAGTTCTCCAAGTACACCGATGTACATGTACAAATGCCCACCAACATATGTACTTGAGAATAAATGGGGAAGTGTTGACGAAACATCATGAAAACCAAATATACATTATACACTTACATCTTTAGTGAGATTAAGTGTTTAAGAACAGTCCCAAATCGGGGACTATCCAAGATTTACTCCTAATGAGTAAATCTCAGATGGGTTTCTAGGCCAACAAAATACATGTATGTCGTCATTCCTATACCCACAATCCTAGTTTCATCGTTCATATCCTAGGTTTTGTGTAACATCATTTAATTCTATTATTTTTTTTCATTTGGGTAAGTTCATGCATTCATCATTAAACCTAATTAAGCATTATTAATCAACTACATAATCTTGAAGAACAATTATTAAACTAAGTTAAATCAATCACTAATAAGAGAGAAAGAAAGCAATATTAATTAATTAAATTCATTCATGCATCATTAACCCTTATTAATCAGCTACACAATCCTGATGAGCAATTATTGAACTAAATTAAATCAATCAATCACTGACAATAGAGAAAATAATTACAAATCTAATTAATTAAGTTCATTCAGGCATCATTAACCCTAATTAATCAATATTAATCAACTATAGGTGGAGCATGCTATGGTGGCATCATTAACCCTAATTAACCAATATTAATCAATATTAAACTAAGTGAAAATCTATTTCTAATTAACCACTCACCGCACTGGTGGAACATGCTATGGTGGCAACGGTCGGAGGTGGAGGTGGAGGTGGTCACGGCTAGAGAAGAAGGAAGGTGGCCAGGCTGCGATGATGACTGGAGGTGAAGCAGGCTGGAGCGGCAGCAGATGACTGGTGTTGATCGAGCAGCGGTCGGTGGCGGTGACTGGAGTGGCGACATATGAGTGGAGTTGATCGAGTGACAGCTGGTGGCGGTGACTGGAGCGGCAGCCTCCCAAGCTCCTCAATGACGGTCTCCTCACTGAAGACTCCTCAGTGGCGGCTCCTTAGCGGTGATGAGATCCTCACCGGTGGCTCCTCAGCAGCAGCAGCAGCTCCACAACAGTGGTGTAGAGCTCCTCAGTAGTAGCAGCGGTAGCATCGATCAGGAATCGTCAGACCTAGCATGCAATAGATGAAATCAGGAATGAAATAGAGAAGGGCAAGAGTCTAGTTCACACGGGTGCTATTAAGTTAACTATCAGCGTCAGTCACACATGAAAACTGACAACTATATGCAACTATAAACAAAAAAATTGCACCCGGTCAGGGTGTTTGTCGTCGATTTCTAGATACAAAAACCGATGTCTATCTACATAACATGAAAACAAATGTTATTGAGTTACAATCATAATTGTTGATTGCCAACCAAAAATTGACACCAAACAGATAAATTGGGTGGGGGGAGTGTGAACACACATCCTTGTCGGTTCTTTGGTAAAAATTGACGACATACGAGGGGATAAATTTTGCCTCACGAAGGAAGTTTAGTTGTCGATTCCTTGTCAAAATCTGACAACTACTTGGGGATAAAAAATTTCACAGGGGCTTGGCGCGAAACATATGTCGTTGGTTTTGGAGCAACCGCCGCCGAATTAAAAATTTTGGAGGCAAAATTTTTTGTCTAGAAAATTATATTTCATAGGTGATTTTGGACGTCGGTTTTTATTTCAACTAACCGACGTTAAAGAAAAAGTGATACTCATGTGTTTTGTAAATTAGCCGGCCTTCACATATAGGTGACAGTTGTCATTTTTAGCTGACGTCATAGTGTATTGGCATCGGTTTTTTAATTTTAATCAACGCCGTCAAATGTGACGTTATATGTCATTTCTGTATTAGTGCTAATTCAAATTGATAGTACTCACATATCGATTCAAAATATTGCAGTGTATAAGATTCTAGTGGGCCAAGATCCAAAATAATTCAATTATAACCAAGCCAATATGCCAACATCCATAGTCAATTATTAAGGTAGGCTACCTTTGACAATTGCATCATATGCAATTCTTGGATAGATGATATGCGCAACTCCTTGCCATAATCATTTGTATGCTTCTAGTGCTTAATCTCATTAAGATTGCACATTTAAGGATGAACCAAAAGCTGACATAATAATAATGCACCCGTCTTGGCGGGCCCATACTACTACCATCATACTTCTACAAGATAGATGACACATCATGCTTGGGATTTCCACACTTACTCGATCAAGCTTTTCAAGTGTGCCTCTTTTGGAAAGCATTTAAGACTTAATCTTTAATTAAGGGAGTTTGTATTTATAAATACATACACTTTATACAATCACCACATATATAGTATGTATCATATACATGCTATATCCCAGAACAAAAACATGCAATAAACAAAAAGCAATGGTTATGTCTAGCCTAATGTAATTCCTTAGAGCCATAATAAATTAACATGACCTAGGGTCCACATCACATGTAGAAACTTGTTGTTGATGAAGATTCATGCTTTCCAATCTGAGTTGATCTGCTCAACCCTTGAACTGATCGACTCGCCTCTTGGTCGGTTGTTTGGTTGTCGCAGCGGTCGTTTGGTCCTTCTGTCCACCATATAGTGGCTCCTTTAATTGATTAGTCGAGTCCACCAGCCGATTGGTTCGACTCATCCTAGTCAATCCTCCTCGGTCCTCCAATCAGTCGGCTCGCATCCGAGATGGTCGTCTGGCTTCGTCTTTTTTCTTCTTCGTAATAGGAAAGAAAACTATCCTACTATTACATGATTATTGAGAAACCTTGAGTAACATTCGAGTGGAGATAAGGTAAGAGAGAATAAGAATTTTATAATTGGAAGATAAGATAAAGGATCAGTGTGCAAACTAAGGAAAAGGAATCAACAAAACCACACAACCATGCCTTACATCGCATTTAATAGTTAATTGATAAAACAAAAAATCCGATCATATCGATTACCCCAAAATATAGTAGATTGATGTGGCTCTGATACCATTGTAGGGAAATATGGCTAGAGAATAGGCAACAGGAACAAAAAAAATACTACCATATTTCCCATAAACCAACAGATCATGTCAACAACTATAAAATGGGAAGGATGATTTTGAAGATATACCTGATCCTGGAGCAAGTCCAATGACATTTCATTATTGTGGATGCACGACTGTCTTCTAATTGTAGTGGGACTCATTTGTTGTGCCTCCTGGTTTGAACCACAGACTGGATGTTGATGTTGTCCTCCTAGCGACAGACAACATTCTCCACACCTCTATGGAAGTCCACACGGACTGCCTAGAACTCCTGTCATTCTGCTAGAACGTATAGGGAGGATTTATCCCTCTCGTTGGTGTATTAGTCACCAACTTGCTCTCCCACAAATATTTTTCCCTTGTTATCCCTCCCTTTAGCGGGTGGTAGGACTTGGTCAGGCTCCCTATTGGTTACCACAACCAGCTTGTTAGAAGCAATTGAGTTATGTTATGGGAGGCCCCCGGTACCCCTCTTTTATTAGGAGGGGTTAGGGTCTGGGTTCCCAATCTATGTGGGAGTGGAAAGGACCAGAAGATCTTGAATTGTTGTAACACGCGAGCGTCAAACCGGTCATTTCAGATGTGAGCTGATCGGTTCGCCTTATGAATCGGTCATTTTTCCTATTTCCCAATCACATATGAATTTGACAATTCATTTTTAATTAATTCTAAACATCAATTCCTTGCACGAATCAAATTGAGAAAGTAAAACGATCAACTTTTCTCATGAATTTGGGAAAGTCACCAGAACCTTCATTTGGAACAATCAAGCCTATTAGTTCACTAAGTGAATCAACCATCTCATCCAACCCGAGCTGATCGGTTTACCCAATGAGACGGTCAGTTGGTACCCCAATTCATGCTTAACTCAACCAATTCAATATTCAATCAACATGACACTCCAAACGGTCGTTTCATCACATGAGCCGATCGGTTGGGAGTCCAGTCAATTTGTTTCTAGAATTGAATACCTAAAAACTTTAGTAATCAATCCAATCATTATTTAAGATCAAACTCCTCTTCTAAGTTAAGACCTATGTGTGTGACCCTATAGGTCCCATATCACGTTGGCAGTGAATGTCCATAACAACTTATGACATCACAAGCAATGAGCGGTGCCTAGTCACACATCAATGCTACCCAAGTAAATTGAAAGTTGGAGAATAACTTCAACCTATAATCTGTGTATGGAGTTATAGTGTTTGTATAGTTCCTTTTCTAATGATATCTAGATTGAACTTGAGGCATGGAGTAGTCATCCTCTTTATCATTTAACCTTGTTCCTTAAACCAGAACAGACTGTCTGAGATATATGTTAGTTCAATATCACATGTTGACTCACATGTGCATGTCCATGCTTTTCTTACTCTCGCAAATCAAGAGGCATTGGATATAATACTCTTGTAGGAGGGACAAATCCCATCTACAACACTAACAGTCAGTCCCCATGTGTCACAGTCACCCAATAATCACCTTTATAGTAACCCTTATTTAGGATTACGTTTGATGATGTCAAAGCATATTGAACGACATGTGATGAGTGTAGTGACTTCAGATATAAGAACCACAATCACCACTGAAACTATGAGAGCTGACTATGACTACCATGTCAATGGCTTCCATGTGTCAGTCTCATGGTGGGTTTGCCCAATAATCTATTCTCTAACACGTATCTGTGTGCTTGGTTTGATATTGTCATATCATGACTAATGAGATTTTGTCATCAACCAACATCTTACTCTAATCTTATGTGTTACTGCTGTCTATATACCTCCAAAAATAACAACCAATCAGGGAGATAATGAGAATGTATATACTCTTAACATTCGTATGATCTCATTGTTCAAGTCATGTACATGAAGACATATGTCATTGAGTAATATCATTCTCTAGACATTTATAATGTTACATCATTATCTCATAACTGAATAAAATTGAATAAATTAGAGGCTTTCCTTTTAATAGTCAAATCATTTACATACATAGTACACCATTACAATCATCATATGATTGGCTCTTTGGGCATACATACCAACAACATCTTCTAAGAACATCTCCTTAAAGTGTCTCTGTCAAAATAAAACATTTTCTTTGGTATTATAATCATGACCTTGGATTTCCTTGTTGTTGATGGCATCATCCTACCACAAAGATGAAGCTCTTGTTGTCATCTTCCCTGAGAGCCATCACCAAATTTCCCTATCGGGTTATTTCTATGCATGTTATTGTTGCTACTATCTATGTTTCCCTCTATCATTGCCACCGTCCATGTGTATGTATCAGGAAAGATCTAGGTCATTATCAGTTGTTGGAGACATTTTTGCTTTTTTGTTGGCTAAACTAGATATTATACAAAATTTTGTCTTTTGATGATGACAAAAATTTTGTTTGTGTATCTAACATCCAATTCAGATCTTTAGAAATGATTAGGAAGAAGATACAATATGATTTGAGCTTAAATGAACATCTCATGTGTATAAGTTGTCGTTTTGTACCCAATGTATGCCACTTGTACAAGGTAAATGTACACATCACCAGATATCATGTAAAATCAAACTATGAGACAATCCACACTATACCAAACCTATTTTTACACTTATATTTAGGATATCTAGTTTTTGTTAAAAAGTATTTGATATTTTTGATAATTAGGATGATAGTCATAGTAACATTTCTGAATGACTTATATCTCTATCAATATAGAATCCATTGAATAACTAATAGCACTCAAATTCAGGCACTAATGTTGGGTATTTAACTATAGTTTTATGCCCACAATAGCCTTAAGATGGAAAAAATAAGTTTAGATCCCTAGATTTTTGTAATATATCATTCATTGAAGATGTAATTGCTCAACTAGCCAATTTTGGGACTTGCAGGCACCGAACAGAGAAAGACATCACTTCCCCGAGTTTTGTCTTAAAGACCAAATGAACATAGATGTATTCTATTGAAATATGAGCAGGTGGAGCTCAAACCCAGTTGATTTGGAGCAAAGAGATCCCCATCAAGTGATATTATTCAATTACGAGCTTCCATAAAGACTCTTCTCCGCTTTAGCTTGAATTCAACCACCTTGCGCTCGAGTTTGGGAAGCTTCAATGCTCGAATTTGGGTAGATATAGTAAATGAATTCTGGCAGTTACACCAATCACATTTGAGTTAATGTACCTGTTCCAAGCATATTCTTTAAAAAAACATATTGGAGGGAATCTGACCAACCTTGACACGAACCCCGTCAGATTCACATATCCACTTCATCAACGTATTTCATCGACTAATGATTGCATTGATCGACACCTTCATCAACTAGTGACTTTGACAAAGAATGTCAACCGATGAAACATTACAACCAATGGAATCCACCAATTGATGAAAATCTGATTTGCTAAAATTTGATCGAACTTGTCTGCATCAAGCTAGAGTGTCATTGACATGGAATTTCAACAACCATTGGTTATGTTGATCAATGATTGCACCAATGAAGTTCGTAAATCAATTAAACTCTTGAACCTATGGTGTCTACCTTCCTATGATTGGTTTAGTTCACTGAAATTCAAGCATACAAATAAAAGTTCATGTCTAAATTTAAATCAACCCAACAAAACCCCTGATGTTGCCCACCTACCGCTATATATACCCTTCCCTGGGAAGAAAGCCAAGGGTTCCACATTTTGGTTCATAGAATTCCATCTTAGAGTTTCAAGACTTGAGTTGGCCAAGGATATCACCCTACACCCTACAGGAGTGTACATCTGCTTGAATTCAAGTAGTGATGGTCAAATTCCTGACCAAATTCAAGCAGCTCTACACGAACAGTAATTCCAAACCATCCACTAGCCTCCATTATGCCCTCCATCCATATAACTACCCATTTTGGTCCACCATGTTGATGTTTGGGGGGGGGGCAAATTTGAGGAAGGAGGTAAAGGAGGCCAAAGGATCAAGTAGGACAATGCAAATGATGACATCTACCCTATCACGTAGTTAAGGAGCAAGAACCACCTCTACTCCATGAGCTAATCTCTTCCTCTTTTCTTCTACTATTCTTCTTTGTTCTCATACCAATGATGTATTTCCATCTTTGTTTGGCACCAACTATGCCTGTCTATGGCTAGTTGAGCTCCTTCCTAGATATGTACCTTGTTTTAGGCATGTTTGTGTACTTTGACTATAACCAAGTTGTTAATGTCCTAATCTAGCATGTTGTCATTTACCTTATCTTTTAGTTATGATTATTTTGTTGATTGATCTTTATCTTGCATGAAGTTTTGTTCTTATTAACCTCAAAAGATAAATGTTAAAAATAGCTAGAGACATTAGGTGGCTTCTAGACTCTAAGAGGATGATATAGCAAGGGAGGAATGCTCATGCTCCAACATGGGCATCAATCCAGTCCAAGCATAGATTTAATCAAATTCAATCTACCATTATCTAATTCATGACAAAACGTTGTTTCTCCTAATGTACATAACTATCTTGGACCTGACAGGTATTCCAAGACATTTTGAGGTATTTATTCATGTCCTTGAGAGAGGTATCAGAATATTGATGAGATTTTAGGTAAGCTATGTGAGAGAGAGTGAAATGACCCCCATTGGAGTAGCTATAATGATACATGTTGGTTTAGGATGTTAGTTTCTATCTAGTGTGTTCGAGGGTTGTTTGTGCCTGAGAATGAGGTGCATGGATTGTTTTTGGTTACATAGCCCACACATTATCTCTCACTTAGTAGGATTTTAGGGAACATGTTGTCTTTAAATTACTTTGTTATGTTTTCTTGCCTTGTCATAATTTTAAGCATATACTACCATCTATTTTGCTTAGCCAAATAAGAGTGAGATTTTAGACGACTAAACATTCCCATGCCCTTGTGTTCAACCATGTCTCATTGCTTTAACGATGTATAAAATTGCAAGAGTCTGATTAAAGTTTGATCCTTAAGGGAGTGCATTCATTTTAGACACAATTTGTATGGTGATCAATCACAAACCAACAATAGATATATGTTGTAGAGACTTGGTCACAACCAGCCTATTGGATGAGCTACATTTTAATCGAGAACTAGTCCAATCAGAATACAGTTTGACAGATGGTTCGTTTGCATAAAATTATATTAGTGTGCAATTAGCTCTTTTTATTCCACAAACTATCACACATTGACTACTTGTACACTGAGTTTGGCTCCATACCTTCAAGTACATATCTAAACACGTCCTAATTATAAATAGGATAGTTCAGGGAGGATACAAATGCACTCACGCATTACTTGAAGCTAATTTGAGCTTCAAATATTGAATTTTTGTCTCCCACCATTGAAACATAGAAAGACCACTCAAGTGCATCCGTTTATAAAAATCCTTGAAAATGTGTCTCATAACCATGATAATCAGATCGTTATATTATTTTTGAGATAAATTGATATTTCCTTTCTCCAATCTCATCCTGAATTTTTCTTGTGTCATTGGAGTTGCTTCTTATGATGAGATATGTTTGAGTCTTGCAAGGATGAGTCTTCTAATTGTTGATCTTTTATAGTCATTAAAGAAGAGGTGAAGCCTAGGCATTCTTCTAAAACTCGTGAAAGAAGAGGTGTAAACAATTGTACCTTAAATTTGTCCTTGTACGGTAAATAAAGGTTTTTTTTATCAAATCCTAGTAGGAAACTACTAGGGACGGATGTACAACCTTTTATTCTAGAACCACCTTAACTCTTGTGTCTCTTATGGTGATTACTTATATATAGTTCAAATTTATTTTCACTTGCATTTGATAACATATTTGATTGAGAAATCAAATTTCTCTATTCGCCCCCACCCCCCATAAAGCTTTCAATTGGTAATAAAGCATGTCTTCAAGGAGCTTTCACAAGTCTTGAAGAATCAGGAACAACATACTTAGTCATCTCAACCTTGAAGGCAGTTATGTTAGCAAATTGTCCATATTAGATGATCAAACATCACCTACTAAAAGAGGAATGCACTTTGACTTTCAAAACATTATCTTTGAGATGTGGAAGATAATTATCCAATTCATATGATCTTTTAATTCTGAAGCTATAAAATTGGGGCGCAAATATGATCAAGGATGTTGCCTTGTATGTCGAAGATATTAGTACCATGTACAATTCTCTCTCCATTCATCAACTCAATCATGTTTCTTCATGCAATTTTGCTTGTGAAATTTAGAGAAATTTTTTTGTTAACATAAATGAACGAAACAAGTTGAGCAATATAAGGTTAATATGTTGCAACATAAGCTATAACTGTTGGGTATGTGTAAATTTAAAATTTCTACCAAAAAATGTACTATAGATTTTCAACTATTGCCAATGACCTGCGTGCTCTGGGAAAATATATTACAAAATTAGAGCAAGTGACAAAGATACTTAGACCCTTGTCATCTAGGTTTGTAAAGAAGGTAACCATCATAAAGGAATCAAGCAATTTATGTACACTATTGGTGGAAGATCTTGTCAGAACTTGAAGATATACGAAGTGAAACTCCAAGAAAATTCTCAAAGAGAATAATAAGAAAATCAACCAAACAATTAGAAGGATTGCATTCAAAACTGCTACCCAACCTAGTGGTCAAATTAGTGATGAGGAATCAATCATTATGAATGGAAAAAAATATAAGAGATTCTATCCTTACAATGTTATCTCTTGTTCTTATTTTATTATTTGAATGTGTAAAGAAAGGACACATAATAAATGAATGACCAAAGTTATGCAAAGGACAAAGAAAGATCACAATAAGGATAAGGAGAATAGATATTATGTAGCTTCTTGAGACTCATCAAATGATGAAAGTAGAAGTGAAAATGAATATGATGACGAGTTGGAGTGCTTTGTGGATAAATTAGGCAAGGAAGAAGAATCAAAAGAGGTAGACATTTCTTATCTAAAGAAGAAATCATTAGAATCTTAGAGAAACTCATAATAAGCTTATTGGATATAGAAACAAGAAAAATGAGTTTACAAAAAAAAATTAATGATCTCTATGATGAGATTTATGCTCAACTCTTGAGTGTAACACTTCAAAATATTCTAACGATGCATGCAAAACTAAAATATGAGCTCGAGAAAAATAATAACTATCTATCTTATCAAATGTTGAGATTTTAGACAAAGTAAATGATTATAAATCTTAGTGTGTTTTATGTAATTACTCAAATTATGATTTGTTGATAATCGATAAATATTCATTAATCTATAATGTTTCTCGTCTTAAAAGGGATGTATCTAGTGTTGGTATGTATGCCCTGAGAGCCAATCATGGGATGATTGGTGGGATACATTAAGATTGTTTTGATTAAGATTAAGGCAAGCTTCCAATTCTTTTTGGTTCAGTCATATGAGATAATGATAGAACATATTGAATGTCTAGAGAATGATAGTACTCAATGATGTATGCTTTCAGGTTAAGGACCTGAACGATGAGATCATACAGATGCTAAGAGTTTATACATTCTTATTATGTCCCTAGTCGGATGTCATTGTGGAAGGTTGATAGACAACAATGACACACAAGACTAGATTGTGGTGTTGGTTGATGACAGAATCTCGTTAGTCATGATATGGAGATATCAAACCAAACACATAGGTACTTGTTAGAGAACAAGAGTACCAGACAGACCCACCGTGAGTTTGACACATGGAACCATTACATGGTAGTCAAAGTCAGTTCTCACAGTGATGGTGGTGAGTGTGATTCTTTGACCTGAAATCACTACACTCAACACATGTCATTGGGTATACTTTGACATCATCAAACACAATCCTGAAACATGGGTTGTTATAAAGGTGATGATTGGGTGGCTTTGACACATGGGGCTTTTGAGGGGTGAGTGATAGATATGGGATTTGTCCCTTCTAAGGGAGTTTGAAATCCATGGCCACTTGATGAGTAGGATTGAGATAGGTGTGGACGGATGTGTGAATCACTATGTTATATTGATGTCATACATATCTCCTCCAATCTACTCTAAAATCAAGAAAGTGAATGAATGTTGACAATATGGTTGTTCCATGCCTCGAGTTCATTCGGGATATCAGTGACAAAGGAATTATACATTCATTGTAACACCATTCACGGATTGTAGGATTGAAAGTTGTTCTCCAACTTTCTATTTCACTTGGGTAGCATTGGTGTGCGACTAGGAACCACTCTTTTCTTGTGAAGTCATAAGTGTTACGGATTTTCACTGCCAATGTGAAATGGACCTGCAGGGTCACACACATAGGATTTAACGTGGAAGAGGAGTTTATCCACAAACAATGTTTAGATTGATTACTAAAGGAGTTTAGTAGTTTAATTAAACACTCAGTTGATTGATAGCACAAAATCATAGTGTTTAAGGTGTTGGACCGATTGATTAGAGTATCAGATTGATTAAAACTACAATTGACTGATTTACACAGTCTGCCTGCTCCAACCGATCGACTCATAGGGTTGAACCGATCGTCTCAGGTTGGTGAACCGATTGGCTCAAATGGTGAGACAATCGGCTCATGTGTCATGAAACGATCGGCTCAATTGTTGAACCGGTCAACTCATGTGACCAACCGAGATCATTTGGAAAGTCAGAAGACTATTTTGCAAATACAATTTGTTTCACTTGTGCAAATTTGATTTGGACAAGGATTAATATTTGATTAATTGGAAACAAATATGAAAGTCAATTTGAGTTGGATCAGGACCACGAACCGATCGGCTCAAGCATGAACCGATCAGCTCAGAGCCCCAGACGATCGGCTCAGGTCCCAAACGATCAACTCAGGGCCCGAAACAATTGTTTTAGGGTGTGAACCAATCGGTTCAGCTGGCGCAGATTGGTTGTTTTGTGGAAAATCTCAAACTCTTCTACTCCTACTTTAATCCCGCATTGCCCGGGGTAGAGAACCATGTCCCATGATCCTCCTATATATAGGGGTATTGGGGGCTTCTCAAAGAACAACTCAGATCACCAGTTGCTCTACAAAGTTGTCGTTCTCTCTAGTTGTGGTAACCGAGAGAGCCCAAGCATGTGCTACCCTATAAGGGAGGTACAACAAGGGAAAGACAACTGCAGAAAAGCGACTGGTGGTAGGAGAGTGTGTCGGTGACTAGTATGCTAACAGGAGGGTGTGACTCCTTCTGATTCCTTGTGGGACAAGGAGATCGGAGTTCCTGGTGGTCTATGTGGACTACTTCAAAGGCGGGAGACTTCTGCCGCTCGGAGGACAGCTGTCAATCCCAATAGTCCCGGTGAGACCAGGAGCTGCACAGACATCGTCCAAGACTGGAGGTGAAGACCACGCAAGCCATGAGGTAATGTCACCGAGCAAGCCTCAGAAAAGGTATGCCTCTACAAACCATCCTTCCTACTGTATAGACGTTGATGCGATTCCTTTATTCTGGGTTTGGGAGAAGAAATTTTTGTTTTTGCAACCTTCTCTATCTTCCCTAAAACCCAACAGTGGTATCATAACCACGTCAACTACTCTATACTTTAGGATTATCGATGTGATCGATTTTGGTTTGTCACCTTTATTTATTGCATACGATGTGAATAAAATTGGCTTTATGCATGTCCAATCCTATATCCACAAATCCCAATATGCATATATGATATGTAATATGAATGCACTCAATACACGACACCCTTAAATGAGTTTTGTGGTGGATGTATAGCTTGGTTATGGCCAATAAACCGTATGTATGTGTGCTTAGTTGTATGTAGTTGCTTGCATCTCAGTCTGCGTACTGATTCCCTATCTCCTATTCCTGATGTAACTCGAGATAACTTGAGATTTCTTTCCTACCTTTTCTCCCCCCGAATGTAACTCGGGGTTTCCCAATACAAATGTAAAATAGGATAGATATTTTATTTCATGTTATGTCAAAGAATGGCGGACAACCTAACAACGACTGGGACGATCAGTTCAAGGAGTGAACCGATCGGTTGGCGATTCATATGACCGATTCGAGGAGCGAGACGATCGGGTGGTGGCCATGAGGAGATGCACAACGACCAAGCAGACCGATCGGTTGGAGGAGCCAACCGATCGGCTGGTGGCACCCAGACGACTGGCCAGGGTGAGCAGGTCATTCATGTGATGAGTTGATCAACTCAGATGGATATAGCACTTCATCTTGTACATGTTGCATGTGATGTTGACCCAAATGACCGTGCTTCCTCTTGGCTCGAGGAATCACATTAGGATGGCCATAATCATTGCTTTTATCGTTTCACATGTTTTCTATGGGATATAGCATGTATATGATACATACTATATATTGTGGTGATTGGATATGTATATGTACCTATAAAACCAAATCCTTCATTAGATATGAAAGTTTTAGATGCCTTCCAAATGCGACACACGTGAAAAGCTTGATCGGCCAAGTGTGGGCACGCCCTAGCATGGTGCACCGTCTATCTCATGGAAGCGTGAAGGATGGATATGTGGGTCTGCCCTAGCAGGGTACATATTCATCGTGTTGACTTTAGGTCAGACTTAACAAGGTGACCTATATAGGATCTAGCACCTTGAGGCATGGAGGTGATCATGGCAAGGAGTTGCATATGACATCTTTCAAGAGTTGCATATGATGCAATTGGCAAAAGTTGCCTACCTGGAAGATCTAAGTTGTGGGTGACAACCCTAGCTGGTCCATGACTTAGAGGATTTTAGGATCTTGACCCACTAGAAGATTGTACGATGCAATCTTCCGAATTGATGGTGAGGGCTATCAATTTGAACAAAATAGTGGGAGCGATAATTAATTAAAGTCCTAATTATATCGTCAACTTTTCAAATCAATCAAATAAGTCAAAATTGAGTTTTGGACTAAATTGCATATTTTTCCTTTTATAGTACAAATGACAACAAATAACAATCACTTTTCGTTGTGATCGGTCCTTGAAAAGGACAAGCTGAATGGGACTAACTTCCACGACTGGTTTAGGACATTGAGAATTGTTCTCACTCAAGAATGAAATCTCTATGTCCTGGATACTCCAGCTCTAGAGGAACCTGCTCCTACCGCACCAAAGGCAGAAAGGGATGCTTATAAGAAGCATTTTGATGATGCCATTGATGCAAAGTGCTTGATGTTGTGCTCCATGAACCACGAGTTACATAGACAACATAAGAACATGGGTGTCATTGAGATGATTCAGCATCTCAGGAACATGTATGAAGATCAAGCACAACAAGAGAGATATGATGTCTCCAGGGTATTGTTCAAGTGTGTCATGACAGAAGGAGATCCAGTTGGTCCTCACACACTCAAGATGATTGGGTATGTGTAGAACGTGACGAGACTGGGATTTCCCTTGAGCCAAGAGTTGGCTACTGACGTGATACTACAATCATTTCCAGAATCCTACAGTTAGTTTGTGATGAACTACAACATGAACAACTTTGACAAGCCGTTGACAGAGTTGTTGGGCATGTTGAGGACAGTTGAGACACAGATGAAGAAGGACAAGCCTAAGTCTGTGATGATGATCAGCAGCAAGAAAGGCAAGTCCAAGCGCAAGGGCAAGGGCAAGGCTAAGAAAGGTTCTGATGCTAGCCAGCAACCCAAGGCATCTTCAACTCTCAAGGCCAAGGGAGGTCTGACTAAGAGAGGCAATTGCCACCATTGTCAAAAGCCAGGACATTGGAAAAGGAATTGCCCACTCTATCTGGAAGAACTAAAGAAGAAGGAGATGATAGACGTATCTACCTGAAGGTGTCATGAAATAAACTTGTAACATTTTTGAGGTATATGATACCAATATATAAAATGTAAAGCACTAAATAAATGGGGCAAGTGTTTCCACCATAGATAGGAGTACTTTAGTTTATTTTCAGCTTTAAAGGCATGTGATAAAGTTATGAACTGCTATTTCATATTTGCCAATAGATATAAACACATTATTTTTGTATATTGTATGACAATGATGGCAGTTAATAAAGTTGATATTTCAATCTTTGTGGCAATGCCTTGCTTATCTTTTGGTACTTGGTATGTATAAGATAAAATGATACCTAAAAGTTATTGATAACTCAAACAATCAAATTAGCATAAATCATGAGAAATTCATTTCTAGTTTCCATATGATGGATAAGCTATACTCTTTTGGTTAGAGAACCAGTAAGAGACATGAATCTCTTAGACATGATTAATCAATCTTCACTAGTGGTAGTGGGAGAATAATTATCCTATTATGTATAATACATGTGATGTACATACCTAATGGAGCAAATGCTAATACTTCAAATGGTGTTTAAATAAATACCAATATGAATATCTTGAAGTGTATAAGAATATCATAGATGAAATGCGAATTTGGTAAAGTGTTAATTCTTGATGAGATCAATGAATGAAATATTTGGACCAAATGTTTGAGATCCTTACGAGTAATTATGATTGTGTATCATAGTGAGCTCGTGATTAAGACATGGTGATGTCTAAATCAGAAGGAGTCATACTGTAAGGAGTTAGAGAATGATTATCAAATAGCTAATTTCTTCTTAAATAATGAATATCCTACACTAATAAAGAACATTAAGAATCACAAAGGGTTGTGAGTTCTTATATCCTTGATAGATACACCTCGATTATCTATGTGATGAGTTGGTCATGTGATGAATCAACTATCTAGATAAATATAAGGAACTGGATTTTGAGTTATGGTTTATGATCATTACATCCTAAATGGCTTCCATGTGAACCATAAGGTATGACCTTGATGGTAGCACCCATTAGGATGAAATACATAAGTGCAAATAAGTCTTAAGTGTTAAGACACATGGATGACATTTTGAGAAGGATGATGCTTGTTGATTGCAACTTAATGACTAAGAGATTTGGCATATAGATACTAAAACTGCATTCCTATAAGGAATAAAACAAGGATGTGTACGTGAGACAACCTATAAGGTTTATGATTCCATTAATGCAAATGAATTCTATAAGTTACAATGGACTAATTAATGTGATTGATTGAGTACACGCAACTCAGAACTGTGATCTTTACTTTGATAATATAGTCAAAGGGTTTGACTAATATGACAAAGATAAAGAAGGGATCTGTGATTTAGTGGGAGCATATTCACATTCCACATGTTGATGTGAAATGGAAATGTTCTAGAATGGAAATCCAAAGTGGAAATTATCTTTAAGGAAGATAGAGACGTTTCCTATGTGATAGGAATAGAAATCTATAAAGATAGTTCTTGAAAATCTCTTGACCTGAAAAGAGATAGCGTACATTGGCAATCTATAATGAAGGGTTCAGTGTGCATAGATTCAGTGGGAGAAAACTTGTTCATGTTACATGAAGTTAGTATCCCAAGGCCAAGTGTCCAATTCTTATGAAGAATGGGAACATCCCATCATCTTGCATGTATGGACATGGCAAGAACAAAATGCACTTATCATATTGTATGTAGGACATGACAATATGATATGCTCATCCTGATGACTCGTATGTGGGACATGACGAGTGGATGTCTGTCTAGTTCCAGTAAGGGTTACTGGAATACCATGAGAACTTGATAAGTACTAATTCTATGGAAATAAGGAAGGGCTCATTGTAAAGAGTTACACTGATGCGAACTTCCGAAAAGGATAGAAAATTAATCGCAAAATATATATGGGATATATAAAAGTGAATGTTTGTTGATAATTGGAAACGTTCCAATAAAGCCATTTAAAAGGAAATAGCCGAGTATCTATTTGTTAAAGAACATTAGTGGATACTGTATGGATTGGAAGTTCATAGAGATGAACTTACAGTTATTTCGGTCATTGATGACAAGTTAGGAGTAATTAGTCATGCAATGTGGCTAAAGGTTAGCAAAGGAATACTAGATCGCATATTACGACAACTCCATCTCATACATGTGACGTACAATGAAGAGATGAGAGACATGTAGTTAATACTGACTTTGGCAAAGTGTTGCCATAACTCACTATGTTAGCACTAGAGCATAGTAACATGTGGGACATGTTTGAAGATCACTAAGAATATGATTCAAGGGTGATTGGCTCACAATGCAAGTGGGAGTCTGTTGGTATGTATGCCCTGAGAGCCAATCATGGGATGATTGGTGGGATACATTAAGATTGTTTTGATTAAGATCAAAGGCAAGCTTCCAATTCTTTCTGGTTCAGTCATACGAGATAATGATATAACAGATTGAATGTCTAGAGAATGACAGTACTCAATGACGTATTCTTTCAGGTTAAGGACTTGAACGATGAGATCATACAGATGCTAAGAGTTTGTACATTCTTATTATGTCCCTAGTCGGATGTCATTGTAGAAGGTAGATAGACAACAACGACACACAAGACTAGATTGTAGTTTTGGTTGATGATAAAATCTCATTAGTCATGATATGGAGATATCAAACCTAACACATAGGTACTTGTTAGAGAACAAGAGTACCAAATACGCCCACCGTGAGTTTGACACATGGAACCATTACATGGTAGTCACAGTCAGTTCTCACAGTGGTGGTGGTGAGTGTGATTCTTTGACCTAAAATCACTACACTCAACACATGTTGTTGGGTACACTTTGACATCATCAAACGCAGTCCTGAAACATGGGTTGTTATAAAGGTGATGATTGGGTGGCTTTGACACACGGTGCTTTTGAGGGGTGAGTGATAGATATGGGATTTATCCCTTCTAATGGAGTTTGATATCCATGACCACTTGATGAGTAGGATTGAGATAGGCATACATGCATGTGTGAATCACTATGTGATATTGATGTCATACATATCTCCTCCAATCTACTCTGACATCAAGAAAGTGAATGAACGTTGACAGGATGACTATTCCATGCCTCAAGTTCATTCGGGATATCAGTGACAAAGGAATTATACATTCACTGTAACACCATTCACGGATTGTAGGATTGAAAGTTGTTCTCCAACTTTTTATTTCACTTGGGTAGCACTGATGTGCGACTAGGCACCGCTCTTTACTTGTGAAGTCATAAGTGTTATGGATTTTCACTGCCAACGTGAAATGGACCTGTAGGGTCACACACATAGGATTTAACCTGGAAGAGGAGTTTATCCACAAACAATGTTTAGATTGATTACTAAAGGAGTTTAGTAGTTCAATTAAACACTCAGTTTATTGATAGCTCAAAAGCATAGTGTTGAAGGTGTTGGATCGATTGATTAGAGTATCAGATTGATTGAAACTGCAATTGACTGATTTGCACAGTCTGCCTACTCCAATCGATCGACTCATAGGGTTGAACCGATCGGCTCAGGTTGGTGAACCGATCATCTCAACTGGTGAGACGATCAGCTCATGTGTCATGAAATGATCGGCTCAATTGTTGAATCAGTCGACTCATGTGACCAACCGAGATCGTTTGGAAAGTCAGAAGACTATTTTGCAAATACAATTTGTTTCACTTGTGCGAATTCGATTTGGATAAGGATTAATATTTGATTAATTGGAAACAAATATGAAAGTCAATTTGAGTTGGATTAGGACCACGAACCGATCGGCTCATGCATGAACCGATCGGCTCAGAGCCCCATACGATTGGCTCAGGTCCCAAACGATCGGCTCAGGGCCCGAAACAATCGTTTTAGGGTGTGAACCGATTGGTTCAGCTGGCGCAAATTGGTTGTTTTGTGGAAAATCTCGAACCCTTCTACTCATGATTTAATCCCACATTGCCCGGGGTAGAGAACCCTATCCCATGACCCTCCTATATATATAGGGGTATTGGGGGCTTCTCAAAGAACAACTCAGATCACCAGTTGCTCTACAAAGTTGTCATTCACTCTGGTTGTGGTAACTGAGAGATCCCGAGCAAGTGCTACCTGATAAGGGAGGCACAACAAGGGAAAGACAACTGTAGAAAAGCGATTGGTGGCAGGAGAGTGTGTCGGTGACTAGTATGCCAACATGAGGGTGTGACTCCTTCTGATTCCTTATGGGACAAGGAGATCGGAGTTCTGGGTGGTCCGTGTGGACTACTTCAAAGGCGGGATACTTCTACAACTCGGAGGACAACTATCAATCCCGACAGTCCCGGTGAGACCAGGAGCTGCACAGACACCGTCCAAGACCAGATGTGAAGACCGCACAAGCCGTGAGGTAAAGTCGCCGAGCAAGCCTAGGGACAAGGTATGCCTCTATAAACCATCCTTCCTATTGTATAGATGTTGATGTGATTCCTTTATTCTGGGTTTGGGAGAAGAAATTTTTGTTTCCATTGCCTTCTATGTCTTCCCTAAAACCCAACAGTAGTATCAGAGCCACGTCAACTGTTCTATACTTTAGGATTATCGATGTGATCGATTTTGGTTTGTCACCTTTATTTGTTGCATATGATGCGAATAAAATTGGCTTTATGCATGTCCAATCCTAAATCCACAAATCCCAATATACATATATGATATGTAATATGAATGCACTCGATAAGTGTCACCCTTAAATGAGTTTCGTGGTAGATGTATAGCGTGGTTATGGCCAATAAACTGTATGTATGTGTGCTTGGTTGTATGTGGTTACTTGCATCTCGGTCTGCGTACCAATTCCCTATCTCCTATTCCTGATGTAACTCAAGATAACTCGAGATTTCTTTCCTACCTTTGCTCCCCCCGAATGTAACTCGGGGTTTCCCAATACAAATGTAAAATAGGATAGATCTTTTATTTCATGTTATGTCAAAGAACGACGGACAACCTGACGACGACTGGGATGATCGGTTCAAGGAGTGAACTGATCAGTTGGCGATTCATACGACCGGTTCGAGGAGCGAGACGATCGAGTGGCGGCCATGAGGAGATGCACGACGACCAGGCAGACTGATCGGTTGGAGGAGCCAACTGATCGGATGGTGGCACCCAGACGATCGTCCAGGGTGAGCAGGTCATTCATGTGATGAGTTGATCAACTCAAACGGCTATAGCACTTCATCTTATACATGTTGCATATGATGTAGACATAGATGAACGTGATTCCTCTTGGCTTGAGGAATCACATTAGGATGGCCATAATCATTGCTTTTATCATTTCACATGTTTTCTATGGGATATAGCATGTATATCATACGTACTATATATTGTGGTGATTGGATATGTATATGTACCTATAAAACCAAATCACTCATTAAATATTAAAGTTTTATATGCCTTCCAAATGCGACACACGTAAAAAGCTTGATTGGCCAAGTGTGGTCACACCCTAGCGTGGTGCACCATCTATCTCGTGGAAGCGTGAAGGATGGATATGTGGGTCTGCCCAAGCAGGGTGCATATTCATCGTGTTGGCTTTGGGTCAAACTTAACAAGGTGACCTATATAGGATCTAGCACCTTGAGGCATGGAGGTGATCATGGCAAGGAGTTGCATATGACATCTTTCAAGAGTTGCATATGATGCAATTGGAAAAAGTTGCCTACCTGGAAGATCTAAGTTGTGGGTGACAACCCTAGCTGGTCCATGACTTAGAGGATTTTAGGATCTTGACCCACTAGAAGATTGTACACTGCAATCTTCCAAATTGACGGTGAGGGCTATCAATTTGAACAAAATAGTGGGAGCGATAATTAATTAAAGTCCTAATTATATCGTCAACTTTTCAAATCAATCAAATAAGTCAAAATTGAGTTTTGGACTAAATTGCATATTTTTCCTTTTGTAGTACAAATGACAACAAACAAAAATCACTTTTCATTGCAAACAATCCTTGAAAAGGACAAGATAAATGGGACTAACTTCCACGACTGGTTTAGGACATTGAGAATTGTTCTCACTCAAGAGTGAAAGCTCTATGTCCTGGATACTCCAGCTCCAGAGGAACCTACTCCTACCACACCAAAGGTAGAAAGAGATGCTTATAAGAAGCATTCTAATGATGCCATTGATGCAAAGTGCTTGATGTTGTGCTCCATAAACCATGAGTTATAGAGACAACATGAGAACATGGGTGTCATTGAGATGATTCAGCATCTCAAGAACATGTATGAAGATCAAGCACGACAAGAGAGATATGATGTTTCTAGGGCATTGTTCAAGTGTGTCATGACAAAAGGAGATCCAGTTGGTCCTCACATGCTCAAGATGATTGGGTATGTGGAGAACCTAATGAGACTGGGATTTCCCCTGAGCTAAGAGTTGGCTACTGATGTGATACTACAATCATTGCCAGAATCCTACAGTTAGTTTGTGATGAACTACAACATGAACAACTTTGACAAGCCATTGATAGAGTTTTTGGGCATGTTGAGGACAGCCGAGATACATATGAAGAAGGACAAGCCTAAGTCTGTGATGATGATCAATAGTAAGAAAGGCAAGTCCAAGCGCAAGGGCAAGGGCAAGGCTAAGAAAGGTTCTGATGCTAGCCAGCAGCCCAAGGCGTCTTCAGCTCTCAAGGCCAAGGGAGGTGTGACTAAGAGAGGCAATTGCCACCATTGTCAAAAGCCAGGACATTGGAAAAGGAATTGCCCACTCTATCTGGAAAAACTAAAGAAGGAGGCGACATACGTCTCCACCTAAAGGTGTCATGAAATAAACTTGTAACATTTTTGAGGTATATGATACCAAGATATAAAATGGAAAGCACTCAATAAATGGGGCAATTTTTGCCGCCATAGATAGGATTACTTTAGTTTATTTTCAGCCTTAAAGGCATGTGATAGAGTTATGAACTGCTATTTCATATTTTCCAAAAGATAGAAACACATTATTTTTGCATATTGTATGACAATGATGGCAGTTAATAAAGTTGATATTTCAATCTTTGTGGCAATGCCTTGCTTATCTTGTGGTACTTGGTATGTATAAGATAAAATGATACCTAAAAGTTATTGATAACTCAAACAATCAAATTAGCATAAATCATGAGAAATTCATTTCTAGTTTCCATATGATGGATAAGCTAGACTCTTTTGGTTAGAGAACCAGTAAGAGATATGAATCTCTTAGACATGATTAATTAATCTTCACTAGTGGTAGTGGGAGAATGATTATCCTATTAGGTATAATACATGTGATGTACATACCTAATGGAGCAAATGTTAATACTTCAAACGGTGTTTAAAGAAATACCAATATGAATATCTTGAAGTGTTCAAGAATATCATAGATGAAATGTGAATATGGTAAAGTGTTAATTCTTGATGAGATCAATGAATGAAATATTTGGACCAAATGTTTGAGATCCTTATGAGTAATTATGATTGTGTATCATAGTGAGCTCGTGATTAAGGCATGGCGATGTCTAAATCAGAAGGAGTCATACTCTAAGGAGTTAGAGAATAATTATCAAATAGCTAATTTCTTCTTAAATAAGGAATACCCTACACTAATAAAGAACATTAAGAATCACAAAAGGTTGTGAGTTCTTATATCCTTGACAGATACACCTCGATTATCTATGTGATGAGTTGGTCATGTGATGAATCAACTATCTAGATAAATTTTAGGAACCGGATTTTGAGTTATGGTTTATGACCATTACATCCTAAATGACATTCATGTGAACCATAAGGTATGGCCTTGATGGTAGCACCCATTGGGATGAAATCCATAAGTGCAAATAAGTCTTAAGAGTTAAGACACATGTGTGACATTTTGATAAGGATGATGCTTTTTTATTGCAACTTAATGACTAAGAGATTTGGCATACATATACTAAAACCGCATTCCTATAAGGAATAAAACAAGGATGTGTATGTGGCACAACCTATAAGGTTTATGAATCCATTAATGCAAATGAAGTCTATAAGTTACAATGGACTAATTAATGTGATTGATTGAGTACAAGCAACTCAGAACTATGATCTTTACTTTGATAATATAGTCAAATGGTTTGATTAATATGACAAAGATAAAGAAGGGATCTGTGATTTAGTGGGAGCGTATTCACATTCCACATGTTGATGTGAAATATAAATGTTCTAGAATGGAAATAGAAAGTGGAAATTATCTTTAAGGAAGATAGAGACGTTTCATATGTGATAGGAATAGAGATCTATAAAGATAGTTCTCGAAAATCGCTTGACCTAAAAAGAGATAGCGTACATTGGCAATCTATACTGAAGGGTTCAGTGTGCATAGATTGAGTGGGAGAAAACTTGTTCATGTTACATGAAGTTAGTATCCCAAGGCCAAGTGTCCAATTCTTATGAAGAATGGGAACACTAAGAATATATAAGGATCTATCATGTATGTAAACATCCCATCATCTTGCATGTATGGACATGGCAAGAACAAAATGCACTTATCATCTTGTATGTAGGACATGCCAATATGATATGCTCATCCTGATGACTCGTATGTGGGACATGACGAGTGGATGTCTGTCTAGTTCCAGTAAGGGTTACTGGAATACCATGAGAACTTGATAAGTACTTGAGAAGTACTAATTCTATGGAAATAAGGAAGGGCTCACTGTAAAAAGTTACACTGATGCAAACTTCCGAAAAGGACAGAAAATTAATCGCAAAATATATATGGGATATATAAAAGTGAATGTTTGTTGATAATTGGAAACGTTCCAATAAAGCCATTTAAAAGGAAATAGCTGAGTATCCATTTGTTAAAGAACATTAGTGGATACTGTATGGATCTGGAAGTTCATAGAGATGAACTTATAGTTATTCCGGTCATTGATGACAAGTTAGGAGTAATTAGTCATGCAATGTGGCTAAAGGGTAGTAAAGAAATATTGGATCACATATTATGACAACTCCATCTCATACGTGTGACGTACAATGAAGAGATGAGAGACATGTAGTTAATACCGACTTTGGCAAAGTGTTTCCATAACTCACTATGTTAGCACTAGAGCACAGTAACATGTGGGACATGTTTGAATATCACTAAGAATAAGATTCAAGGGTGATTAGCTCACAGTGCAAGTGGGAGTCTATTGGTATGTATACCCTGAGAGCCAATCATGGGATGATTGGTGGGATACATTAAGATTGTTTTGATTAAGATCAAATGCAAGCTTCCAATTCTTTCTGGTTCAGTCATATGAGATAATGATAGAACATATTGAATGTCTATAGAATGACAATACTCAATGACGTATGCTTTCAAGTTAAGGACCTGAACGATGAGACCGTATAGATGCTAAGAGTTTGTACATTCTTATTATGTCCCTAGTCGGATGTCATTGTGAAAGGTAGATAGATAACAATGACACACAAGACTAGATTGTGGTGTTGGTTAATGATAGAATCTCGTTAGTCATGATATGGAGATATCAAACCAAACACATAGGTACTTGTTAGAGAACAAGAATACCGGACAGACCCACCATGAGTTTGACACATGGTAGTCATAGTCAGTTCTCACAGTGATGGTGGTGAGTGTGATTCTTTGACCTGAAATCACTACACTCAACACATGTCGTTGGGTACACTTTGACATCATCAAACGTAGTCCTGAAACATGGGTTGTTATAAAGGTGATGATTGGCTGGCTTTAACACATGGGGCTTTTGAGGGGTGAGTGATAGATATGGGATTTGTCCCTTCTAAGGGAGTTTGATATCCATGGCCACTTGATGAGTAGGATTGAGATAGACATGCACACATGTATGAATCACTATGTGATATTGATGTCATACATATCTCCTCCAATCTACTCTGAGATCAAGAAAGTGAATGAACGTTGATAGGATGACTCTTCCATGCCTCGAGTTCATTCAGGATATCAGTGACAAAGGAATTATACATTCACTGCAACACCATTCATAGATTGTAGGATTGAAAGTTGTTCTCCAACTTTCTATTTCACTTGGGTAGCACTGATGTGCGACTAGGCACCGCTCTTTGCTTGTGAAGTCATAAGTGTTATGGATTTTCACTGCCAACGTGAAATGGACCTGCAGGGTCACACACATAGGATTTAACCTAGAAGAGGAGTTTATCCACAAACAATGTTTAGATTGATTACTAAAGGAGTTTAGTAGTTCAATTAAACACTCAGTTGATTGATAGCTCAAAATCATAGTGTTCAAAGTGTTGGACTGATTGATTAGAGTATCAGATTGATTGAAACTGTAATTGACTGATTTGCACAGTCTGCCTACTCCAACCGGTCGGCTCATAGGGTTGAACCGATCGGCTCAGGTTGGTGAACCGATCGGCTCAACTGGTGAGACAATCGGCTCATGTGTCATGAAATGATTGGCTCAATTGTTTTATCGGTCGACTCATGTGACCAATCGAGATCATTTGGAAAGTCAGAAGACTATTTTGCAAATACAATTTGTTTCACTTGTGCAAATTCGATTTAGAAAAGGATTAATATTTGATTAATTGGAAACAAATATGAAAGTCAATTTGAGTTGGATTAGGACCACGAACCGATCGGCTGAGGCATGAACCGATCGGCTCAGAGCCCCAAACGATCAGCTCATGTCCCAAACGATCGGCTCAGGGCCTGAAACGATCGTTTCAGGGTGTGAACTGATCGGTTTAGCTGGCGCAGATTGGTTGTTTTGTGGAAAATCTTGAATCCTTCTACTCCTACTTTAATCTCACATTGCCCGGGGTAGAGAACTCTATCCCATGACCCTCCTATATATAGGGGTATTGGGGGCTTCTCAAAGAACAACTCAGATCACCAGTTGCTCTGCAAAGTTGTCGTTCTCTCTGGTTGTGGTAACTGAGAGAGCCTGAGCAAGTGCTACCTGATAAGGGATACACAACAAGGGAAAGACAACTGTAGAAAAGCGACTGGTGGTAGGAGAGTGTCTCGGTGACTAGTACGCTGACAGGAGGGTGTGACTCCTTCTGATTCCTTGTGGGACAAGGAGATCGGAGTTCCAGGTGGTCTGTGTGGACTACTTCATAGGCGGGAGACTTCTGCCACTCAGAGGACATCTATCTATCCCGACAGTCCCGGTGAGACCAGGAGCTGCACAGACATCATCCAAGACCGGAGGTGAAGACTGCGCAAGCCGCGAGGTCATCAAGCAAGCCTCAGGACAAGTTATGCCTCTACAAACCATCCTTCCTACTGTATAGACTTTGACACGATTCCTTTATTCTGGGTTTGGGAGAAGAAATTTGTGTTTCCACTGCCTTCTCTGTCTTCCCTAAAACCCAACATCTAGTTTGACAAATGAGAATAGTTTATATAATGCTATCATATCTAAATTCATGCACGGAAATACAAATCTTGACAATATTTTCCATTATTTATATAAGCAATTTGGGAGAAGATGTTTTGGGTTTGTACCTATGAACGAAACTCCACCTAGATATAAAGTATTTGCTCCCCAAGCTACTCCTAAGACAAATCAGTTATCTTATATCAATCGATGTTACTGCTAACATCTTAGACTCTATTCATTTCAGTGTTATTATTGAAAATAGGGTTCCAGGGACATTATTTGGGTTCCCAAGCCCCCTATTCAACATTGAGGAAGAAATTCACATAAGGCTATAACCAAATCAAATATTTAAATCTATAATCATTACCTTGAGTTATTTGGTTTAATATTTACTATATTTCTATCATGGCATAAAAGTGAAATTGTTGGATGATTAAAATAGCAACAAACCACTTGCCAGTCGAGTTACATTTTGAATGAGGGGCATCTTGTCAAAATATAGATTAATAAAAAAAATGTCTAGACATTTTTCTTATGAGTATTGATGCTTTATCACATTGCTTTTTATCCTTATTATATAATTTAGAGGCCATACATACTGAAATCATAATATAATGTTTCTTTTTTTCTTCTGATATATTGATGCTTATGTTTTTAATTGAATTAATTTCTATTCAACTTCTTTTTGAATTAGATCATGATTTTTTTATATCACTATATAAATTATATGAAACCAAAATATTAATCTTTCTTGGATTCCTATATAGGACAAATAAGGACTCTAGTTATGTATCAAAATATGTGTATTTACTAGGTTTCTAATAAGTGGGACCTGAGAGGGGATCCACTCCTTACTCAATTTGAGGAATAAACCCATCTAATCCAAACACGCTAACAAGTATGATGGAATAGGTGCATTTTCCCCTCAAATAAATGGTATACAAGACCAAAGTATAGCAGCAAAAATAAAGGGAATGATTATAGTCAATTATTCATGATTGCATAATAATCTCTCACTTGGGTTTATTGTTGGTATGTATGCTCATAGAGCCAATCATATGATGATTGTGATGGGACATCATATACTTGATTTGATAATGATAAAGGTAACTCTGTCTATTATGTTTGTATCAATCATGAGGTGATGATACGTATATAATAGATGTCTAAAGAATGATGTTACTCTATGACATATGTCTTCAAGCTGAGGACATGAACAATGAGATCATATGTATGAAAGATTACATACATTCTTGTTATGTCCCTGATTGCTCATGATTTGTGTTGTAGCTTGTTATGACTAGTGAGATTTGGCATATGGATGTTAAAACTACATTCCTTAATTAGAATAATTATAAGGATGTGTATGTAACACAACCTAAAGGTTTTATAAATCCAATATTGCAAATAGTCTATAAGCTACAAAGATCAATCAATGGATGAAGTAAGCATATCAGAGTTGGAAACATCTATTTGACAAGACAGTTAAAGGGTTTGACTCAGGTCAAGATTAATATGAAATCTGTGATTACAAAATATTTAGTGGGAGCATATTTATGTTCCACATAATGATGGGGAACAACATCCTTATCCTGTAAATGTTAAAATATGGATGGAAGCACCTTCATATGAATGGTTTAGGCAAGACATCCTATGTGATAGGGATTGAGATCTATAGAGAAAGATCTGGAAAGTTTCTTGACCTAAGAAAGAACACATACATTGGCAAGATGTTAAAAGGGTTTAGCATGCAAGAACTAAATGAGAGAAAACTTGTCCATGTTCCATGGAGTTAATCTCTCAGGAGCATGGTGTCCCAGTTCTTGTGAAGAACATGAACACATTAATAGACGCCACATGCATTCACAATTGGATCTATCTTGAGTGCAATGTTATGTATCCCATTATCTTGTATGTATTGAACATGATGCAAGGATATATATACCTATATGGAAATCTCATATGTATTGGACATGATGAGAGGGTATATGTCAGATGCCAATGAGAGTCACTGGAGTACCATAAAGAAAATCCTTAGGTGCTTGTGAAGCACTAAAAGGATCAGTTCCTTGGTTATGGTAATAAGGAAGAACTAGATGTAAAGGGTTACACTAATGCAAGCTTCTGAAATGATTTTAATCTATATTTATGTTTCACATTAAACGATAACTATAAGCTGGAAAGAGTTCTGAGCTAATGCAATTGTTTAAATCTACAAAAGAAGTTGGGTATCTCTGTGTTATGAGAACAATAGAAGATATTATATGTTACAAGAAGTTCATATGGGTGAACTTGTGGGAGGTTCCAACCATTGATGACAATGTAAAAATTCTATGACAATAATGGAGCTACTGGTTAGGCAAAGGAATTTCAGATAGCACAATTCAGCACTTCCATATCATATGAGATGTCGTACAACAAAGAGATGTGAAACTTGTAAAATACCAACTTGAAGCAGACATTGTTAAACCCACTGTGAAAGCGCACGCACAATAGAAACACGATGGACATGTTAAGATCACTTGGAATAAGATTTGTAGGTGATTGGCTCTAAGTACAACTGGGAGTTTGTTGGTATGCATGCCCAGAGAGACAATCATATGATGATTGGAGTGTGGCATTGGAAACCTAATTTGATAATAATAAAGGTAATTCTACCTATTATGTTTGTCTCAATCATGAGATGATGACACATACATAATAGATGTCTAAAAAATGATGTTACTCGATGACATATGTCTTCAGGTTGAGGACTCGAACGATGAGATCATATGCATGAGAAGAGTACATACATTTTTATTATGTCCCTAGTCGAATAATATTGTGGAAGAAAAACAGACAACAATAATACATAAGACCAGAGTGTGTGTTGACGGATGACAGAGTCTCATTAGTCATGATATGTGATATCAAGTAAAGCATACATGTACATGTTAGAGAATAGTGTATCAGATAGACCCACCATGAGACTGATACATGGAGACCATGGAATTATAGTCAGAATCAACTCTCATAAAGATAGTGGTGATTGTGGTTCATAGACATGAAGTCACTACATTCATCACATATTGTTCATGTACTTAGAAATCATCCAACATGGTCATGAATAAGGATTGCCATAACGGTGATGATTGGGTGCATTGTGATACACGGGGATTGAATCTAAGTGATGTAGATAGGATTTTTCCCTCCTATAGGAGATCGATATCCAGGGCCTCTTGATAAGCAGGACTGAGAAATGTACGACCATACTCATGTGACTCAATATATGATATGTGAGCTCACATGCATCTCAAACAGTTTGCTCTAGTTCAAGGAACATGGATTGAACACCGAGAGGATGATGATTCCATGCCTCGAGTTCAATCTAGATATCAAAGACAAAGGAATTATACAATCACGATAAAACTTATCACATATTGTAGGCTGAAGTTGTTCTCTAACTTTTCGATTTTACTTGGGTAGCAATGATGTGTTTCTAGATGCCACCCTTTGCTTGTGATGTTGTAAGTTAGTTATGAACATTCACTGCCAATGTAATTTTGGACCTATAGGATCACACACATAGGATACACTTGGATTAAAGGAGCACATTCATGAATGATGTTTAATTTGATTACTAAAGGTATTTAGGTATTCAATTAAACAAATAAGGTTCAAAATGGAGTGACTAGACTCTGAACCAACTGGTTCAAGGGTTGAACTGATCGGTTGGAGTGTCAGGTCAATGGGAATCAACATTGGTTGATTAATGGCTGAACTAGGGAGTGAAATGAATGGTTTGTATAGTGAACCAACCGGTTCACATATCCCAACGGATCAATCACCCGGTTCGGTTGTCGATTCAATTGGATCAAGGATCAGTGATGACGTCATGTTGTACATTAATTACACATTGATAATCAATTTGATTCAAAATAGGAAACTACATGAACTGGTCAGTTTGCTTAGTGAACTAACCAGCTCACACACCAACTGAACGACTCATACACCAACTGACTGATTAGGTGTGTGAATCAACTGGCTCACCGTGCACAAGCTCTAGACAATTTGTGAATTTGACCCTTTCGACTCCTTCATGGACTGGGAGCCCTTACCCTAGCTTCTCCTATGAATAGAGTGGTAATGGGGGCTTCTCAAAACACAATACTTGATTAGACAATTGTTGTCCTTTCTAGTTGGGGTACCAATAGAAAGCTTGAGCAAGTCCTACTCGATAAAGGGAGGGATAACAAGGGAGAGATAACTGTGGGAGAGCACATCAACTCTAGTCGGTTGATGTTCGAGAGGGACAACTCCTTCATGTTGGCTTTGGCAGCACAACGTGGAGTTCCCAATGGTCCACGTGGACTACTCTAGAGGTGGGAGGCCATTGTATACTGCTAGGAGGACACTGTCAACTATTGTCCGTGGTACTATACCAGGAGGCCGGTGGAGACAACTGTTCGAGTGTTTTTGCTGAAGAAGGAGTGAGTTGCTTCTTGAAGAAGAAGAAGAAGCACGATGCTATTGTAAGGGTAATCTCACTGGACTTGCTTCAGAACCAAGTATAATCTTACAACCCTTCCTTCCTAAATACATGGTTGTTGACGCAATCTTACTATCCAGGGAAATCATGCTTTAAATTTTTGTTTCTGTTGCCTTATATGTTGTCCTGAATTCCCTACAATTTTATTCCTCCTATCATTAGTATGTAATATGTATTCCTACCCTACTTTTTAGTATATGTTATTCTATTTATTACTCACCATGTAACTATTTATGTTTTGTGAGTTTATTGATGTGACATTGTTTAAAAGGTAAGAAACTCCTTTATTGTTTATCCTCTTCAAATGAATTAACTTTTTAACAATAATTATTCTTTTGATATCCACTTGGATGGTACTTTACTCTTAATTTGTGAAGCCTTGATCATTACATTTTGACTTTTTTACCATATATTACTCAATCCATATTTTTATGCACCTATGTAAAGGATATGGCGGAACCAACATAATGACTTGGACTTGAGTTTTAGAGAAGCTAACACTTGGGAGATAGACTTGAGATAGTTCAGACTTCCCTCTGCCTAGTTGAGATTATATCTTTCATGTAACTA
This sequence comes from Alisma plantago-aquatica, assembly GCA_963693085.1. Lineage (NCBI taxonomy): Eukaryota > Viridiplantae > Streptophyta > Magnoliopsida > Alismatales > Alismataceae > Alisma > Alisma plantago-aquatica. The sequence goes on along the minus strand of OY856412.1, from coordinate 1,135,239,597 downwards.
TTGTAAAATCAGGATGAAAAATATGTCACTGAAAATAGAAATCTAAATGTCCGATTCCCTAACCAACGAGATCACATCAATAATGATGTATCTATGAAGGAAGGTGCAAGGCATATACCTAGTCTTGGAGCAAGTCCAACAATAATGCTTGCTACATTGTGTTTCATTCTCAAGTCTCACCTGGATGGCTATCATTGTCGGCCTCCTAGTTGATCACCATAGACGGCAGTGGACTGCATCCTCCTAGTGAGCAACAAAGGCCTCCTCAACTCTAGAGTAGTCCATGCGGACCACTGCAAACTCATGTTGTGCTACCAGAGCCAACGAGAGGAGTTGTACCTTTGAACGTCAATCTCCTAGGATTGATTCCCTATCTCATGTTGTATCTCCCTTGTTGTCTCTCCCTTTTATGGGTAGGACTTGCTCACACTCTCTTAGTTATCACAATTAGAGAGGATAAAAACTTGTCAGAGAGATTGTTGTGTCTCTAGAAAGCCTCAACTACTCCTCTATTTATAGGAGGGTCAAGGTCGTGATTTCTAGTCTGAGCAGATTCTCATGAATTTTTTGAAACCTATGAACAATGTACCGATCGGTTTGCAGTTGAATCGGTCGACTCACATGTGAGTTGATCGGTTCAACCCTTGAATCGGTCGTTTCACTATGTTTGCCAATCACAGTTGTGTTGGCATATACTATTCGATTAATGCACAACATGACTTCAATATCAATCCTTGATCCAATCAAATTGATCACTGAACTGAGTGATCCAGATGATAAACTGACCGTTCACTTATAAAATGGTTGGTTCATATCATGAAATGGTCGTTTGACCAAGTGAAATGGTTGGTTCATGTCCCAGGTCAGGCAATATTCAACTAGTGCAGTTTAAATTGACTTTAAACTTGAATCGATTGGCCCAACACATGAACACACGTTGATGGTTTACATGGACTCAATCTTGGATGTGATGGCCTCAAGCCAATTCTCAAATTCTGGTTCATCAATAGCTTATAGGTAGGTAGTTGACTCATCATATATGATCAACCCACCACCTCTTGAAGATATCATAATATTTCAAGCTCAAGGTGTATCCTACTTGATCTATGAGGTTTATGTGTTACATAAGGAACTTGAGATTCCACAACATCTTATCATTCTCTATGTTCCTAATAGAGCTTTTTAGGTTCAATGTTTTCTTGTTTGTCTCAAACATTTTGATATCTACTTTTACTCCCACTGATTCCTTTGGAACTAAGTTCCTCTTAGGAATACAGTTATCCAGATTAACAAACAACTTTGTTGTTGGATTGGGATAAGAGTATTATTTTAACAAAATAACATTTATGTGATTTTATGGACAAATCTTTTCAAGAAACTATTTTATTATATATTCATTCATCCCTAATCACTATAAAAGGCATATCGGGATACCTCCCATGCCATATCTCATATGGTGCCTTTTGAACCATTTTAGACGGTACATTATTTATTGTTAAACATGTACCTAAAAGAAAATCGGAATATTAGCTAGATTTTATTGATAATCACATCATGACTTAATGGGGTGTGGTTCCTTTTTTCAGATACATTATCATTGTGTTTCACATGGAGTTCATCATGATACTTTATCATGATCTCCCTTGAAGGTTCTCAAACTCTTAGTTTAAATATTTCAACATCGATCACATCGAAGTATCTTGATACTTTTACCAAGCTAGTTACATACTACATTCACAATCTCCTTGAACACTTCAAGAGATTCATACTTGTATTCCATTAAATACAAATTTCCATGTCTACTGATAACATCAGTAAATATATAATGAGGTACCTACAACTAGCTTTAGCATTTATTCTAAAAGGTTTATATACATCAGTATGTATGAGCACTAATAGAACAATAGTTCTTGTGCTACATCTAGTGAAGATGCTTTAGTCATATTTCACAACAAATAAGATATGCATGTCTCTATTGGTTCAATAACTAAAAGAGTCTAGATAACCATCATATAGATTCTAGAAATGCATTTCCCATTATGCTCTCTAGTTGACAATGTTATCAATATTCATTGTTTAAGTCATAAAGTCATCCAATATATGTGTCATACACATTTGTCTCTACAAAGATCAAGTATAGTTTATAAGACATAGGGCATTGCCATATAAGATCTCATCTTTTAAAATGAAACATCAATTTATCCTTGTCCGTAAAAGATACATGATGTTTTCATTAATAGCAAGTCCATAATAGCAATTTAGTAATTCTATTATATACCCCTAAATTATAGATTCCAACTGTAGTGGCATCAACTCTTGCTCCTTATAGTTCTAGCTTATTTCTTATTGGGTCCTAAAGTACAGATCTCTATCTCTTTCTTCTTCCTTTGTTCCTTTAGGTTCCTTTAAGTGAAAAGGACAAATTCCTTTGCACTTACCCTTCTCCATAACTTGAGTGCAGAAGACTTGAACTTTAACTTAGCCTCAGCACACTTCTTAGCCTTGCCTTTTCCCTTGGACTTACTTCCTTTGATCACCATCATAGATTTTTCCTCCTTCATTCTTGCTTTGGTATCAACATGCCAAGTAGTTCTGACAGTGGTTTAGCTAAGTCACTCAAGTGAAAGCACTTGATAAGCTGGCTATATATGATTCAAACAACGACTATAGAATCATATCTATGGTCAACTCTTAACCTAAAAAAAATCCACACCATTTTAGATTTTCTACATGCCCAATCATATTGAGCACATGGGGCTCTACTAGATCCCCCTCTATCAATTTGCACTCAAACAACACTTTGAAGACATTATACCTTTCTTGCTTTACATGATTCTTAAGATGTGTTACCATCTCGAGAACGTCCATGTTTTCATGTTGCTCATGCAACTCATAGTTTTTACAACATAGCATAAGGTACTTAATATCTATGACAATTGACATTCTTCAAGTAAGCATCCATTTTGAGCGAGTTCCTCTGGCTCTGGTCTTTCAAAGACATAGAGCTTTCTCTCATTAATGAGAACATTTCTCAAAGTCCTTAACCAATTGTGGGACTATATCCCTTTTTGTCCTTTCTCAAGGACTGATTGCAATGTTAACATGTTTATGTTTGACATTAGATTCTTCAAAGAAATATTGCAATTTTATATAAAAAAAAATTATTTGTTTGATTTGATAAGTTAACGATACTAAATAGGCCTTTAATTAATTATAGCTCCCACTATTTTATTCAAATTAATAACCCTCATGTATCAATTTAGAATATTGCAGCTTATAATCTTCTAGTGAGCTAAGATCTATATTTCATCAAATCATGAGTCAGCTTTGGCTGATCGCCCACAACTTGACTATTTAGATAGTCAACATTTATTAATTGCATCATATGCAACTCTTGGATAGATGGCGTACAGAACTCTTTATCACATTCATCTATATGCTTCTGGTGGTTAATCTGATTAAGTACACTCAGTTAAGCCCGATCCAGAAGCCAACATGATAGAATATGTACCATGCTTTGGCAGAACCTACATATCTACCGTCACACTTCCACGAGATGGATGACGCACCATGCTTTGGCATAAACTATGCTTGGTCGATCAAGCTTTTCATGTGTGCTGCTTATGGAAAGTGTCTAAGATTTAATATTATATTGAGGGATTTTATATATAAATACATATACCTATCCAATCACCAAATACTTATAGTATGTATCATATACATGCTATAACCACAAATGAGAACATGTAATAGTTGAAACACACAAGCTATGGTTATGGCCATACTATTGTAATTCCTTGGAGTCACAAGGAATTACTACCACCTAGGGTCCACATAATATGGAACCTATTCTTTATGAAGATATGTACTCAAAACATTTTGGATTGATCAGTTCAACACTTGAACCGTTTGGCTTGTCTCCTAGTTGCTTGGTTAAGCTCTTGAAATGGTCATCTGGTCTTCAGGTTCAATCGACGTCTGCACTCCTCCTACTGATCAGTTGGACCACCGGTCGATCGGTTCGTCTTGTGAGTCTCCTCGGTCCTCCAATCGATCAGTTCATCTCGTGATCCAGTCAGTTCGTCTAGTGCAGAACGTCTTCTCATGATAATACATAAATTGAAACTATCCTATTTTGTATACATTGTAAAAGGGAAAATCTTGAGTTACATTCGAGGGGAAATAGGAAGAAGAGCATTAATTAATATTTGTAAAGGAGAGAGGCTCGGTACATAGACCCAGTAAAATAGGAATAAACAACCACAACCATGTACACACAGATCTAGGATTATTGACCATGACCATGCTTTACATCCACTGTCAAAACCAACTTTTAGGGTAAATGTAAATTGCATATATATATATATATATATATATATATATATATATATATATATATATATAAAGTTTTTGGAGCATATGTGGTAATTAATCAGTTATGTACATTAACCAATTTAATATATGCATTGTATGCAATAAAATAAATTTGATCATATTGACTTAAATCCTAGATAAATCATAAATTGACGTGGCTCTGATATCACTTTAGGGAAATCGCGGTGACAGATAAGGCAGCTAGTACAAAAATTTAAAGCACGATTCCCCTGTTCAGTAAGATTGCGTCAACAACAATGTATCTAGGAAGGAAAAGTTGCAAGGTTATACATGGTCCTAGAGCAACTCTAGCAACATTACCCTTGCAGTAGCACCATGATTCTTTTTCTTCAGACATAAACTCACTACTTCTTCAGAAAAAACACTCAAACAATCGTCTCCACCGGCCTCCTGGTGCAGCACCATGGACAACGGTTGATGGTGTCCTCCTAATGGAAAACAACGACCTCCTGCCTCTAGAGTAGTCCACACAGACCACCAAGAACTCCACATTGTGCTGCTAGAGCCAACGGGAAGGAGTTTTCCCTCTCGAATGTCAACCTACTAGACTTGATACGCTCTCCCACAATTGTCTCTCCCTTGCTATCCCTCCCTTTATTACGTAGGACTTTCTCAGGATCTCTATTGGTTACCACAACCAGAGAGGACAACAATTGTTAGAGCAACTATTGTGCTCCAAGAAGCCCTCAATATCCCTCTAATCATAGGAGAGGCTAGGGTTAGGGTTCCCAAGCTGTGTGGGAGTCAAAAGGGTCAGATTCACAAATTTTCTAGAACTTACGCACACGATGAACCGGTCAGTTCACACACCCAACCGCTTGGTTGGTGCACGAGCTGGTCAGTTTGCTAAGCAAACCAGTCAGTTTGTGCAATATTCTATTCTAAATCAAATTAGTAATCAATGTACGATTAATGCACTACATGACGTCAGCACTGATCCTTGATCCAATTGAATTGGTGATGTATCCCTATTTTAGGGATCCATCATGTGCCATTTTGTACTTAAATCACATCTAAACATGTAGATTACAAGCTTTTTTCCCCTAATGTGCTTATCATTGCAAATATGCTTATGGATGTTCTTTGCACCGTTTTCAGGTACTTGGACCATGTTTAGATGGACGACAGAGAAAGAAGGAGTTTTAGGGTTCCCCCAATCATGGAGGGACCCAAAGAAGGCCCCAAAATATCCCTCAACCTACCTCCAATGGCCAAGGGTCGTCATCAAGCAAATACATCCACAAATGATGAAGTTTGAAAGACAATCAACTGAAGAAGACAACAACACGGTCATGGGAATACCCCCACGGTCGTGCGTTTATTGTCAAGAATCAACAGTGACAACAGGGAATTTGCACCCAACGGCCACGGTCGTGGCCATCAAACACGGTCGTGGCCAGAAGAGTCAAAGATGGCCGTGGCCACCCACCACGGTCGTGCATTTATTGTGAAGATTCAACAGGTTGTCACCCCCAAATCACCACGACCGTGGCCGTTGAAGTATAAAACACCCGTGGTGCTGCTCCACGATCACCTCTCCCTCCTCCAAAATAGTTGTGTTACCCAACACGGCTGTGGTGCACCTCACCCACCACGACCGTGGCACTCCGCCACGGCCGTGGCCACCACCATACTTAGCTTTTCACCACTCCCTCCATACCACGACTATTTTGCCACCCCATGACCATGTCCCACTGCCCTCACCACGACCGCGACACACCTCCACGACCGTGGTGATCCACCGACCCTACCCTAATTTACACTGATTTTCCTAAACTACCCCCACTTACCCTAGTGCCTCCCCACCACCTATATATACATAGGTGGTAGCTAGGGCATGAAGGTTAGACGCCCCTACAACTGCTCCAAGCTCCATTCTCCTTCCTTGAGCTTTGAATGCAAACCCTTTGCATTTTGGCTCACCATCCACCATTTCCACCCTCATTCCACCATGGAATCCTAGTTTCCTAGGTTTCCATCCATAAACCCCCACATCTTCATGCGTCCTTGCACCCTTGGAGGAGGAAGGACGTCCACAACATCCCAGAGGTGAAGGAGGAGACTTCTACATCGAGCTTCATGGCGTTTTCCCTTCTTCTACCCCTTTCTTTTCTTGTTTCTTTGACTATGTGTAGCTAAGCCCCTAGTGGTGGGCTGTTTGGGGTTAAAATGTGACTTTGATACCATGTTGGGGGAAAGTTGCTTATAATGAACTTAATTCATATCTGTGATGATTGCCTCTTGCTTCTATCTCATTTCCCATTTTATTGCATGTGGTTTGTGCTTTTTACATGAATTGCTTGCTTTGAGATGTTTGATGACACTTAGCTTCTAGGAGGAATTGGAGTGTATGTGGCAATCTTAGGAATGGCTCCTAGGTCCAAATAGAGGATCCCTAGCTAGCCCCCTTTATTCCTACATTCACACCCCTCCTCCTACAAATGAGTGTGAGATCTAAGTAGCTAGTGTAAGTGAGATTGATGCAATTTCCTAGGGCCTTCTAAAGGCTAGAGTGGCTAGTGGCATAAGGTCAAATACCCTCATCTCTACTCCCAGTTCTACCCTCAACCCTCAATTGCTCACTATCGCTTACCCTAGAAACCTAGACTTGGCTAATCCCATTAGAATTACACCTAACCCTAGTCTTCTACTAGTAGTATAGGGTATATTCTAATGGCATTGTACTTGTTGTTTGGTTTGGTAATCTAGATATGATATGAGAACCTTGCATGTTTAATGATCTCCCCCAACTAATATAAAAGTTACATCCCCCAAACGGCCCACCTACCCTAATAAATTGCTTAAAACCCATCTTGCTCTGCTTGCTTGTTCATGCTAGTCTAGTTTAGTCGCTTTTGCTTAATCTAGTTAATTGCTTAGTTTTGCTCTTTAGTGTTAACTTAGGCTCTTGCTCTTACTAGTGGTTAGTTTAGTTCTTAATTACTTCTTGCCTTGCTAGAGTAGTTTATAGTTCTTAATTGCTTCTTGTCTTGCTAGAGTAGTTTAGCTCTTCTTGCCATTGCTTAGTTAGTTTGATAACTTAGTTTACTAATTTGCTTGCTCTTCCATAACTTAGTTTCCATCTTGCATTTCTTACTTGTTCAATTAGCTTAATCAATAACCAAAACCTTTTAAAACCCTAAAACACTAATCTCCGCAATAGGAACATAGCATACGCTACCTAACTCTAGTACCCCCTCTATCTCTGTGGTTCGACCCCTTATCTTGCCAATCACCTATACTACAACAGTACCTCGTATGCTTGCGGGTGACCTATTTTAATCTTAGTGATCGACTCGGTTACGGATAACATAGATTTCGAAAGCAAGATCCCATCCCGTGCGTTCTGACCTCGTGGAGTGCATCTAGCCACCCTAGTTGGTGTGTACACCTCTAGCGGAATCTGCACCAAGTTTTCTAGCACAGTTGCCGGGCATAGAGGCACTCGACCTAGTTAGATAGTATAGCTTAGCCCTTCCTTTTGCCCTCACCATTGCTATTATTTATTCTTTGTGTTACTTTTGCATCTTGGTTTGCTAACTTAGTTTCTTGTTGTTTGTTTGTGTCTTGCGCAGGTGACAGTTGTGCATGCAAAACACGTGTTCTACTTACACCGACTTGGTGGTGTACGACCCCGAGATTGGTAGAAGGAGGCGCCAAGCTCGCCGCAATCAACACCGAGAAGCTGAGATGGCTGAAAACAACCCGCAACCGGATGCTCAACCTCCACCGCCACATCGCCCGCTCCACAAGTACTTTATGTCGGGGAACTACAACTCCCCCATCGCCACCTTGGTTGACCAGATGCCCAGTCAACAATTCTCCATTCCGCCTGCACTTCTAGGACTCCTCCCTACCTACTTCGGGATGGAGAATGAAAACCCCTACCACCACATTGACGCGTTCCTTGAGACGTGTTCAACCTTTTGCACTCCCACCGCCACTGACGATTCTATTAGAAGGACACTCTTTCCTTTCTCCCTTAAAGAGAAGGCTAAAGAGTGATACGTGTCCAAGCCGGAGTTGGTCTCGTGGAACGACGTCAAAAATGAGTTCCTTAAGAAGTTCTTTCCCATTGACAAGCTATCTTACATGAGGAGGTGCATCACGTCGTTTGCTCAGAAGGAAAACAAACCCTTCAACGAGGCATGGGAGAGTTTCCAAAAGTTGCTCCGAGACTGCCCTCACCACGAGGTACCTTTGTGGTAGCTCATTCAAGTGTTCTACACCAGGCTTGAAGAGTAAAGCCTGAACAATGTTGACTCTTCCTGCGGGGGCACTTTCATGGCAAAGCCGCCCGAAGAATCATGTCCATTGTTTGAACACCTTACTGAAAATTCTCGCCACCATGCTTCTACTAAAGGGGGCATGTCAGTCAGAGCTACACTCCTCCACCTTCCTCCGCAGCTCCGATTCACAATGCTACTGACCCGGACATGATGAAGATGATGGCCGACATGATGAATATGATGCAAAATCAAGCTGGTGGCTCTTCTAGCCAACCCACAATGGCAGTTGACATTGTAGATGAGGAACAACCAAGGCCCTATGTCCAATCCTACACTCCCGAGTGGAGAAACCATCTGAACTTCTCTTGGAAACAGCAAAATGAGGATGGACTAGGACAAGGGCAACAAAAGCCACGTTACAGTTCAAAGTTTGAAGACGAAGTGCTGGGAAGGCTAAGAAGCCTAGATGAAGTGAAAAAGGATGTGAACTCGCATGGGCAGTCCATTCACCTCTTTGAGCAAAGGTTGGATCAGATTTCCCTCTCCCTTGCAAGGAGGGAGGAAGGAAGACTACCTTCTCAACCGATGCCCAATCCGAATAATGATGGTGCCTTCCAAGGGATCACTTCAAGTACATATTCTCTACCACAATACCAAGCACCACTGAACCCTTATGCACCACCACCTCCTCAAGCACCTCTCAACTATCAATATGCTTCACCTCCACCTCATACATACCAACAACCACCTCCACAATATCACCCCCATCCACAACAACAACTACTACTACCACAACTGCAACCACAATTCATTCTTCAAAATCCCAATTCACCTCACCAAAGGCCTCCACCACCTCAACATCCACAACCACCTCCACAATCATCTTCTTCTACTACCCATGGGCATGTGAAGGCGGTGACTACATTGAGGAGTGGCCGGACTTTGGAGCACCCCCGTGATACAGTTGTTGTTGATAGAGATGATATCGGTGTTGAGCAGGTTGATAGTGAGATATAGGTTGAGGATATTGTGATACCGAGAGCTGATACCATGATACCGAGTGTTGATACCGTGATTCCCGTGATTCCAGTTGATGTTACTGCTGATATGGACCATACAGGGTCCCAACTTCCTCCATTTCCCGAGGCTCTTAAGGAGCCTTCTACTGAGAAAAAAAAGAAAGAAGCACATTGAGGACATTCAAGCAAGTGAAGATCAACATCCCTTTGCTTGATGCGATCAAGGAAATTCCCTCATATGCTAAGTTTTTGAAGGATCTTTGCACATTCAAAAGAAGAACTATGGGAAGAACCCCGAAGAAAGTGAAACTGACCGAGCAAGTGAGCTTGATTCTGCAGCACACCATTCCAAGAAAGAGGAAGGATCCCGGTGCCCCCATCATCTCATGCTACATTGGGGCACACTGCATAGACCAAGCCCTCCTAGACTTGGGTTCTAGCGTGAACCTCATGCCGTATGACGTTTTTGCATAACTACATATGGGATAGTTGGGTCCGGCCCATTGCACTTTGTAGTTAGCTGATAGGTCGGTGAAGACGCCTAGAGGGCATGTTGATGACGTGCTCATGAGACTAGGTGATGAGACATCTGCTTTCTTTCCTGCCGATTTCATTGTCCTGGATATGGAGGAAGACACGAGGAAGGTTCCTATCATATTAGGGAGACCCTTCCTAGCCACAACTGATGCAGTTATCCATGTTAGAACTGGTACAATGTATGTGACGTTCATGCACATGAAGATCCATTTAAACATCTTCAAATCGTCAGCCACAGCCGAAGTGATAGGGGCGACAGACGAAGATTGCTATCTCGTCGAGTGTCTAGATAAGATTGTGGAGGAATGCCTACCCTCGTGGATCCAAACTGCCACTCAAGGTAGAGGACTGGACCCAATAGTTGAGTTTCCTGATGATGATGAGGAATATGATGAAGAGAATGAGCTAGCCTTAGTGGCTGTGAGCAAGGATCTCCCTTCCATCTCTGAGCCATTGAAGAACTCTCTTGAAGAACCCCCGACTCTTGAGCTGAAATCACTTCCTGAAGGTTTGAAATATGCTTTCCTAGGGGCAAATGACACCCTTCCGGTGATCATTTTGTCTATACTCTCACCTAAATAAGAGGAGGCTTTAATGAAGGTTCTGAAGAAGAACATCCAAGCAATTGGATGGTCCATAGCCGATTTGAGAGGTATCGATCCCTCCATTTGTGTACGCTGAATCTATATTGAGGAAGATGCAAGACCAACCCGCCAAATGCAAATGTGGTTGAACCCAAAGTTGAAAGAGGTGGTGACTCAAGAAGTAGTAAAATTGCTTGATGTTGGAATCATCTATCCTATTTCTGACAACACATGGGTGAGCCCCATACAAGTTGTGCCCAAGAGGGGTGGGATCGCCGTTGTTGAGAATGTAGATGGGGAACTAATGTCGGTTAGAGAGCAATCCAAGTGGAGGATGTGTGTGGATTATCGAAAACTCAATGAGAAGACAAAGAAGGATCACTACCCCCTCCCATTTCTTGATCAAATTCTAGAGAGACTAGTAGGACAAAGCTTCTATTGTTTCCTTGATGGATACTCTGGGTATTTCCAAATTGTTGTGCATCCTGCGGATCAAGAGAAGACGTCATTCACTTGCCCGAGTGGCACCTTTGCTTACCAAAGAATGTCGTTTGAGTTATGTAGTTCTCTGTCTACTTTTCCGAGGTGCGTGACCTCGATCTTCATAGATATGCTTGATTCGTCCTTGGAAGTATTCATGGATGACTTCTCGGTTTTTGGCAAGACATTTGATGAGTGTCTGTTACATTTAGCTGCTGTCCTCGAACGATGTGTGAAAGTCCGACTAGTTTTATCTTGGGAGAAAAGCCACTTCATGGTGCCCGAAGGCATTGTTCTAGGCCACCAGGTTTCTAAAGACAGAATTGAAGTTGACATGGCCAAAGTGGGCCTCATTTCTACCCTCACTGTTCCTTCCACCGTAAGACATGTCCGGTCTTTCTTGGGACATGTTGGTTTCTATCGCCGCTTCATAAAAGATTTTAGCAAGATCTTAAGACCTTTGTGCCACTTACTCGAAAAGGATGTTGAGTTTAGTTTTGATGACAAGTGCATTGAAGCCTTCAATTATTTGAAAGAAAGACTCATTTCTGCTTCGATCATACAGCCCCCTGACTTCTCTTTGCCATTTGAGATCATGACTGATGCATCCAATATGGCAGTGCGGGCTGTTCTGGGCCAAAGGATTGGCTGAGTTCCTCATGCCATCTACTATGCGAGCAAAACTATTGATGAAGCACAAAGAAATTACACAACTACCAAAAAAGAGTTGCTCACTGTCATCTTTTCTCTAGACAAATTCCGCTCCTATCTTCTGCAAAACAAAGTTGTGATTTATACAGATCATGCCGCACTCAAATATTTCATGTCTAAGAAGGATTCGAAGCCGAGGTTGATAAGATGGATTCTATTGTTGTAAGAGTTCGACATCGAGATAGTGGACAAGAAGGGAGTGGAAAATGGCACAGCCGATCATCTCTCCTAGATTGATCACCCCTTTGATGAGACAAGGCTAATCAAGGAAACCATGCTGCATGAACAACTCTTCCTCCTTTCATCTTCTCAATGGCCATGGTACAAACACATAGCCAATTTCTTAGCTAGTGGGAGGATGCCTAGCACATGGACAAGGGAGGAGAGCAAAAGATTGTTTTCCATGGCAAATAGTTATGCATGAGATGACCCTCACCTTTTCAAGTATTGCCCCGATCAGCTTGTAAGAAGATGCGTGCCGGAAGTGGAACAACAAGACATCCTCTCCATGTGCCATTCCGGGATATGTGGAGGACACTTTGGAGGAAAGCGCACATCTGCCAAGGTTCTTCAATGTGGTTTTTATTGGCCATCGTTGTTCAAAGATTCACACGAATTCTGCAAAAGCTGCTTGAAATGCCAAAAGGTGGGAAATATCTCCAAAAGAGACATGATGCCTCTATCACCCATTCTTGTGGTAGAAGTATTTGATGTATGGGGAATTTATTTCATGGATCCTTTTCCTCCTTCATTTGGGTATACCTACATCTTAGTTGTTGTTGACTATGTGTCAAAATGGATAGAAGCTATTCCGACTCAGACGAATGACCACAAGGTGGTTTGTGATTTTGTGAAATCAAAAATATTCCGTCCTTTTGGCCTTCCAAGAGCCATGATAAGTGACGGGGGAAGTCACTTAATCCACCGCACCTTTGAGGGATTTCTCAAGAAACATGGAGTGAACCATAGAGTAGCCACTCCGTATCATCCTCAAAAAAGTGGCCAGGTTGAGTTGGCCAATCGGGAAATAAATCTCATTTTAGAGAAAATAGTAAGACCGGACCGCAAGGATTGGTCTCTCCGTCTAAATGAGGCTTTATGGGCATATGGGATGGCATTCAAAGCCCCGATTGGCACCACACCATTCAAGTTAGTCTACGGGAAAAGCTGCCACCTACCGGTAGAGATGCAACATAAGGCGTTGTGGGCCTTGAAGAATATGAACTTTGATGGTGAAAATGCCGCAATGAAAAAGAAATTCCAACTCAATGAGCTAGAGGAAATGTGCCACGAGGCGTATGAGTTGTCAAAGAGTTACAAGGAGAGAAAAAAGTTCCTCCATGATAAGATGATTAGGAAGAAGGACTTTGAGCCCGGAAAATGGGTATGGCTATACAACTCGAGAATGAAGTTCTTTCCCAAAAATTTCCGATCTACATGTGAAGGACCCTATCTTGTCAAGAAAGTACACCCATCAGGGGCCGTGGTCATTTGTGAGAAAGAAGGTACGAAGGAATTTGTCATCAATGGGCAAAGGTTGAAATCCGTTGTTGAAGTCGGCCCAGACAAGGGAAATCAAAGTGTTGATATCATCATGCTTGTGAAGGAACAATCAGATGAAGAAGAGTGCTTGGATGAAGATGAGAAAGGAATCTACTACAAGGATCTATTTAAGGTTCCAAAGAAGTGACAGAGATCTACAATCAATAAGCCCGGCTGAAGGCATAAAATTTAGCACTAGTGGGAGGCAACCCACGTGGTTTGAGATTCTCAAACCTTGCTTTTTGATACTTTTGTTTTTCTTTACACAAACACACACGCACACTTGTGCTTGATAGTTTTATTTTGAGTTTTGATGCTATGGCAGGTGATAGACATTAAAGAGAGAGGGTACAGAAGTGAATCGTGGTCATTTAGTCAGATTTGTGGCCAAAGAACAAATAAAATTGAAGTTCAAGTTTTCGAAGTGAAAGAATTGAAGGAACACCCCCAAAATGATCGTGGAGCTCGACCACGGCCGTGGGACATCTGGACAAAGGTGGCCATGGCCGTGGGAATTATTGCATCAAGTTGGCTAAAGTTACAGGATTTTTTGAAGTTTGGCCATGACCATGGCAAACCACCACGACCATGTTAAAGAAGCTTGGCCACGACCGTGGTCGCTCACCACGGTCGTGGGAATTTTTGCATCAAAATCCATCAAAGTTACAGGTTGTTTGCAAGAAATGGCCATGATCGTGGCATGGTGCCACGACTGTGGTGATGTCAGCTTGAGGATTTCTACATTGACAACACAACTGTGGCATCTGCCACAGCCGTGCCACTATACCCTTGCCACAACCGTGGTGGCCTACCACGGCCGTGGCCGAGCCCTGTTCAACAAAAAAAAAATATAAGTTTTAAACGTCCAAAACTGACCCCCATCCTCATTTCTTCGTCTTCCACCTTGAGAAAACAACCGTGGTGGTGGAGTGCGACCACGAGCTTCCCCAATCTCCACCTCTAACCCCCAAAAACACCCTTGTTTGGCCTCCAATCAATACCAAATTGATCCCTAGCCATCCCTCTACCATTTCCACCGCCTATTCTTCCCTGATCACTCCTCCATCTCCACATCCATCTCCACATCCGCCCAACAACTACCTCCACTAAAACCCTTCACTTTTCACACAAATCCACCACAAATCATATTTCCACCATCTATACATCACCATCCTTCCATTTTATACCCAAAAACACATCCATATCACCTTCTCCATCAAAGTTCAAAAATCACCTCCACCTCCACAGTCCACCATGAAAAATATTGGAAAAGCCATAACCAACGGGACCAACATCCTTACCGGAGGGAGGCAGCATTCCAAAAATGCCTCCTCCGATGTATCCATGCCTTCCCAGACCCCTTCGCCAACCACATTTGCCTACCAATCCCTACGCCGCTCACAATCCGTGAGTGGATCCCGCACTCGCTCGTCCGATAGCCACCACATCACCGATGCTACGTGCGAGGGGGAAGAAGAAGAGGAGGAGGAATTTGTGGGGGTTGATTTAGACAACCTCGTTGATGAGATCGAGCCGGTGGCCGTGAAAAGAAATCAAAAATCTAAAGCGGCAACGTCCTCATCCCGACTACCACTGAATCCTACACCAGCCCGCCACTCGACGTCTCAAGTGACGGTGAGGCGTGGTGTGCAGCCGCAACCCTCGTGGCAACTACAACAAGATGAGGAGCAGTCGACCCACTGGTATACCTTGGATACTAGCTCGGGGTCTCAGTCCTACATGATGGAGGAAGAAGATGGTGACAGTGAGGAGGATGAGGTAGAGCTTGAGCCTGAGGGAGATGATGTTCTGGCACAACTGGAGGTGGATAGAGAAAAATCCTTGGGCAAGGCACCAACAGGAGTATCTTATGGACAAGGACAAAGGCAAAGGAAAGTCAATCTCATCTACCCAGAATGCATGACAAGGCGATTCGTTGCCTCTAGGTACGGCAGTGAGAAGACCATTGATGATCTTGGGATCAAAGAAATAGTGGAAACATGCTTGAAGAGGATAGGGTTGTGGAGTATTCTTTTCACACCCCAACTTGCATATCTCACTTTGACTCGAGAGTTCTTTGCCACAATTGAAAGGACAAAAGTGAGAGGGTGTGATGCAATCAAATTCTCCATAATGGGCAATGTGCACACCCTCACTTCTACTGCCCTGAATGGTATCTTTGCCACTAGTCCTAAAGAAGCCGTGAAGTTGGATGACGGCTTGTTAGAGAAAGAGGTCAGTTTTGACTATGCACATTATTGAAAGAGCTTAACGGACAGTGAGGATTACAATGCAGGTAGATCAAAAACTGCTACCATAAGCAACCCACTGATGCGCTACATGCAGAAGGTCTTGGCAAACACAATTGTGGGGAGATACGACAACCAAGGCAACATTTCTCAAAAGGATATGTTTGTCTTGATCACTATGCACCACAAGAGGTATATAGACCTGGGAGTACTACTAATCGATCATTTGAAGTCTGTACCTTACAAGAGCACAAAGCCATTTGTTATGGGAGGGTTCGTGACTTCAATTGCAGTAGCATTACTCTCTGGGTTACAGGACGCATGCGAGGCAGATTTTATTGACCTCAGCTACTTGATGCGCTCGCACACTATTAAAATGAAGAACAAAAGAATGATTTATCTCACTACTAGTGTGCCAAACTTTGAACTAGGGATGCCTTACCACGCGGAGCCCCTGCTATCTGTGTCAGGACTTTCCCACATGTTGAGAGAGAAATTACTGATATGGCAGCAAGAACACCTGAGAGAGGCATATACAAGGGCAGCCACTACCGCACAGGAAGACATAGCTGAATATAATGTGCAAGGGCAGGGACAAGAAGAGGAAGAACAAAGGCAGCCCCGAAGAACAAGAAGGAGGGATGAGGGGACATCCCAGCTGCAACCACCCTCAGGGAACGCCTATGGCATGGCAACCATCCAGGCGCACCTTGAGAGTATTCAGAAGACCCAAGGTGACATGTAGCTTATCTAGCAGTACATGTGGCAAGATCAACAATAGATGCACCATCAGATCAACCACCTGTATCACTACAACCACACCCAAGCAACACGAAACCCCGAATGGGGTGCATATTTTGGGGGTGGTTTGGCTGGATATCCAGAGACGTACCCTCCACCCCAGGATGACTATTGGGGGCATTATTACCAGCATCCCCCATCAGGCTCAGTCCCATCCTCAGCTCCTCCTCTAGATCCTCCACAGATGCCAGACCAGCCACCGCAGCCATGATACTTCCCCTATCTCCCCTAAGCTATAGTTTCATGCTGAGGACAACATGATTCTAAAGTTTGGGGTGGGTAGGGTGGTATGCACCACCCTATCTCTCTCATTTTGTCATTTTGTACCACCTCTGCCATCTAGTTTAGTTTTATTTTTTTTGTTCTTTTCATTGCATCTTTGCATGGCATGTAGTTGACTTCTTACATTTTTGTGTAATTTTTCAAAATTTTTGCTTTTCCATACCATGCATCACATCTTCATGTAGTTTTTGTAGTTTCTTATGCATGTTAATTAGGATTTGATGCTTTATGTCTTTAAATTCCCTAAAGTACTTTTTTACCCAAATTTGAGATTTCTTGTCTAAAAAGTATGTTTTGACCCAATCTCTACTATTTTGAGTAAAAATGACGACCTTTGACTAGTGAAAGTGAAATTTCATGCTTTATTGCTAAGTGGTATCAATGTTTGACTTTTTACATGTGCATCACCTCTCTTATGATTGTGATTTATTTGGCTGAATTGTGAATTTGAGCAAGCTTTGAACGCTTAGTGTTTGTGGAATCAGTTGTTTGATATATCAATTTCATCTTGTTCATTCATGTGGTGTGATATCTAGGATGAAGTATTGGATTAACTTTCATGCAGGATGTCTTATGTGGAAAATCATACCAATGACCCCTCTTTGACCTGACTCTTCTTCCACCATCTTCATACCCCTCCGCCTGATAAAAAGATGCCCTAATGCACATAATCAGCCTTGGCCACCTCCAAAATTTTGGGGTGGCCACATCTCTACCTCCCTGCTTTACTCTATCCACCATATGCCCTATCTACACTAAGGGTAAGAAAGAAAAGAAGAGAAAAAGAAAAGCAAAAACAAAATAAAAGGATGCTCCTGTTTAAGAGCATTCAAATAAAGAAAAGATGAGTGTGTAAAAACACTCCAAAAATCTTACCGCAACCCTTTCTTCCACTTTCATACCCATTGAGCTAGGAAACATCAAACTTAGCTCATTTTGCCCTTTTTCGCAGCCACTTGGGTCTTTTGGTATGATTTGAAATATAAGAGTGAACACATGAATGTGAAACAACACTCCTAGTCATTCTTGATTAACGCCACCATGAAACGGTTTACTCGAAACTTAATGAAAGAAATATGGATAACTTGTATATTCTATGCTATATTTGGAGTTCATGTGCTTTGTGCTCTTTTCATGATTGGATTGTGAAAGTAGGAGAGGAGAGAGGTGAAATGCATGCACTCAGTCATCTTTGATCCCATTCAGCAGTAATCATCTTTTACATTACATATGTCATTTCTTTTTGTGGAAGTTTTGTAGAGAGATTGAGTTGGAGCATGCCTGAGGACAAGTATGTTTTAATTTTAGGGTGGTGATGTAGCCCTATTTTAGGGCTCCATCCTGTGCCATTTTGTACTTAAATCACATCTAAACATGTATATTACAAGCTTTTTGCCCCTAATGTGTTTATCATTGCAAATATGCTTATGGATGTTCTTTGCACTATTTTTAGGTACTTGGACCATGTTTAGATGGCTGAGAGAAAGAAGGAGTTTTAGGGTTCCCCCAATCATGGAGGGACCCAAAGAAGGCCCCAAAATCTCCCTCAACCTACCTCCAATGGCCAAGGGTCGTCATCAAGCAAAGACATCCACAAATGATGAAGTTTGAAAGACAATCAACTGAAGAAGACCACAACACGGCCATGGGAATACCCCCACGGTCGTGCGTTTATTATCAAGAATCAATAGTGACAACAGGGAATTTGCACCCAACAACCATGGTCGTGGCCATCAAACACGATCGTGGCCAGAAGAGTCAAAGACGGCCGTGGCCACCCACCATGGTCGTGCATTTATTGCGAATATTCAACAGGTTGTCACACCCAAATCGCCACAACTGTGGCCGTTGAAGTACAAAATGCTTGTGGTGCTGCTCCACGATCACCTCTCCCTCCTCCAAAATGACTGTGTTACCCAACACGACCGTGGTGCACCTCACCCACCACGACCATGGCACTCTGCCACGGTCGTGTCCACCACCATACTTAGCTTTTCACCACTCCCTCCATACCACAATCGTTTTGCCACCCCATGACCGTATCCCAATGCCCTCACCATGGCCGTGGTGATCCACCGATCCTACCCTACTTTACATTGATTTTCCTAAACTACCCCCCACTTACCCTAGTGCCTCCCCACCACCTATATATACATAGGTGGCAGCTAGGGCACGAAGGTTAGATGCCCCTACAGCTGCTCCAAGATCCATTCTCCTTCCTTGAGCTTTGAGTGCAAACCCTTTGCATTTTGGCCCACCAGCCACCATTTCCACCCTCATTCCACCATGGAATCCTAGTTTCCTAGGTTTCCATCCATAAAACCCCACATCTTCATGCGTCCCTGCACCCTTGGAGGAGGAAGGATGTCTAAAACAGCCTGGAGGTGAAGGAGGAGACTTCTACATCGAGCTTCATGGCGTTTTCCCTTCTTCTACCCCTTTCTTTTCTTGTTTCTTTGACTATGTGTAGCTAAGCCCCTAATGGTGGGCTGTTTGGGGTTAAAATGTGACTTTGATACCATGTTGGGGGAAAGTTGCTTGTAATGAACTTAATTCATATCTATGATGATTACCTCTTGCTTCTATCTCATTTACCATTTTATTACATGTGGTTTGTGCTTTTTACATGAATTTCTTGCTTTGAGATGTTTGATGACACTTACCTTCTAGGAGGAATTGGAGTGTATGTGGCAATCTTAGGAATGGCTCCTAGGTCCAAACAGTGGATCCCTAACTATCCCCCTTTGTTCCTACATTCACACCCCTCCTCCTACAAATGAGTGTGAGATCTAACTAGCTAGTGTAAGTGAGATTGATGCAATTGCCTAGGGCCTTCTAAAGGCTAGAGTGGCTAGTGGCATGAGGTCAAATACCCTCATCTCTACTCCCAGATCTACCCTCAACCCTCAATTTCTCACTATCACTTACCCTAGAAACCTAGATTTGGCTAATCCCATTATAATTACACCTAACCCTAGTATTCTACTAGTAGTACAGGGTATATTCTAATGGCATTGTCCTTGTTGTTTGGTTTGGTAATCTAGATATGATATGAGAACCTTGCATGTTTAATGATCTCCCCCAACTAATTTCAAAGTTACATCCCCCAAACGGACCACCTACCCTAATCAACTGCTTAAAACCCATCTTGCTCTGCTTGCTTGTTCATGCTAGTCTAGTTTAGTCACTTTTGCTTAATCTAGTTAATTGCTTAGTTTTGCTCTTTAGTGTTAACTTAGGCTCTTGCTCTTGCTAGTGGTTAGTTTAGTTCTTAATTGCTTCTTGCCTTGCTAGAGTAGTGTAGCTCTTCTTGCTCTTGCTTAATTAGTTTGATAACTTAGTTTACTAATTTGCTTGCTCTTCCATAACTTAGTTTCCATCTTGCATTTCTTACTTGTTCAATTAACTTAATCAACAACCAAAACCTTTTAAAACCCTAAAACCCTAATCTCTACAATAGGAACATAGCATACGCTACCTAACTCTAGTGCCCCCTCTATCTCTGTGGTTCGACCCCTTATCTTTCCAATCACCTATACTACAACAGTACCCCGTACGCTTGTAGGCGACCTATTTTAGTCTTAGTGATCGACTCAGTTAGGGATAACATAAATTTCAAAAGCAAGATCCCGTCCCGTGTGTTCTGACCTCGTGGAGTGCATCTAGCCACCCTAGTTGGCTGGTGTGTACGCCTCTAGCGGAATCTACACCAATTGGCAACCGAACTGGGCAATTCATCCCATGAACCGACTGGTTGGGATATGTGAACCGGTCGGTTCACTATGTGAATCGATTGTTTCACTCCCTAGTTTAGCCATTGATCAACCAATGTTGATTCCCATTGACTAGACACTCCAACCGATCAGTTCAACCCTTAAACTGGTCATCTCAAAGTCCAACCAGTTAATTTTGAACCTCAGTTGTTTAATTGAATACCTAAACACCATTAGTAATCAAATTAAACATCATTCATGAATGTACTTCTTTAATCCAAGTGTATCCTATATGTGTGACCCTATAGGTCCAAAATTATGTTGGCAGTGAATGTTCATAACTAACTTACAACATCACAAGCAAAGAGTGGCATCTAGGAACACATCATTGCTACCCAAGTAATTTGGAAAGTTGGAGAACAACTTCAAGCTACAATCCTTGATAAGTTTTACTGTGATCGTATAGTTCCTTTATCTCTGATATCTGGATTGAACTCAAGTCATGTAATCGTCATCCTCTCAACGTTCAATCCATATTCCTTGAACTAGAGCAGACTTTCTGAGATGCACATGAGCTCACATATCATATATTGAGTCACATGAGTACGACCATATATTTTTTAGTCCCACTTATGAATATATCAATCTCATGTAGGAGGGACAAATCTCATCTACATCACTCACATTCAATCCCTATGTGTCACAGTACACCCAATCGTCACTGTTTTGGAAACCCTTATTCAGGATCACGTTGGATGATGTCAAAGTACATGAATGACATGTGATGAATGTAGTCACTTTAGGTCTAAGAACCACAATCACCACCATCACTATGAGAGATGATATTGACTACCATTCTATGATATCCATGTATCAGTCTCATGGTGGGTTTGTCTGATACACTATTCTCTAACATGTACTTGTGTGCTTGACTTAATTTCACATATCATGACTTATGAGACTATGTCATCAGTCAACACACACTCTAGTCTCATGTATTATTGTTGTTTATTTTAATTCCACAGTAATATCCAACTAGGGACATAACAAGAATATATGTACTCTTATCATACATATGATCTCATCATTCAGGTCCTCAACCTGAAGACATATGTCATCGAGTAACATCATTCTTTAGACATCTACTGTGTATGTGTCATAATCTCATGACCAAGACAAACATAATAGATGAAATGACCTTTATTATTATCAAATCAGGTTTCCAATGCCACACTCCAATCATCATATGATTGGCTCTCTGGGCATACTTACGGACACAAACTTCAGTGCCAAACAAATATAGAATTTTACAGGGGAATAAAACTCAATGCATAACCAGGGTATAAAACCTAGTGCCTGATATGATATGTGGCATGGGAATAAAACTTAGTGCCTCGTAGTGTAATAAAACCCACTGCCTAATATCAAACATGGAAAGGGAATAAAACCCAATTCCTATATGGTGTCACTACTTCTAGTTATGACTAGTCAATCACAAATGCAAATAGGACTTGCAAGGTAAAGTATAGATATGTTCAAATAAGGGATGATATCATTCAAAAGTTATCAAGTGGGGTCAGAGGACCCATAAACAACTATTAAACAATTTTACAATTAAGATACATCACAAGATAATAAAATTCCACAACTTAAAATTTAGGGTTTCCCTATGAGATTGTACAAACAAGATACAAATGAGGATCCGACAAGCATATCCAATAAAATAATGACGTCAAAAGATTTCTTTTAGTGAACTTGATCCAAATAATCCAATCGTAACATGAAAGAGGAATTTCATCCTATTAATACCTCATAGAGGTTCAAGAGAGATAATCATAAGGATAATGGCTCAATATGACTCATAGAGGAATGCAACATACCTCATATCATGTCTAAATATGCCCAAATCCAACCCTAGGTCCAAGCTATTGTCTTCAAACACCTATTCAACATATTATATGGAATCATGATTAGGTTCACATTAATTGCATAAACCCTAAAATTTACCTTTTTATGATTGCTGAATTAGGTTGTCAAAATCACATCATATTGTAGCTTACAATTTCTATAACACATGGTCCCACTGCCCAAGGTTCTAGTAGAGTTTCACGAATGACAAGTGGCCCCACAGACCACCACTAGCCTTAATCACATGCTTTGTCCTCACTCACGTGTAAGCCAGGATAAACTTCTCAACTAGTCACTCATCCTAGTACTACTATGGGTTGAGCACACTTAACCATATTGTTCTTTTGGGATGGGCTCCCTAAAAAGGAGGTGTACCTTGGTCATATGGGTAGTCCAATCATTCCTTTTAAGAGAATTTTATCTGAGGCCTCAAATCCTGGGATGTTATCCATTCTGAAATTCCTATAAGCTACGTAGATAATGTTATCCATTTTAAAAACCAAGATGAGATGCCCCTATCAGATTTGGCCAACTGGATCGAGCCTATAATAGGCCCGATGCACATCTCAATGCGTTAAAAACAAAAGTAGCAATGAAATGATGATGTTGCCCCTAATGATGTGATGAAACAAAAGTCAAAACAAGGGCAAGGATGGCTAAGCATAGGAGATCATCTTCTACCTCTGGTTCGTTCAATCAAGTATCTAGAGCTTTGAGCAACTCTCCTATGTAGAAACAAACTTCAAGATCATTATTGAAAAGCATCATTAGATGATCCCTTAAAACCCTCCATGCCTTGGCGATCCCTGTGAGCCAAGAGGTGAGTTGTAAGACTTGTTAGGAGCAATGGCAGTCGTTGCCTCCATGGTCAAGATGAATTCTGGAGTTCAGGGATAGGAGAAAACCAAGAAGCACCGGACACAAGGTCTTAGACGACCCCATTGAGAACTTTTGAGTCGTGCTGACATATCGTGGCTACAGTTCTAGACTTTGTGGTGTTATCTAGGTGACTACCGTGTCATATTAACCTTTTTTAACAACAACAGAGCCATTGTCTTTATGCAGATGAGTTTGTCCCAAACATCCAACTGAGTGGTTTTTGTTATCACTGGAGAAGTTGTGGAACTTGTGAAAGGACCAAAGTTAATAAAGGGATCACAATAGTCACTCACATATGACAAATAGGATAGCAAGACACAAATGTGAGGATGATGAGGACAAGGACAATTTCCCCAGTGTGTGTTCAATATACAAGTCTTCAGGTTGCAAAAGTTGTCTATGTAGAAGGCTTTGCCTTTAGGTTGATGATATTGTGTATGTAGAAGGCTTTGTCTGCAGTTTAAAATCCTATATAAAGTATTTTAGGTTGTTTTGATATATATATATGTACACCCATTTAATTCAAGCGTGAGCATCTATTGTTTGTTTAATTTGCCCCTACCTTCCATGTTAATATTTTTTTTTGTTCCTTGAGCCCAATAAGTAAATTCAAACATGGATAAGTTAATTTTAATTAGTAAAATTATAGGTACTAAAATTACCTTACAATGATTTACATGAGCAAACAAGATAAATTATTTGGTATCATCAAAAGTTTTCTATGATTTCAAAACAAGTACATGATAGAATTTAATGCATTTTAGATAATGGAAATATGGATTCATAATAGTGTATTAATGTGTTCATATAAATTGTTGACTATTACAATAGAATATTGTACAATATATCATATTTGCATCAATTTCATTTCAATTAATCTATAAGTGATGTGACCTTTTCATATATGACTAACATTATTATAAAATTTGTACAAAATGAAAATTAATGAGTTAGAATATGTACTTTTAGTTTCACTCTATAACATAGTTTTGTTGCGTTAAGTTATTCAAGATGTCTATTTCCAAAACAAATTGCAACTGTATTAGATTGATAACTTTTCTTTAAGTTTTTTTATTTCATACAAATGTATAACATCAAATTCAAAATTTCAACTTCTATTGTAATTTTAAAATTGAGACATATTTATTTTTGAATGAAAGCATAGTTCATTTTGTTATTAAACAATCAAATTTATGCAAAGTAAACTTACTCGACCAAGAGATGATGGCTCTAGGTGTACTAGGGCTTCAAGGGGCGGCGGCGATCTGGGGTGTGGATCTGGACTTAGCGAATGGGGATGAGGCTTCAGTGGGGGCTGGAGCAGTAGTAGACCGAACACGCACTGTGGAGATGGGAGGGAGGTAGTGGATGATCCCAGAGGCAATGGTCATAGAGAACCATGAGGGGTCTTTGTCAACATAGCCGAGGTTGGAATCAACCTGCACTACATCGGCATGCGCGGAGAAGGAAACTAAGATGGCGACAAACATTAAGAAGGTACGCAAATCTATGATAAGGTTTTTAACGTCACCAATGATTGGATGACAGAAGATGACACGCCACCTCATCTTTCAAAGAACACCGTTGCTAAGTCTCCCCTCTTGGATGCGAGTAACACCAGATCAGGAAGGGATACATCGTCTGATCTCAGACGTACGTTGAAGGAAGCAATGTTGGGAGGAAAGGGATCAACCTCTCGGGAAGAGTTTTTAGAAGAATTGGAATCTAGAGATCTAAAACCAGAGGATATAGAATTGATCACAGATAAAGGCTGCCCAGAGCTGCATATCTCTCCAGATGTGGAAGAAGTTCTTCTGCTTCCATGGAAGTTTGCGATCACTGTAAAACTCATTGGTAGAAGCGTCGGCTACATGACTATGGAGGACATATTGCGATTACTATGGAAACCGATTGGAAGGATGCAAATCTTTGAACTGAATCTGAACTATTACGTCATGCAATTCTCATGTAAAACAGATTATGAGACCACACTTACAGGTGGTCCTTGGTCGATGTTTAGCAGCTTCTTGATGATCTGGAAATGGGACGACAACTTCCAACCTTCAGAAGGACTTCCAAACCACATTGTAATGTGGGTAAGGATATTGAACCTCCCGTTACACCTGTACTATTCTACTATGTTTGAGAGAATAGGCCACGCACTAGGAACGCTAGTGAAGGTGGACGAGCATACAGTCAAGAAGATGAGAAGTCACTTTGCAAGACTCGCAATTGAGCTGGATACCACGGTACCAATACTACTCGCCATTATCATCAACGGGTCGAAATTCAAACTGGAGTATGAGGTCCTACCAGACATATGTCTTTGTTGTGGAAAGCTGGGACATAGTTCTAAGGCTTGCACATCTACCACTAAGGATCATGAGATAGAAGCAAAAGAGGAGGCGGCAAGAGTGAAATGGTCAGACGAGGATGGAAAATGGTAGACATATTATGGCAAAGGAATTCATGCCAAACGCAGACAATGTGACAAATAGAAGGAAGGTATCAAACAAGAAGACGGAAATAGGCATAGACCCATAGTAGTGGATAATAAGGAGGAAGATGAAGTTGAAAATTGCCCACAAAAGCCTGTGAATGTGGAGACGGACATTTCAGAAACTAGAGGACCAAATGTGTGGAAGAGGAAGAAGATGTAAGGCATAAAACTAATCTTTCAAGCAACCCAAGTGGAGGTCAAGCAGTAAGTACCGATGGGGCGCATACTGTAGATCAGCCTATTGCAGACAAGGTAGTACATGATGGGAACCATACAGTAGTTTTTCCAGACATAGATGAGGTTGTTGAAGGGGAATCATTGCTTGAAGCACTCACACAAACCATAATAGAAAATGAAGATACAATGACACCCACCAGGGCATGAAAACAGAAGTAGAAAGGAAGAGGTGCCAAGGGAAGCGACACCAAGTTCAAGCACACTAGTGCAGGTTCGTACAACTTGAGGAATGGTTCCCGAATCAATCAGGAGGATCATGTTGGAACCTATGGAGTTTAATGTCATCCTTAGCATATACAAATCCATGAAGCAAGCACTAAGACATTCCGACTGTTGTTTACTCAAGCGATTGAAGATTCAATTGGCATGTAAAGCTATCGAAGCTTCAAGGAGTTTGGTTAATTACAAAAAAAACCAGCATATCCCTCATATATTTGAGGGTACGATAGACTTCAGGTCTATCATTGTTATAGGAGCTAATAGTTGTAATGGTACTGATAATACCATGTTTTATCCCTTTTGGTCAAGTTTGTTTATTGTAAGCTTTCTTAAGATGAAATAGATGTTAATGTTTTTCCACCCAAAAAAATCAACTTTCATTTATGTGAGATATATTCCATATTCTCATTGGTGTTATATATATAATGTCATTGTTAAGATAAAATACATGTGATATATATTTATTGTTCCCATAAATTGATATTCCTATTCTGTAGAATCAAATAGGTTTGTATAGTTAACTGAAGCATTCTAATCATACCATCTCAATAGCATTAGTGTTTATCCTCTTACAATCTGCTTTGATAAAGTGATTGTGGCGTCTCATGGTCACCACCACCCAAATCAAAACATCTACTTCTAATAGTTTCATAACATATATATTGAAGATGTTTGATGAACTATTCATTAGAATGTTATAACTCAAAAGACTGTTTGTTCAATGTAATTTGTTCACTTTTTGCAAATTAATAAGTTTGTTAAGTAAGGGAAATTATAGTGCAAATTAATAATTTAATTAAGATGGTATGACATGTTTATATTCTAAAATTCTATTTTATGTTAACTCGTATGACATTTACTAACACGAATGTACAATTTATACTATATAATTTATAAAAAAATCTTATCCTATACAAGTTTTTATAGGTATGATGCACTTGCACCACACTAGCAATACCAACTATAAATATCTTAAATGATGATAATATAACCATCTACTTTTCTATTAAAAAAATCAGACATTCTTATTAATTTAAACTATTACATTTTTACATGTTTAATGAATTACTTATAATCTTATTTTTCAAATGCAACAAATGGAAATGTATTTTACAAGATTATCAATACAAAAATAAATAGATATAACATGGCAGGTGTACATGCACGTGCATGAGTGGATTCACTAGTATGCTCAAATAAGGGATGATATCATCCAAAAGTTATCAAGTAAGGGTGAGAGGAACGGTAAACAACTATTCAATAATTTCTACAATTAAGATACATTTCAAGATAATAAAAGTCCACAACTTGAAATTTAGGGTTTTCCCATGAGATAGTATGAATGAGATACAACTCAGGATCTAACAAACTTATCCAGTAAAATGAAGATATCAATAGATTTATTTTACTAAACTTGATCGAAATAAGCCAATCACAACTTGAAAGAGGAATTTCATCCTATACCTCATAGAGGTTCAAGAAAGAGAATTAGAAGGATAATGGCTCAATATGACTCATAGAGGAATGTCACATACCTCATATTAGGTCTACACATTCCCAAATCCAACCCTAGGTCAAAGCTAGGGTCTTCAAAATACCTATTTAACATATTACATAGAATTAGGGTTAGATTCACATTAATTACATAAACTCTAAAATCTATCTTTTTATTATTTTTGAATTAGGTTGTCAAAAACACAACATATAGTGGATCATAGTTTCTTGAGTCCATATTGTATTTTACTTTATTTTTCTAACTTATGGATTATTAAATATGAATTTATGAATCTTAACAAATTAGAAGAAAATCCTCAAAAATCATATATTTGTTATATTTAAACCAGGAAGTGAAACTTATACCATTGGATGGAGAACAATTCATCAATTCTTAAGCATTTTTTTGAGCTATAAATAAATTTCTATGAATTTTAGAAATAATGACCAATCACAAAATTCCAATAAGCCACGTAGATAATGTTATCCATTTTTAAAACCAAATTGAGATGCCACTATAAGATTTGTCCAACTAGATCGAGCCTATAATGTGCCTGATGCACATATCAACGCGTTAAAAATAAAAGTAGCAATGAAGTGACAATGTTGCCCTTATTGGCATGACGAAACAAAAATTAAAACAAGGGTGAGGATGTCTAAGCATAGGAGATTGTCTTCTACCTTTCGTTCTTTCAACCAAGGAACCAGAGCTTTGATCATCTCTCTTGCATAGAAACAAACTCCAATATCATTACTGAAAAGCATGGTTTGATGATCCCTTCAACCCCTCCATGCCCTAGTGATCTATGTGAGCTGCAAGACTACCAGAAGTAATGGCAACCACTGCCTCCATGGTCAAGATGAAGTTTGGAGTTCAAGGATAGGGGAAAACCAATATGTGTCAACCACAAAATAGCTGACTGGATTCATGGGTTAAAACTAGAGATGATGGCAAATAAACCAAGCATTAAAATTATTTGAAACTCTCTATTAGCCCCCTAGGTCAAAACTGAATAAAGTAGAGGCATTTTACCTTTCAAAAAAGAAGGGCTAAATCAGCAAGAGGAAAGTATTGTTGGGGTGCATGGAGAGGTTTCGTGAAATTTTCGATGATTGCAGAGGTGTAGGATGATGGGTAGAAGTCCAGATAGCTGATGGACATACTTCGAATTTGAACTAGTATGGGGAGGGAAAACTCGATGCTCTTAGCATTGGTTCAGGCTACTAGGGCTTTGAGGATGATCAGGGTAGGATTTTATATGGGTTTGAAAGTCCTTAGTGGTGAAGAGGAGAAATACAAAAGAAAATAGAGGAGGTGATCGAGCCAAGGGTGATCACAACATTCATGACAATGAAACCCTATGAAAGTGCGGATCAAACTAAGGTACGCGGAAAGTTGAGGCAAAGAAATCACATAAAAAAAAGCAAGTATGAGGGAGATAAAGGCACTAGAAGATCATAGTGGGAAAAGCAGTTCCTATTCATCTGGGAAAGGAAAGGAACAGAGGTAGGTGACAATCTCTTACACACTCTGATCCTGATTGTATGGTTTGAAAAGGAATTCACATATAGTAAGGGGGCGGGCTTCAAAAGTAGAGAGTGACAGTCATTATTATATGGAACAATATGAAATGAATTACTTTGATTTAATATTTTGCATGTTAAGTATTTAACACCTATTTCTTTTTTCCTATATTGTTTGGGGATTCAAACAAGGTTCAAATAATACTAAATTTGGTACCAAGACTAATTAGGACGTTAAGAATACAATTTTGGCATCAATCTCTACTTTTGAGTCATACAATAATTTCTTTAACATTTTAGATATAATCTTATATTTTCTTTCATAGATGGAATTAAGGCATATAGGATTGTTCTATTAATGTGAAACTTGGCACCCAGGGATCAAAACTTTGCCATTAGATTTGAGTTTTGAGGTTTCTTTTTATAAATTCTAATAGAATTTGGTTTGGGCTTATAACCATTGTACCTTTATTTTAATATCAAATCATTATTATCAACATTCATCAGATTAAGTCCTATTATCTCCACACTATTATCAAAAGAGTTACCTTATATTATTATACATGAATTTCCATATTTTACTTATTTAACCTATTAAGCCAGTTAATTCAACATTAACTTATACAATCACACATTATTCTTAATCATTTCCGATTGTTATTTCATTTCATGTATTAAGCTCAAATGACCTATATTTAGCCAATATGTATATTTATTGTTCATTAAGGCACAAACTAATGCATAAGGATTTGCATGTATCCTGGTTTGGCCAAAATGCTAGCTTTAGAGTGTAAGAAACACATCAAAGGGATTAGAGTGTCTAGAGTCAAGATGCTAGGTTTCGGTATATTACAAGGTTGCTGATAGTGAATGTTCAAAACACATTATTAGAGACAAGAACAATTTCACAAATTTTAGAAGAAAAGAAGCAGATATATTACTTTTGGAGAGAATTAAAAAGGAACCATCATTAGAGTTGGCAATGATGGACCTAAATTTTCAATTAAAAATCTAATACTAGTTGACGGTTACATCATAACATAGTTAGTGTGAGTCAAAATTTGTGATCGTAAATATGATGTTCTTTTCCAAAAAATGTTGTTACTTGATGAAAATTCTAGTAATATCATTTATGAAGGAAATAGAGTTGAAAATCAATACATTCTAGACCTAACTCTATTAATCATATCCAAGGAAAATGCCTTCTTGATAATGATGATGTTCAAACTTTGAAGCAAGGAAATTAGGATGTGCTAGTATTCACATGATTAATTAATTAGGGAAACTATACTTATTCTAAGGTTTGTCTAAAATATCTTTGATAAACCTTAAAATTGTGAGCCTTGTACCATAGGCAAATAAATAAAAGTGTACTCTAAATTTAAATATATGCCTAGTACATCTCTCTGCTTAAATTTATTCACATGGATTATTTGGTCCCATGTAGATTCAGTCCATTGGTGGTAAAATATGTTGCATTGTAATTTTTTATTACTATATTAGACATTCATGGTACATGTCTTAGTTTGGAAGGATGATACCATTAAAGTTAATTGTAGATTTTTATGGTACATGTCTTAGTTTGGAAGGATGATACCATTAAAGTTATTTGTAGAGTTTTACATTAGATTTGAAGACTAATTTCAAACTAAAATTTGTACAATTATGAGTGATCATGTGTAACGTACCCAACTCCGCATATCTTACTCATCTCTCCCCTTTCCTTAGGACCTTTTCAACAAAATAATATAAATCATTTCCCCCTTAATTATAATATGAGTTGGCTCTTAGTAATAATATGAGTTAGATCTTAGTAATAACATGTTTCACAAATATACTCTCATTAAATGGTTTAAACATTAAAAAATCATAACAAAAATAAATATTGTGACTCGAGATACTAACATCCCATCATAAGTTTGACTCTCTAAAGTATACTATGAGTATGAGATTAAATAAAATGAATTAATATGAAAATAATTGCCACAAATAGTTATGAGAGAGTAAGTAGTATATTAAGTGATACTTAAGGAAATACCATAAAAAAATTTCAAAATAGAAAACAAATGTTAAGTCTGAGATCTGTGTATCTTAATTAGTCTACCTTACAACTTTGATGTTAAAAGAATGATTAATGCTCCCTAGTTTAAATTAGGAAATAAATAGTTAAAATTAGGTGTGATTATCAAATTAATTCCCCCAAAGTTTCACTTATTTTTTCACTATAACTCTTTGACATGTTACTGTTTCACTCCCTTTTTCCTTCGATCATGTTCTTTACCCAAAACACATTTGTGTTTCTACAAAAACTATCGCCACTCCTTAAGTTGCCTACTCCACCTTCATTGGTCACACCACCTCAGACTACAACCACAATGCGTCATTGATGTCAGAGAGGTTTACAATGGGTCCAACGTCTTCTAATGGTAGAGGTTGAAGACAGCCTTGCGTGAACTGATGGTTCTATAAGAGTAAGCCTTTCAATGATGGTGAGGAGATGGTGTTTAATCATATTGATTTGATGGGCTTAGGTGAGCTAGGGTTTTCTTTTTCTTAGCAGTCTTAACTCCACTTCTACAATGGTAATGCACAAGTGTTGGTCCCCTGGTACTTCTATGGTGCTTGTATTATGAAGAGTGGGACCTACGTGACCTTCTATAAGGGGCTCAACGTCTTCTGATGGTGATGCAGTGATGTATCTTCTAAAGGTGGGTCGGTACTCACTTTCCAATGGCATACTAGTTTTCAGAATCGATAGTGGGTCAAGGCTTATACCTTCCAATAGCTAGCGATGATGCACCTTCTGATGGTAGTGCGAGCTTGTTGACTTGATGGTTCATCAACATGGTAACATTCTGATGGTTTTACTGATCATCGTGATCTAATGGATCAAACTTTAACCCTCCGATGGAAGTGCGCGGTCAGATGGTTGTTCATATACATAGCTCTCAATGACAATGTGAGATCCGATGGTTGTTCAATATACCTAGCTTCCTATGGTTTCTCTAGCCAATCAATCAATAGATGAGCAGGTGAGTCAACCAGACTAAGTACCTTCAACAGATGAACTAATTTTAGATTTCTTTGTTAACTTTATTCTATGTACACTAAAATAATAATATAAATAAAGGCCATGTTAATCTAGAGCAATGATCAAAATAGTATCTAAAGATTATCATTTAATTGAAATGAGTTCTAGGAAGGCAAAATTATGCAAAGCTAGAAATTCAAAATACAGATTTCAAAAAGACTTGGGTGTCTCACAAGAAGTGACTTCTAAGTTGTAGTCCTTATTTTAACTTTCTTTGGAATTTTTATTGGTCCTGCTCTTGTGGTGCTGGGGGTGGTTGATTTGACTTGACTTTAGCTCTTATTGTGAATGTTTCATCTTCATAGTATCTTTTGACTATGTGTCCATTGACAGAGTACATGCCTAACTTTTCACTGAACAATTCCATTATTCTTGACCGATATATTTTTGACATTGTGAATGGGCCTGACCATGTGGAGTGGAGTTTTCTAGGGAAAATCCCTATGCTGAAGTTAAATAATAGGACCTTGTCCCCTTCAATGACATTGTATCCTTTTATGTGGGCATTATTCAACACTTCGGTCCTTTGATTATAAATTTTGGCATTCTCATAAGCATGAAACTTAAGATATTCCAATTCTTGTGAACCTCTTATTGTGGACTAATTCTGGATCCATATTTAAAAATTTAATTGCCCATAATGCTTTATGTTCAAGCTCAATCGGCAAATGGCATTCCTTGCCATAATTTAACCACTAGGGTTGGTCCCTGTAGGGGTCTCATAGGCTATGTGATATGCCCAAAAGGCATCATCTAGCTTCATACACCAATCTTTTTTTGTACGCCCAACAGTCTTTTCTAAGATTTGTCTGATCTATCTATTCAAAACATCAACTTATACTAACGTGCGGGGGTGATATGAAGTGAAAATCTTGTGTTTATTCTGTATTTTTGCAATATAGCTTTCAAATTGTCTTTCCCCAAAATGAGATCCTCTGTCACTAATGACAGTGTGCGGGACCCCATACCTCGAAAAGTTTACCTTCTCAAATAACCTTATCATGGATTTTGAATCGAACGTAGGGGTAGCTACTATCTCTACCCACTTGGATACATAATAAATCACAACTAAGATTTATTGATTGCCCTGTGACGAGGGGAAAGGCCCCATTTAGTCAATTCCCCAGACATCAATGATTTCCACCTCAACCTATTTAGAGAGAGACATCTCCTTTCTCTTTGATATGTTCCCAATGTGCTAACACTCTTTACAAGGTTTTACATAGGCATGTGCATCTTTGAACAGAGTGGGCAATTAAAACCAGATTGTAGAATCTTAGCGGCAGTTTGTCTTCCAAGAAATCTGTAAACATATAAATCATGCATCTTTGGAATGTTTCTAGTACATTGCAGAGGCCAAACGACATTCTCCTTAAGGCGTACATCTCATAGATGCGAGTGAATGTTGCATTTTCTTAGTCGTCCGGGTGTATAGAAACTTGGTCAAATCATGAGAACCCATCGAGGAAACAAAAGTATCAGTGGTGGGGCAAACGTTCCAGAACTTGGTCAATAAATGGTAGGGGAAAGTGATCTTTCTTTGTCACATCATTTAATTTTTTGTAATCTACGCACATTATCCAGCCAGTGACCATTTTGGTCACAACTTCATCTGTTGACTCAAGGTCTAAATTGAAACCCTTGTTTCAATTAACTAAACCCTTATTTTGATGATGACTAACCATTACACCTATTTATGTCTAATGCTTCTACTTGAGTGATTTCAAATTAGGTATAGACACACTCCAAATAGTTTAACTTGTGCATCCTAACTTAGAGAAATACAAGTCAAAATCAATACAAGTGCACTGTTGTGGAAAAGACCTCAAATCCATTAGAATCACATTTGTAAATCACTTGAAATCATTGTATGACTTGTAATTAATCTTATAAAAATCAGGAGCACTAAAAATGGATGTTTAAGCACTCAAATGACAATTTCTAAAATGCATCACAAGCACCTTGTTTGGATGAGTTTCCCTCTAAGAAACTTGACAGACACCTTGATGGATTTTGGGAACAACCAGGTTTGGCCGAGTTTACCCCAAGATAAAATCGACCAACACCTTGCACATGCAAACCAAATTAAACCATCGATCAAGTTTCATCCATGATAAATTCGAGCAAAAAATCAAATTTGATTCGTTGCATAGTGTTATCGATCGAGTTTCCCAAAAGTAAACTCGATCAAACTCGATCGATCGAACTGTATAATATGTGTAGAAAAAGTGTTTCTAGCCGTTTGAGTGTTGCAAAACTTGAAAATAGATCTATGGCAACATCCCAAATGACTAGAATTCATGCTTTAGTTATTTTACTGACTTAGGGAACATCCCTAACTATAAATAGGACCCCTTGGGCTTCATCCCATGGTTAACCAAGCACTATGAAGGTCTCTACATTATAGTTGAGTACCTCAAAGAGACTCCTACTCTCAAGCTTAATCACTTGATACATCCATCAGAATGAGTACAAGATTTGTAAGAGAGCTAGTCCTACATGTATATCTTGTGAGGCTCTCACTTCCTCCACCTCTCAATCTCTCTTTCTACCATGATGATGAAAGTTCTCTCTCTTGGCTAAGAGCAGTAAAGAAGAAGAAGGGAATGAGTCCCTTAGTGAAAGCTTCTCTTTGGCGAAGGTGGTCAAAGGGGGAAGATCCAAGTCAGAAGTGGGTGAATCCTCAAGGCGGAAGACTTGTTGCAAGAGTGGGTAAGTCCTTAGTGAAGGCGGAAGACTCGATGCAAAAAAGTTAACTCCTTAGTGAGGTATAAGGCTCTTCGTCATGGATAGGCAAGTCCTTTGGTATCTTGTTTTCTCCCTTCTCCCTAAAGGGAACGTTGGGTATCCTTGACTCAGAAAAAGAAGGTCTTATTGTATCTCTTATGATGGAATATAAGGAAGGTGGAATGGTTGAAAAATCCTAGAGGTTGACCTCTCTAGGTAGTGGATGTACACTCTCCTAGTTTGGAGTTTGGAACCACTATACATAGCTTGTTATTGGTCTTATTCAATCTCTCTCATCCTTGATATGTATGTTTAGTTGCACTCAAAGTTCATATTTGCCATATTAACTTAAAAATATCTTGAAGGTCTAATGACTTTTGTTTAAGTATATTTATGTCTATTCACCCCCTCCTAGAGCCCATCATCTAAGACCCAACAAGTGGTATCATAGCGGGTCTTCTCCAAGCATACTTACACGAGAAGGAGAAGATGGGTGATTATAAAGGTACCAATACTTGACGGGAGCAACTTCCTCTATTGGAAGAGAAGGCTACAATTCTACATCCAAGGATCAAGTCTTGAGCTATGGGGAATGGTGAACCTTCCATACAAGCTACCAAAGACAAAGATAGAAGAATGGGATGAAGCTACCTTGAAGAAAGCAACCTTGAATGCAAGAGCCATCAACATTCTCTATGCCCCCATTTCTCCTATTGAGTTTAATTGGATTTCCTCTTGTGAGAGCCTATAATATATGGAGAAAGCTATGTGTCACTTATGAGGGGACAAAGCAAGTGAAGAAAAGCAAATTCTACATGCTCAAAGGACTCCTTGAAAACTTCAAGATGGGAAAGGAGGAAAGGGTGGCACATATGTACTCAAGGCTCAACACCATTGTAAATGGTCTTGCCATCCTAGGTCATCCAATGGCTAGAGGAGAGATCAACTAAAGTTTCCTTATAACTCTCCCCAAGAGGTGGCAATCCAAGGTAACCTCCATTGAATAAAGTAGGAGCATTGGTGAAATTCCTATTGAAGAGTTGATAGGAAATCTACAAGCCCATGAAGTTACACTTGAAAGAAAGAGGAAGAAGAAAGAGAAGAAGAGAAAGAGCTCAAGAGAATGAAGAAGGTTGAAATCAAGCCCCCAATTGAAGCTTTTTTTAATCAATCCTTTCAAGTTGAAGAAGATGCCATGTACTTTGTGACGCTTAATGCCACCACAAATGAGATTACAAAAATAAAATAGGTGTACAACTACTAATTAACCACATAGTCTAAAAAGTAGATAAATTAAAACCGATTAAAGATTATCATTATGTTCATAAACATTACATAATGGTCCAACATCTTGCACATCATCACATACCATATCAGGTATTTACATATCTATCTAGTGACCTTAACCACAACCTGTATACAAAAGAGATGCTCCATGTATACATGCCATGTAGAAACACAAACATACTACCAAAACCACGTGTATATATACATATCATCTACAAAACATCCCCTGCTTGGGCTTGAGAGTACATGGACGACTCTAGGACTCTATAACTACTATCCAACCTTCTGCTTCTACTACTCCCCAAGTTGTTGCTCCTCATCCCCATGATCCTAACCACATCACCGATGATCGCCTAAAAAGATGTGGTAACCCACGAGATGAGACACATGTCCTAGCAAGAGATATAACTCTCACTCAAAGTTTATTGATCACAACAAATATATATTACCATGCAGGTTGAGAAGATTAAGTAGTTTTAAGAAGTTAAACTGACAAGCATGACAACATGTATTATTAACAAGATATATAGAGAGAATAGACAGATCGACCATTTGATCATAGTTGATTTTCCCTTACCGCATTATGTAAAAACTAAACAATATAGGAAATAAGGCAAGGGTTAACATCTAATGTGAAACGTGTTTAACCCTGAGCAGATATTCTACATGGTTGTATTATGTCTTTTATTAAGACGTGAGGAGTTTGAGGTATACCACTCAGACTCCAATTGTTCACTGCTAAGTCAAAAATAGTATCATACAATATCTAGGAGAGTCTAACTCCTATGATATCATCCATCCTCGGCTAATACGAGTCATCCACAATGACATATAAGTCTAGTTGCAAAACAACCTAGTCCGTCCTTGGTATATAGGTCAGGACACTAGTAAAACTAGGGTATGCAAATCCTATCATCCGAGGTACAACCACAACCGTCCTCAATCACATCATATATACAAGTATCTGACATACGGCCCCAATCGTTCTCCTACCCAAGTAAGACCACAACCATCCTCAAAACCTTGGGATCATGATGTTAAGGACACATAGTCTCTTGCACCCTACATACTCAACAACATGCACTCCAAGTTCCCATAAGAGGAAAACTCGTTTCACCATCCAACAAGTTTTGAAACTACAATGGATCAATAGTACAAGGCACTACATGATTAGGGTTTCACTTGATTAGTTAATGTCGATTGGGTATGTTTTAGCTGGCTCAAGTCATGTAGAAACCCAAGAAGAATTCTATCAAACATGGGTAGATTACAACTTCAGAAGATATAAAACATATAAAGTATAAAATTGATTACATCATCACATGGTAGTATTTGTTTGCCATACATGTGGCCATATTCATTGTCATACCATCACAATATATATATATATATATATATATATATATATATATATATATATATATATATCCTTGTCACATCATACAGAGGATAACACCTCAATTAAGCACAGGGTCATGTCCAAGTTCATAAGAACATTCACACTATTTCCTATAAGAACATCATTATCTTTCCATGCCTCATCAATGCTCATCATACCATTACCATACATGTAATGTATAAGTTTAGTATAACATTACATATAAGAGACATTAGGTTCATAAGATAGCATATGTAGGGTTAAATCATCATGGAGAGAGAAGGTAATCCATCAACATACTAATCATTCAAGAGAGCTAAGCATGACCATCACTTACTTGGATTAGAGTTAGGTTCAACAAGGTAGATAAATTAGGGTTTCAAAATGGCAATTAAGGTAAACCCTAATTATTATCCTCTCCATCAATCATGAGTGTATAAAGTTAACCATCATCGTCACAGAGTCAACACAACATGACAACCATATAGGTCAGGAAACTTCATCAACCAATTAGGTTAGGGATGTCATCGACTACTAAGAAACAAGGTGGTTGGTGACCACCATAGATCAGAAATGTTGGCGACCACTGAAACTAGGTTCATCATCTTCAATGACTGCTGAAGTTAGGTGACATCATCAACTATAGAAGATGAGTAACATTGGTGACCAATGAAGACATCATAGATTGGTGACCGATTGAAATCACAATACTTGGTGACCACTAAGAGTCCAACATCTCATCGACCGCTAAAGGTCCAAGGCTTAGAGACCCCAGGACATCAAGATCTCATCGACCATACAAAGGAAATCTTAGTGACTACATACATCAAACCTCAGTGACCCATAATGAGAGAGAAAAAATTGGCGACCATGGAGAGACCAAGAACTCATCGACCACAAGGATCAAAATAGGTTGGTCATCATCAAGAATCTAAAAAGCCATCAAGTTGCATCACCAAGAATAAAGATTAGTTCAAAACTCTAATTTAGCAACCAACATTTGAGAGAAACAAAACCATAATTTTCACATGCGTACATGGACTAAAACTTCCATCATCAAGAGGAGATTCGTGCAAAAGGATTAGGGTACATTCAAGAACCTACACAAAATCATGTAAACACAAACATTAGTGTAAGGCCCCTGACCTAGCTTAGGGCTTGATTGTGCTTGCTTTGCTTAGTAAGATGCTTGAACCTTAATTTAATCTCTTGAGATGCCTTGATAACATGTGACACACTTATGTTTTTAATTTGGTCTTGTTTGGTTGATGTTTGAGCTAGTTATGCTTGTTTTGGACCAAGTTACAATTTATCCATGTTGAGGGTCTGTGTTGCA
This sequence comes from Alisma plantago-aquatica, assembly GCA_963693085.1. Taxonomy (NCBI): domain Eukaryota; kingdom Viridiplantae; phylum Streptophyta; class Magnoliopsida; order Alismatales; family Alismataceae; genus Alisma; species Alisma plantago-aquatica. The sequence continues at coordinate 1,135,200,475 of OY856412.1, read as the reverse complement.
ATTTATCACATGTATGTAGTTCTTCTTGTGCCTTAGCATCATGAGAGAGAGAATAGTGCTTAGGGGAACCTTCTTGGACCTCGGTTTATGATGTGGCATCATATGTTGATATTAGGGTTTTGCATGAGTTGCATGGATGGTGGTGATGACCATGTGTGTAGCCACCACTATGGTGACCTTGATGTCGAGTCTTATGAGTGCTTCGACCGATACACCATGTTTTGATGGGTTTGCTTTGACCTTGATGCTTTGATCTTTGGTTTTGTTCGCTAGGGTTTCTGATGTGTGTGTGTATAGCAGTCGATGTCTTGTGTAGTGTTGTGTTGCAATCGCAACGCTCTATTGCGTGGTGTGTTGCGACCGCTACACTATGTTTGCTTCGACAAAATTGTGTTTGGGGATCAAGTGGTCACTACATCACTTTGGTTTTAATGTTTCTCTTGTATGTGTGCATGCATGGATGATACTTTGTGGGACAAGTATCCTTTTGATGCTCTAACATCTTGACACCTCATATATTTTACTTCCCTCCTACCTCTGTGTATATGATCCATCTATTTTACATGCAAGCAATCCTTTTAGCCCTCTCGTATTCCTATCTCTTTATTGACTGGCCTTGGAGCTTGGTGGAGCTAGAGAGTAATGATTTTGGTGCTTTGGTAGTCGATCATCCTTGCATGTGGTGATCTTGAGTTTGATCATCTTCTTTGTGGTGATCCATAGTGATCTTCCTTCTTGGTAAGTGGTTCTACACCCTTGATCACATTTTCCCTTTGAACCCTACCTTCCTTTCTCCTCTTGACCATGAGATGAGGGATCACCATGGTGGCTATCTCGAGGATCTTCTCTTCACAAAGGTCGGAGACTATGGTTTGACCATGGTAGCACCTAAGTGAGATGAAGCTTCCTCCTTTCTCCTTTCTTCCTTCTTCTCTCTGATTTAGCCTAGGGTTTGAGTTTCTTCGTCTTGAGATTCTCTTTGACCTTGGTGTGTTATTCTTCTTGAGGTGACCTTGTGGATGTGGAGTTGATCCAAATTGGAGTTCTTCTTCTCTCTAGGAGGTCGTGGCTTTGGAACTTGATCTTCTTCATAAGGTGGGTTATATAACTTTCCCCTCTTCTATTATTGCACCATATTCTTGCTTTCATGTTGCTGATTTCATCTCTAAAATATTAACCTAGGATGCTAGATGGTGTTATAGTGATCTAGGGTTTTAGATTTTGAAGTATTCGCTTGTTGATTACTCTTTCTCTTAAACCCTAATTTCATGCACCCAAATTCTAAGTGATGGTGGAGTTGTTGTTTCGACATGCAATTTGATATTTGGTGCTATCACCATGCTATGTTTCAATTATCCTAAGATTTTGGAGCTTTTGATCTCTAGTTATGTGAGTTTTACACTTGGTTTTCCTCTTGTTATCATGGTTTTCCATATGTGCTTTGGAGACGTTGGTTTTAGGGTTTTGTTTTCCATCTTGTATGGAGTATTCCCCTTGATGACACTTAGTTTTCCTTGGTGTTTTAAATCTGCCCTGATCATGGTTCAAATCTATTTTGAAGATGGTTAATTATGTGATGTTTGGAGTATCTTGACCTTGAGGTCACTACACTTGCCTTGATGCTATGATTTTGAATTGTCCGCTACATGTTGTTGGTGGGTTGTTGTGGGCACAACAGACCCTAAACCTTATTGTGTCTTGATCGCTACACTTGGATTTCTTATGGTCATAACATGAACTTTGGTTTGAGTTGGTTAATGCACATGTGGTTATGTGTTGTGGGTGCTACATGTCTAACCCTAATCACTTGTGGTCGCTACACTTTGTAGTTGTTTCAATCGAAACACATGTGTTGGTTTGATGGTCGATACACCTTGTGCCTATGTGGGTCGCAACAAGCGTTGACCCTTTGGTTGGTTGCAATAGGTGGTTCTCTTGCAGTCGCTACACTTATCCCTTTGTTGTGGTCGCAAGGGTGAGCTAACCCTAAACCATGTTGGCCGCTACGCTAGTGATGTGTTGGTTGCTACAATGTGTTAACATAGTGGGCCGTTACACATGTATATGAAAGTGATGGACAATGCATAATGTCATTTGGAATGAATGATTGATTGATCATAACCATGATGCCTAACCCTAATGTGCTCCAAGAATATGGGAAGTGATATATCTAAGGTTTGATGTGGAGTGATGTGATAGAAACCCTAACTGCTATATGGGAAAACCCTAACCCTAATTCTCAAGTGTATGATGTACTTGTTGAGCTTGCTTGAATTAATAGCTTTTGATTATATTTCTCTTTCCTACTTGTGGGATCCTAACCTTACAGGTGGAATGAATAATATAGCTAGTGAATGCTATGGTCTTTGACATGACACATGGTAATGCTTATGAGCCTTGATGAGGCATGATGATGTGATTTGGGTCTTGTGACATGGCAGAGGCTTAATACCTAATGTGAGGTGATATCCTCTAGTGATGAAATGAGGGATTGTTATCCCTTAGTGATGTGATAATGTTGATAGCCTTGTATGGTAGAGATATCAAGACATGATGTGACAAGTTTATACTTCATACGTTTTATATATTTTGGAGTTGTGCCCCACCCTTGTTTTGTAGAATTTGTTTAGGTTTGTACGTTGTAACTTGATTGATGCTAAAAGACACCCAATTGGCTTAACTAATCAAGTGAAACCCTAATCATGTAGTTTCCATGTGCCATATATCCATCTTCAATGTCAATACTAGCTAGATGGTGAAATGGGTTCTCCCTCAGTGGAAGCTCGAAGTTGTATATTGTTGAGTATATGCATTTCATATGATTGGTTGTTCATACCCTGGCAGGAGAATGGTCGAGGTCATATCTCAGTGATGTGATGCAATATATATGTGATATATTTTGAGTATGTTTGTGGCCATACCTCGATAGGAGTGTGGCTACGGTTGTAACTTAGTTTTCATTAGTGTTGTGCCTATATACCAAGGTAGACTGGGCTATTTTGTAGTTTGACTTTATATGTCAATGCGGTAGACTCAGACTGATCGAGGGTGTGGGAGATCATAGGAGTTTGGCTCCCCCTAGACCTTGTATGACACTGATTTTGACTTAGTGATGGTCAGTTAGAGCATGTGTGATATACCTCATCTCCTCATGGCATAATAAAAAACATAATACATCCGTGTAGTATAATTTCTTAAGGTTAAATATGATTCACATTGAATGACCCTTTGCCTTATCTCTTGTACTGATTAGTTGATTTATAACGTGGTAAGAGAAATCGACTGTTATACATGTTCTTTACATTCCTTCTAAAATTATAAGATGTTCTACTGCTCAGTTGTAGATGCCTAATTGTTTAATCAATGCTCACTACTTTGCTCATATCATTTAGCTGAATCTGCTCATCTTGATAATAATGTTATCTTCCTTCTTTATCTTATCTATGCTTATAATAGTTGTTGGTGGAGAGTTATATCTCACCTGGGATGTTGGTCTCACCCCATGGGTTTCCACATCTTTTAGGTGGTTGTGCACAACAAGGTAGAGATCTTGTGGTTGAGGCTGAGCAACAAGAGGAGTAATGGTTGTTAAAGGCTGGATATGCTGCTAGTGTTTCGTAGTAGAGTCCTATGTGACATCCCTATACTCTCGGGTCCTTGGGGTGTTTTGTAGATATTTTATATTGATATGAGGTTTTTGGCAGTATGAAATGGTTGTACATATACGGCTTGTATATGTGGATAGGTTGTTATATGCAACATGTTTGTGACATGATGGCCATTGAATAATGGTGTGTACATCTGTGTGGCATGATACATATTACATGTGGCAATGTTTATGGACTCAAATGTGATATGTTTCCACTTTTGTGGTTATGTAAAATCGGTTTTAATATACTGTGTTTTTTGGTAATCTGGATAATTAGTGTTAGTTCCACATTTTGTTTGAGTTATCTCATTTTACTGTGATCGGTGTGCCACACTTAGGTACAAGATATTATATTTCTACTTATAACCATGTTTTAGGGCAAAATTATGTGCATGAAAAATAAGAGTATTCAATAATCATGGAGAAATTTATATAACTTGCCTCAAATAAGATGAAGCAACTCCAAATAGAAAGGTAGCTTGAAGAAGAAAGGCAGGAAACCCTAGCTTGAGCACTCCTCACAGAAAAGCTAGCTCCACCACCAAGAAGGAAGCAAACTCTAGATCAAGAAGCAAGAAAGAGATTTTCTACAAGCTCTAACTTAAACACTACCATGGAACACCATGGGTCCGGATAAGAAGAGAAAGAGGAAGGGTAGGACAACAAGGAAAACGTAGGTAAAGAGGGAGGTCTCACTTACCAATACCAAGAAGAAAAGCAAGGTAGCACCAAACAATCGCAAGAAGGGTAGCTCCAACCCCTAGACCAACATGCAAGGAAGATCGACCCACATTCTTCAACCTTGAGCTCCTCTTTCACCACCAAGCAAGAGGAAATGAGGTCCAAGAGCAACCGAGGAATAAGAAAGAGAAGACTGTGTGTAAAGAGGTTGTTTGCATGTAAAGAGAGAGGGTTATGTAGCATAGAGTTAGAGAGAGAGAAAGGGGGGTAGGTGTTATGCTAAATATGTCATGTGTCTAAAGGATCTCATCCATGCAAGAACCACACTGATGCATGCAACAACAGCAACCCCACCAAGAAAAACCATTGACCAACTTGGTACAGAAAAGAAAATGACTGCTAAGGCAAGATGTTGGCGACCAAAGATATCAGAGAAAGTAAATGGTTGCTAACTCTAGGGATTCTTGGCAACCTACAGGAGTCATGAGCGTCATCGACCACCAATACTATAGGGCACACACAAAACACCATAGAAAGTCAAACACTAGGATCATAAGAACCCTAGAAATCTCCAAAACCAGGGCTCATCGATCAAACACATTACATGGTCAACCATCAACTTAGGGCATCCATGCAAACCCTAATCTCAACACAAGATGTCATCACTCAAACCAAGGTGTGACAAGGCACACCAAAGATCATCCATATAAAACATGATGTGAAGACATGTGAGGCACAACAAGCATGTAAAAAATTGCGAGGAAAACCCTAGATATGGCTAAATTGCAATTAGATCCAAAATAAGTACATAAAAACATAACTAGCACAAACAACATCCAAACTGGACCAAACTCAAAACATAAGCTTGTCACATTATATTTAAGCACATCATAAGGTTTGATTAAGGTTTTAAGCATCTAATTATGCTAATTAAGCATGATTAACCAAAAATCAAGGTCATGGGTCTTACATACTCTAAGGGTAGACTCTATAAAGGCAAGTCTTCCCCCTCTATCTGGTGTTTCAAATGTGGAAAGAAGGGTCACTTCAAGGAAGATTGTTTGCAAGGAAAAAATACCCATCATAACAAGAGAAGAGAAGCTCAAGAAGAAGGAGAAATGGCACAAAATCTCTAGTGACTCCTCCAATTCAAGCTGAAGTGAAGATTCAAGTGGAGGATCTAGCTCAAGCTCTAGTGTAGATGGAGAATGCCATTTTCCTCTCATGGTCTCAACAAGTGAAGACTCAAATGAGGTAAATATAAACTCTTTAGATAAAGAATCTTTAATTGCAATTAGTCATGCTACTCGTGCCTCTCTTAAGTCTTCTAAAAAGAAAAAGAAAAAGCTTGCTAGAATTGTTGATAACTTGCATGTAGAAAAAGCTGATCTTGAACATGTTGATATTTTCTTGCTTGATGAAAACAATGCTTGCTTTAGTCAAGTAGACTCTCTTAAACTTGAAAATGTTAACTTTCTTGATAAGATTATATTTTTAGAAGCTCAACCTATTATGCCTAGTCTTAATGATGAGCATAATAAAATTGTGAGTTCTTTCGTACTTGATATTGATGTTCTTAAAACTAAAAACAAGGACAAAGATTTTATTTTGCAAGCAATAGAATATGAAAATAGTTCCTAAGATTGCCTTGCTTGAAAATTAAAATGCTTCCTTGCTTGTTAACATCAATGTCCTTGAATATTGTTTTAGTTCTACTAGTACAGAGAATGATATTGATGCTCTTCATATTGATAAAGATTCTTACATGACCAAATATCTTTGCCTAGAAACTAATCGTATTCATGCTAGAGATGATATAAATCAATTGTCTTCTACTATTGCTTCTCTTATGCATGATAATCATAGTTTTAGACTTTATATGCAAAGATTTTTAGATGGTAAGAAGAATCTTAATCAAATCTTAGATCATACTACCGTAAAAATGGGTAGAGATGATATTGGACTTGAGAGTATCCAAAGGAACAACAAAGACAAATGACCTTGAAGTTTCAATGAAGAATCCTCTAGTTCTAAGGCTGTGAGATCTTGCTATTATTGTAATGAAATTGGTCATTATTCCACATATTGTCCTTTTAGGAAAGCACCCAAGACCAATAGGACTTGGGCTGCTAAGATAACCCCTCTGGACCCAAAAATATGATTGGGGACTATTTCATATTTCTTCTTTTAGGTTACTTGCTAATAGATTGACTTACGTTGTTGATTTGCAAATTGGTTTCTCAATCCACATAAAGGAAGAAAGGTGAGATTTGTATGGGGTGGCAACATGTGTAAAAGAAATGGCAAGAATAAAGCCAATGTCTTTCTTGCTCATATCCAATCATAGTGTGCTTTTGCCAAGTTAGTATGCACTATACATATTTTTTTTTAGTCGAAGGTGGTACATTGTGATTCTAATCACTTTCTTGCTCAAAAATTGATTCTAATGCTTTCACAGTGCATTACTAACTTGCCTATACATGTTTGGATATGGATTATGTTTTTATTATGCCTCTAGATATGATTTTTCTATATATATGATTTTTGACAACAATTTTTGTTGGTCGAGTTTCCTCAGGGTAAACTCGACTGACAAACACCAATGTGTGTTGCCAACAACTATTGTCGGCCGAGATGTTCAATCCAAAGACTCAACCAACAACACTATGCATAGAATATACATATGGATTTTTGGATGAGAATTTCCCTCTCAACTAGACATTCTCAACCAATATACTTATTTTATGGCACTCCCCTTGGTACCTTTTTGATATGCATACTACCATGCTTTAAATTGTCTATCATGCATACATATATATCTTTCTAATTGCTATAAATTGGTATGACTTTATCTTGCAATTACCTATCTTGAGTTTTTATGCTTGTTTTGATGATGATCTCTTCAAGTCTCTTGGTTGTGATCTAAATTGCTTCCATTGTGATTTAACTTGCTACATCTATATAGTTGTATATCTTATTTTCATACAACTTGGAGTTTCTTAGTGGTAATCATCTTTTGGTAATGATGGATATTTGCTAGTGAGTTATATCCTTTCATGCTTCTAAAACTGCATGTCTCTTTGTTTGGATATTTCTCTTTTACTACTCGTAGCTTGCTCTTCAACTTATGCATCCCTTTCCATGATATAGATCCTATCAATAGCTCTAACTTGTGATATCAACTACTAGTAGTCCATATACATGTAGTTCTATCCTTGTTCATTTTTTGCTATCTAACACATCTAGTGGTATACACCTATATGATAGTCTTGTATCTTGTTTCATACTCAAGCTTGTTCCTTGACTTGAATATCTACTATATTGAATTACTTACTTGATTAGAATTGCCTTAATACTTGCTAGGATTACATATAGGGTTGTTCTAAAGCATGTCTTGATATATTTTATATACATTGCTTGGACAAGCCCCTAGTTTTTGCTCTTCTACTCTCCATTATAACCATTGGTATCTCCTTTTACTATCAATTTGTGTTTTTAGCCCCTCACTTTTTGAAATGACAAAGGGGGAGAAGACATGTCTTATGTAAAGGGGAAAATACATATATGTAGAATGTATATGAGTAGAAGACATAGTTTTATAGTTGTTATGAAATCTAACCATACAGGAGAAATAGCATCAACTGGGGGGAGTATGAGAACTCCATTAGCATCAATGGAGGGGGAGCATATGAACTAAATTCTATTGAAACTCCTAGGTTTCTATAAAGGTATGATTTTACTTAAAAGCTTTCAATACATTTATGAAATGTGTTGTCATCTTCAAAAAGGGGGAGAATGTTGACTTAAGGTCTAAATTTAAACCCTTGTTTCAATTGACTAAACCCTTGTTTTGATGATGACTAACCATTCCACTTATTTGTGTCTAATGATTCTACTTGAGTTATTTTAGATTAGGTATAGACACACTCCAAATGCCCTACATTTCACATCCGAACTTGAAGAAATACAAGTCAAAATCAATGAAAGTGCACTTTTATGGAAAAAACCATCAAATCCATTAGAAACATATTTTAGATCACTTGTAATGATTGTATGACTTGTAATTAAGCTTAAGAAAAATCAAGAGCACTTAAAATAAATGTTTAAGCACTCAAATGACAAATTCCAAAATGCATCACATGCACCTTGTTCGGACGAGTTTCCCTCTCAAAAACTCGATCGACACTCGACCATGTTCGGCTGAGTTTACCCTAGGATAAACTTGACTGACACCCTACACAGACAAACCAAATTTAGGCCATCAGCCAAGTTTCATCCAGGATAAACTTGATCGACAACTCAACTTTGATTTGTCGCATAGTGCTCTCGGTCAATTTTCCCAAAAGTAAACTCGACCAACCTCAATGTACAAAATATGCAGAAAAAGCATTTCTAGCTATTGGAGTGTTGCACAACTTTAGAATAGATTTGTTGCAACACCCCAAATGAATATAATTCATCCTTAAGTGCTTCTACTGGTTAGGAGACATCCCCAACTATAAATAGGACCCCTTGGTCTTCAACCCATGGTTAGCCAAGCACTATGAAGGTCCCTATATTGTAGTTGAGTACCTCTAAGAGGCTCCTTCTACTCTCAAGCTTAATCACTTACTACATCCATTAGAGTGAATAGGATATTTATAAGAGATCTAGTCCTACATGTATATCTTATGAGGGTCTCGCTTCCTCCACCTCCCAATCACTCTTTCTACCATGAAGATTAAGGTTTTCTCTCTTGGCTAAGAGAGGTGAAGAAGAAGAAGGGAAGAAGTAACTTGGTTAAATCTTCTCCTCTGCGAAGATGAAGTCAAAGGCGGAAGATCCAAGTCAGGAGTGGGTAAATCCTCAAGGTGAAAGACTTGTTGCAAAATGGGTAAGTCATGGGTGAAGGCGGAAGACTTGGTGTAAAAGTGGGTAAGTCCTTGGTGAGGTAGAAGACTAATGGTCATGATAGGTAAGTCTTTTGGTAGGTTGTTGGCTCCCTTCTCCTCAAAGGGAAGTTTGGGTATCCTTGACCCAGAAAAGGAAGGTGTTATTGTATCTCTTATATTAGAATATAAGGAAGGTGAAATGGCTGAAAAAACCTAGAGGTTGACCTCTCTAGGTAGTGGATGTACACTCTCCTAGTTTGGAGTTTGGATCCACTATGCATAGCTTGTTCTTGATCTTATCTGATCTCTCTCATCCTTGATATGTATGATTAGTTGCACTCAAAGTTCATATTTGCCATATTAACTTAGAAATATCTTGAAGGTCTAATGAATTTTGTTTGAGTGTTTTTAGATATATTCACCCCCTCTAGATCCCATCATCCAAGATCTAACATCATCGCCATTTACTCATGTAACAACTATCATACACCCTTTCATGGGCACTACATGGATGGGCAAACCCAATTGCTATCACTGATGGGATAGATAATCCATCATCACAAAGTTTTATGACTTCCTTTTTTACCACTTCTCTTAAGTTCTGATTGAGTTTCCTATGAGTTTGCCTGAGACGTTTCACACTCTCTTATAGATGGATTGTGTTCATACAGTGATCTTGACTAAGTCTTCCAATATCTTCCATAGAATAGCCAATTACTTTCCTCCTCAACTTGAGTTCACTTAGCAACTTCTCCTATTGGGATTCTGTTAAGGCTTAGTTTTATGATGGCATGATTTCTCTCTTCAATGTTAAGAAACTCATATTTCAAGGATTCAGGGAGCTACTTCATTTTTGCTTGGGCATGTTGTTCGGGATGTTTAATAGTTGTGCATTCTCAGTGCCATCCTTGTTCCCATAAGAGAACCCATGATGATTTGGCCTTTTGAAGATAACATCAGAAATGTTTTCAGTATCATCTTCTTGATCGTTTTCCTCTGGTTAGATATAGATACAACTATCCACTCTGTGAACTCCTAGCTCGCATGAAACACACTTCCTCACTATTTTGGTTCTGTTCTTTCCTTTATTCCAATAATCTTTCAATTGTTATAAATATGAAGTGATCTTTTGAATTTGAGCAGTTATAGTCTCAAAGGCCTTAAATTTAGTTGTAATCACTTCAATAGATACTTTACACACTGTTTCCCTGTCATAACCCATACCAGCTTGTAGCGCAGCCATGTTATCAATTATGTTCATAGTTTTCTCTAGATTCGTATTGAGGAAATCAGTGATTGTGGCTGCATTAGAGAGGTCCTTTCAGGAAATGTAAGGCCACTATAGAATGTGGCTACTAGGAAACCTTGTCATAGTTACAGTGAGGGCAAACCCCTTGTTAATATTGAAATCTCTCCCATGCCTCATGTAGGTTCTCACATGTCTTCTCCATGAATCCCATGATCTTGTGTCTATTTCTAAGGGACTTCTCCACTAGATAGCACTTGGTGACAACAGTGTATTCTAGAGGTGCCCATCCATTGATGCTTTTGTCTTTTAAGGATAGGTACCAAGATAGAGCCTTGTCTCTTAGGGAGAAATTGAACACCCTATAGTAAATAACTTCCTGAGACACTCGGTTCATCTTAATGGTGTCATAGATGTTCTTAAAAGCATCTAGGTTGGTGATAGGGATTTTCATTCAAAGAGTTTCCTCCAGGAGTCCTTTGTTGGATTAGATTGATAACTACAGGCTTAAGGTCAAGGTTCACATCGTTAACTCAACACACCATTATTGGGTATCTAGATTCATTAGCTCATGTGGCAGTGAGTTCGCGTAGAAATGGGCCTCCATCTTCCTCACTGTTCGCATTGTTATCATAGTTATTTCTAATTTTTTTACTACCTTGAGGTTGAGGACCTCTAACTTCATGAAAATGTTCTGCTTCCTCTTCTTCCTAGTGGTTCTCCTCTTCATGGTCTTTGTTTTACTCATCATGGTTTTTCTCATTGACCTACCGAACGACAACTCTTTCGGGAGTCATGATTCTAGCGCTTGATAGTAATGGTGATCTAATCCACGCTAACTTCTTGAAATAAATTGCAAAATCAAGTTAGATACTTACTTGTGGCACAAAATATTCAAGAAAGTAAGATCTATCATATTTAAGATGTGCGGTCAAGTTTATTACTAAACTTGAGGCATGAGTGTGTGTAAGTAGTCTAAGGGTTCTTAATAGTATTGATTGCCTTGTCCTCAGTAAAAACGCTAAAAATTTGATCACCTAAAATCGTATGTCCAAAAGGAACATATCTATAGTAATCAGACTTCAAATTACAACTCGATACTTAGGCATCCACAAAGATAATAACGAGACTTGATGTAGTAAATCGAGGTCAAACACATGGACAAGGGTGGTAAGTGTCAAGATCCTTAAAGCCTTGACTTAGTTACTCCAATCGAAAGGTAAGGTAGGTGTTCCTCATGGAATCATAATTCTTCAATGAGCAAAGTAGCACACAAGTAACTAAAATAAAAGATAATAAAAAGAGCAAGAACATTCAAGGGTCTAGAAAATATGGATGGAAGGAACTTAAATTTGGTTTCAACATCTAAGATCTCTCACCAACAAGCAATACTCACCCCTCTGCTACAATCAATTATCATAAGTGTTTATTCCCCCCTCTCTCAAGCTTAGGATATATCTAGATTATAAGGTTGTTTCTCTCTAAAAATGGAAAACAAACAACCATAATACAAACATATGACCATTGGCTTAAGAATTCCAACATTCTCATGCATTCATGCAAATCCATAACTCTTATATATAGGTTAATACTACTCTATTGAGGTATTAACAACTAAACAACACAATATGGTAGATATCCATGCAAGTGAAGCATTAACAACAAGAGTATGGAGATACACATTGCTAAGAGAATATAGTCAATGGATATAAGTACTCATTAGTACATTTATGACCTCTAATGTCACTTTTCTTGATGTTGATTCCATTGAAAAAATGACACTAGAGATAAAAAAAAGTCAGTTTACTAGCATAAACGTCATCAATGATCAAGTCATGTCCATTTAGAAAAGATGTTATAGGGTCGTTTTGACTGATGCTAGAAGTAGTTTATGTACTAGTGACTTACATATTGGGAAAACCTTAGTGGCTACTCCCAACCCAAGTTAGATGACTAGAAACTCATGGTAATTAGTGAAATGATGGAATTACAAGTATAACAAGTCATGAAGATGGATGGTAGAAGAAGGTGGACAGACTAGAGAAGAGGATGGAAGATACACCAACAAAAACTCTAATATGGAGTCAAGGTCAATGGAGACCTCCTCCTCTAAATCTGGTGCTCTAAATCTGGTGGATGTGTGTGGAAGTTGCAGTGGCTTAGCTCCTTTGTCATCCTTCTCTCGAACATGGTTGTAGGCAATGGTCGATGATGGTGAAGGAATGCTAAAATGTCAAACTTCCATCCTTGGAAGAAACAAACCAATGGGCATCAGTGCAGGTCGACGATGAGCTAGTACAGAGGAAACACTTTGTCTTCAATCCCCGACTGAGTTGTCGAGAGACCGAGCAACCCCCCTTCTGTAGAAAGGGGTATGCTATTTATGGCCCTTGATGTGGAACTCGAGGCGCTCGTAAATGAGCTTTACTTGTGCCTCAGGCCTTATTAGCACATGCCTTGGGGCACACGCTTAATTAATTGCACGACTGACGTACTGCAACACCACCATCGGTAGGTGATGGCACTGGCGAACCATCGGTTGATCACCCTATATGCCCAGCCTTTGGTTGGGATCACCATGCATGCCATTGGTTGAGGTGGGCCCGTTGAGCCTTTAGAAGAGTGTGCCTCCAAGTGAGCCATCAGAAAATGGTAGGTCTTTCGGAATCGTTTGTTGGCCTGACGACTCTCATCTGGGCCATCAAAAGATGGTATGTCCTTTCCTTCAACAGGTGTACTTCCCATTTCACCATCTAAAGGCTACCTGCGTGTGACCCCAGGGCCATGGGGACCGATGGTTATTTGGACCCTTTTCCTTCTAATGGTAAGTCAATGTAGCTAGCTTATGATGGTGGGACAACTAATGTTTTTCCTGTGGACCATTAGTTGTGAGAATCGATGGAGGGTTGGATCATCAGACTCTTAACTCGATGGTTATCTTGGTGCATTAAAAGTGGATGGAGATCAACCATCAATTGTGGAAACTGATAGTTGTCCTGTCTATAGTTGTTAGGACCTACGTTTGATGAACTTCCTACATAGAAAGGAGTAGTTTATCCCGAATCAAGACACAAATGGCAAATATGAACAAAAAGTGAGAGAGTTAATGTAGGTCAATACTATAAAAGGAAATTAAGTGCAAATTTAGGCATGAAAATACACAAAATTGGATGTTATCATTAAGTAACAAAGTAGCAATCTTGGAGTGTATGAAGGTCATAAAAGTCATATATTGTCAACTACATATGGGTAACTGGTGCGTTTTTCCTCCTAGGCCTTTCGGGAGTACACCTAAGTCAATTGAATCTCGACAGATGCAACCCTAAGGTTTTAGACACACAACATGGGTATCTTTCAAAATTTATAAAGAGTCCTGAAAGGCTCACTTACATACACTAACACACTACACCCGTAAGCGCATGCGATCGTGTCGTAATATGAGAAAGCAGCAAGTTAGGGGTCAAACCCAAGGGAGAGGGGGGCAATAGAGCTGAGTTAGTTTTGGATAGGTTCCTACTATGGAGTCTAGGGTTGAACGGTATACTAAGATGGATCAAACAAGCAATTAACAGAGAACACCAATCAAAACCTAAGCCAACCCTAGACAATTAGTTCTAATGAGCAAGAAAGGAAACTGAGCAATGAAAGGAGCAAACTACACTAAAGCAAGCAAGAAGAAGTTTACACTACACTAACCTAGCAATTAAGACTAAAAGGAAATTAAAGATCTATACTAGCAAGAACAAGGTAATGAACTAATTAAGCAAGTAAAGATGTAAACAAGTAAAGACTAGCTAGGAAAGAAGGCAATTGGGATTTATATGCAATAACAGAAAGTGTGGATTTTTTGGGGGAATGCACTTGTCAAATGAATTGACCTAAGCTACTAATCGAACATGGATGGAGTAGGGTGTGTATAGGGGAACTAGTCCCTATCACCTCCGATCCACCCTTGCGAGGCTCACTTAGATTAGGGTTTAGGTGGAATTGAATTATGATCTAGTTAAGCCTAGTTTTATAGGATAGAAACTCTTAGGGTAATTAGGGGCCTAGGGTAGTAAAGGAAAATGGAAGTGAGGTCTTAACTGTCACATCACCTACATTCTAGCCTTGAAAAGGCTCCAAGCTAATTACACTAAATGCTTCTATCCTAGCTACTTACACATCTCACTTAGATGTAGGAGAACTGATTAGCATGTAGGAAGGTTAGCTATCTAGGGATCCATTAATTAGACCTAGAAGCAATTCCCAAAATAACCATGTATAAGCAATTTCCCTAAAATCCTAAGTGATTTCAAGTACAAACTAACAAAAAAATTATGGGAAATGAGATAAAAGTAGAATACAATCATTAAGAAATAAAATTACAATGTTTATGTATCGTTTCCCCCAACATGGTATCAAAGTAACATTTTCCCTTCTAAGGGTTAGAGTACCCGCCGTCCTCTAAGCTTTTCCCTTCTTCGTTTTAATGATTGACATAGTTTGCTGGAACGTGCGAGGCGTGGGGAATCTGAACACCTGCAATGCCATCTGAGACATCATACGAAACAAAAAACTTGAAATATTCACCATCCTGGAACCCCGCATCAGCGCAGACGATGTCACTAAAACCATTCAATCTCTCGACTTTAACAATTCTTTCAGAGTGGAAGCCAGAGGCTTCTCTGGCGGCATCTGGGTCTGTTGGAACCACAACACTTGCAAGGTCGCTATCCTCTCCTGTCACAGACAGTTCATTCACTGCCTGGTCAATGACAAGTTTTTTGTTACCTTCATCTACGCCATCACTCATCTGAGGCTGAAGCAACGCCTATGGTTTCACCTAGCTACTATTGCCAATGCTTCCACTGATCCACACTTGGTGCTCGGCGACTTCAACTCCATGACCAGACCAACTAAAAAGATGGGCAGCAAACACTTCTCCTTCTTCGAGGCTAAGCTTTTCAGCGACGCCCTTGTGAATGCCGGTCTCTCTGATCTTGGGTTCACCGGTGCCCATTACACCTATAAACACGGCAAGCTCCTCGAACGGCTCAATCGTGCCATGGCAAATGATAGTTTCATTTTGCAATGCAGCAACGTGGTGGTCGAACACTTGCCCAAGATTGCTTCTGAACACTGTCCCATCTTGATTAAAGTGGTAAAACAATCGAGTAGTGCTAGGAGATTCATTATCAGGGATTCGTGGCTCATGGAACCCGAATTCAACCCAATCCTCGAGGCACATTGGAACCATCATGGTTCCTTCCACGAAGGCCTTCAAGATGTTCAGCAAAAGATCATCAGCTGGAGCAAGAAGTTGTACAAATCCAGGAACTACCATAAAAAACGGCTGGAGAGAAACATCAGCATCCTTCATGCTAATTTGGCTGATGTTTCGATGAGACAACCGACCATATGTGCCTCGACATGGAGGATGAACTTCAAACTCTGATCAACAAGGAGGAGCTTGATATCAGACAACGGGCACATATCAACTAGATGAAACATGGCGACGCTTGCTCTAAGTTCTTCCATGATTGGGTGAACCAAAGGACCATAGCCGCCACGATCCTCACTCTTAAAGACTCAGACAACAACTGGATCTCTGAACCCTCAGATTTGAAAGCTATGGTTCTTAATCATTTCACCAAGATTTTAACAGAGGTGAACCATAACCGTTCCGGTGTGTTCTCTCAAGTCCCTGGTCTCTTTGCACGTCTTTCCAGGAAGCAGTTGGACTATATCGCTGAACCTACCACCAACATCGAAGTCTGGTCCGTCCTCAAGTCTATGAATCCCACCAAGGCGGCGGGCCCAGACGGCGTACACGTTGGCTTCCTCCAAAAAAACTAGAGTTGCATCAACCTATCCTTGATCAAGACGATCAACATGGCTCTGCAAGGGATTCCCCTAATTGACGACCTCTATGATGCCACTGTCGTGCTCATCCCAAAGGTCCCCCGCCCTCAGAGTTGCGATCAGCTTCACCCGATTTCCTTGAATAACACAGTGGTAAAGCTTGCTTCCAAGATCGTTGTCGAGCGGCTGAAACCTCACATGAACAAGTGGATCTCTGTCGAACAAGCGAGCTTCGTCCCTGGCAAAAAGATCACTGACAGTATAGTCATCGTCCAAGAACTGATTAAAACCATGAACTCAAAAAAGGGTGTGGCGTCGATGGCGGTGAAAATCGACCTTACCAAAGCTTTTGGCATGATGTCTTGGGAGTTCATATTGGACACCTTGAAGGATGCTGGCCTTCCCAGCAACATCATTGCTTTCATCATGAATTCTATTGAGGGTATCCATGTTTCTATCCTTTGGAATGGGTCTCAGTGCGATAAACTCAAAACCAGTCGGGGACTGAGGCAAGGGGACCCTCTTTCCCCGTATATCTTTGTGATGTGCCTTGAACGGCTTAGTCAGATCATCCACAGAGCAGTTGAAGAAGGTAATTGGAAGGGCACCAAACTAGGTCGCTCTGGACCTAGGATTTCTCACGTCTGTTTCGCAGACGATCTAATCATCTTCGCCCAAGCAAACTCTAAGCAAATGGAGAATATACTGAAATGCTTCAAACTGTTCAGTGATGCTTCCGGACAATCGATATCCAAGACTAAGATGAAGCTCTTCTTCTCTGCCTCAGTTTCATCTGCCGAACAAAAAAAGATCTAGCACATATGTGGCTTTTAAACCACCAAGGACTAGGGGCGGTATCTTGGAGCTCCTATCGTTCACTCACGGATTAGAAAAGACACCTACGTCGGCATCCTCAACAAAATTAACTCCAAGGTTAACGCCTGGTCGGCTAGGTGCCTTTCCCTGGCCGGAAGGATCTGCTTGGCTAAATCCACCCTTGTTGTTGTACCCACCTACACAATGCAGACGGCTATCCTCCCTCTCAGTCTTTGTGACCAAATCGATAGTTGTATCAAGAACTTCATCTGGGGGGGTGGTCACAAACAGAGACCCATCGCTCTGGTGGCGTGGAATAAAGTTGCTTGTGACATGGATGTGGGTGGTCTCGGTATCAAGTCGATGAGAGCCTGGAATGCTGCGTTAGGTCTCAGAAACGTGTGGGACCTGGCTGCCTCCAGAAACACTCCCTGGTGTCGCAGGCTCAAGCAAAGATTTGATAATTGCAAGGGATCGAAGCACGGGAACATCTCTAAGATTGCGAGATTTGCCTTCTCCTCCAAACCCCTTATTCTCTACAACTCGAGGATGATTATCATCAGTGGTAAGTGGGTCAACTTCTGGGACGACCATTGGGTTGCTCCCAATGTCACCCTCAGGGACATTGCTTTGTACCCTATCGACAATGAGCTAAATGATCTCAAGGTGGCCTCCTTCATCCTCGACAAAGGGACTTGGGACCTGTCCTTTCTTCAATTCTGGCTTCCCCAATCTACTGTCGATGTAATATTGCAGATCCCGATGCCCTGTGAGAATGAGGCCATAGACATTAGAGCCTGGAATCATACGGTCTCTAGGGACTTCACCACAAGGTCTGCTTATAACCTCATCCGTAATGACAGCTCCTACACCAGCACCTTTAACTGGAAACTCCTTTGGCAGTTAAAAGTCAGTCCCAAAATCAAAACCTTCACGTGGACCCTCTGTCATGATGGTACTATGTGTAATGCTAGAAGGAAAGCACGACACATGACCCGTGATGGATCCTGCAAGAGGTGTAAAGCCCCCGAGGAAACATCCTTACACTCTATCAGAGATTGCACTACCCCTACTGAAGTCTGGAATCATTTCTTCGGAAATGTCCAAGACACTACTCTAACGAACGAAAGCAACAACATGGCTTGGGCCGCGCACTGGCTGAGACTCTACCCGAAGTCTGCCCCTCTTTTTGCCACTACGGCTTATTTTCTCTGGCAAGCGAGAAATGACCAGATCTTCAATAAAAAAAAGTTGAGGGCTGCTTCCATTATCGCCATGGTCATCTCACACAGCAAAAGATGGGAGGAAGCCTCTAATACCAATAAGCTAACCTCGACGATGAACACGGCCCCTACTGAGCTGGAGCATTCTATACATGACTATACCTGTTATGTTGATGTTGCCGTTGGTCCCACGACCTCGGCTATTGCAGACACTTTCTTCTGCTCCCATGGCAATTGGACCGGTGGTTTTGGACATCGCTTCAACATCATAAGCCCAACACATGCTGAACTCAAAGCTGTGCTTAAGGCAATGCAGTGGGCTAGCATATTTGCCCTACAAAATGTGGAATTTTTTACAGACTGCAAACCCGTAACCAGTATGCTCGAGGGAACAGCCGACAAGTACCCTGCTTGGGCTAATGACATAATACGTATCAAGAACCTCATGAATTCCAATGATTTTCACATTACGCACATAGGTCGGGAGGACAATCAAACTGCTAAGTTTTTGGCTAATCTTTATCTAAAACATTCTTCTGAGGACTTGCTTTATCCTCAGCCCCCTGTCGGGCTTTTGAACCTATATAAGGGTAGTAGTACTACCTTATTTAATCCTGTTATTAGAGAATGTAACAATTTTTGTTTCAAGCTTGCACGAGAAAGGCAAGATGAATAAAATTGCTTCCTGACTTACCCCCCTAAAAAAAGTAAAATTTTTGTCTCCAAACAACCCACCTAAGGGGCTAGCTACTCATGGAAATGGAAAATACAAAAATAGGGCATAAAGAGGTAGAATTAGCCATGGAGCTCGGTGTAGATGGAGAAATCTCCCTCTCTAGTAGTTGCAAGGTCGTTCTCCTTCGTCATGTAATGTAGAATGGCATGGAATGGTGGTGAAAAGTGGTCAAAATACTAGGAAACTAAAGCCCTAGGAGATTAGGATTTTAGTGGTGAAAATGGTGAAATGGAGTGGAATGGAGATATAGAAGTGATGGAATATCTAAGGGGAAAAATGGGGGAGCTAGAAGTGGTAGAAGGTAGATATCCTCAAGCTCCAACTACCACTAATGTATATATCGGTGGTGAGGAAGTACTAGATCAAGTGGAGCATAGTATGGCAAATGCAGTGCTGACTGTTGCTAGGATTTTTGTTAGCATGGTCGTGGTGGGTGGTGTGTGGAATGTTTGTGGTGAAGTGAAATGGCCGAGGTGAAAAGCGACAAGTTGTTTCGGGATTTGGAAAGTTGGCGGCACGGTTGTAGTGGATCACACAATTGTTGTAAATGAGGAATTGATTGGTTCTTTTGCACAGAATGCTCGTTTTGACTCTAACCAACATGGTCATTCTATTTGGCACAATCATGCTAGAGTCTTCTTGGCACGACCGTGCTGACTGGCACAACTATGGTGTTGATCTTCCTTTTCAACTCTTGAACTAGGCTCTCTATGTGATTTTAACTTGACCGACGCAGACGTTCCCTGGCACCACGGTCGTGCTAGGGTCTTCAGTTGCACTTTGCTCTTCAACTTTGGATCTACATGGAATTCTTTGGTCAAGTTGACTCATGGCCACTAGGGGTAGGTTGGGGAAGCACATGAATTCACTATGTGCCTCTCTAGGGATAGAGAAATCATAAGATCATCCTCTCTCTCTCTCTTGTCCATCAAAGACGTGGTTCAAGTATCTGAAAAATGTACAAAGAATGTCCATAAGTACATTTCACAGAAATATACATATCGAGGGAATAACATGCAATCTAACAGCTATAGATGTGATTAAAGTGAAAGAAGACATAAGATGAAGCCCTAAAATAGGGTTGCATCACCACCCAAAACTAGAACATACTTGCCCTCAAGTATGCTCCAACTCAATCTCTCTTCAAAATTTCAAAAAAAAAAAGAAATGACAAATGCATTGCAACAAATGTATATTGACCGTAACATATTAGAAATTAGACCCAAAAATATGACTTGTTCATTTCCCATTTCTTGAAGTCCATTTTCAATTTGATCATCCAAACAACTTCTATTTGACTATTTCGTTCAATTGTCATGTAACTCTTCAAATTACTTTTTCTAGATCACATATTTTCCTTATTTGAGAAGATGGTACCGTTTAATACGTCATTTGAACTTCATTTGTTCGCATCCCTTTCAACTACAGAATTATAAAATATCAAAAACTATTAGCTTTGAAATCAAAAAGAAAATTATGAATTGATCTCCACAGTATAGGGACGATTTGACGTAAATTTACAGTCTCATATTTAAGGATCTATATGTTTAGTATATTTCAAACAAAAACGGACATCTGGTTCGAATTTGAGAATTTTTGTGCTTATAATTTAAGAGCTATCAAATTAATAAAAATTCAAATAACACCGTGTTTAATGTCTCAATCCAGCACGTCACGCAGGCATTGTTTCCAGCAACCCGACAATGACCGGACATGGTGGCCATCCTTCAAACCTCTATCTTCTTTTTCAATGAACCCAAAGTCACAATCTACTCTTTTTCCATACCTCTACTACCCATTACTCTATATATTCTAGGCTTTTGACTAATCAGGAGTGCAATATATGCAAAGTCAAGGATGTCCGTCGGTTTTAAATCAGCGTGCACATCTGCTCTAAAATCTTGAAATCTACATATGCAACTCTTGTCCTTATCTTATGGCCAAAAAAACCTAAATGGCACGTTCGGCCATTTTAATGCACAAAATGACACGTTCTTCATCTTAATTCTCAAAATGACACATTTACAAGGCAATACGTCCACATTGGAGACGTATTGCTCTATGCGACGGCAATACGTCTGTAGTGGGGCCAATACGTTCGGAAGCGGGACATATTATTCTGCGAGTGAGCAATGCGTCTCAGAGTCGGACGCATTGGTCCCACAAAAGGGCAATACGTCCTAACCATTGGTCCCACCGCAGAGCATACGTCTTGGGTCAAGACGTATTGTCCTGTTGTGGGACCAATGCATCGGGCGCTGAGACGTGTTGCTCTCTCGCAGAGCAATACGTCCTGTTCCAGTACGTATTGCTAACACATAAGATTAAAACAGCTCCATGTAAGACGTATTGTCTATAAAGCAAGAAATATGTCCCCATGCATGACGTATTATTTTTTTATTCGATATATTTTGTATTCATAATTATTATTTGCTGCTTAATGATTTGTATATTAACACTATTGATTATATTTGTACATTTACGATTATTTCATTTGTATTTGAATATCTATAATATGTTCAATTATTATAAATTTGTTAATTTGAATAGCTCTAAACATACGTACGGAATATAGAAGTGTTATTGCAACCAACAATGGTTGATTGCTAATTGATTAGATAAGAAGAAATTAATCCAAAGAAATGAGATATCAATTTAAACCAAGGTTACAACATGAACCTACTTGAAGAGAAAATAATACATATCAGTACAATATGATAGATCCAGCATGAACCAACATATGATATCATAATATGATAGATCCAAATACAAGATAAATAAATGCCTTCACAAAGGCATATATACAAAATAGTACAATATGTAATAAACTAACCACGTCCTCCACGCCCACGATGTCCTCGCCCACCTCCATGCACCTCTGACTCCTAAGTATAAAACTCATCTGGAGACACCTCAATGGGAGACAACTGCATAGCAGTAGGCTAATGAGGACCATGGAAGTATTGAAAAGATGGAGGTGGGGTGAGGGGTCTCTAAATACTAGGATGTGGGGCATCAGGTGGGGTGCATCCTGAGAAATCAAATGGAGTCAGTGAGTATGTGACATAAGATGGTGGTCGACTCTCATGAATAACTGGTGGTGGGAGTGGAGTATATGGAATAGAAGATGAACATGCTCCATAGTAGGATGATGGTGGAGGTGGGGTAATGAATGCAGAAAACGAACCAACTCCTGAAAAGTATGGCCCTATCGGTCCCCATCCCATGAACTGAGAAGTGGGAGTGAGCTCAGGAGCAGTGGGAATGGGCTCAGAAAGAGTGGTGCATGTATGAGGAGTAGGAGTAGGAGTGGGTGTGGGTTCAGGACCAGTAGTATGAGCAGGAGTGGGTATGGGATTATATGAGCGAGCATAGTCAGGAAGACTCGCAAAGTAGCTCCCCTGGATGTCATCAATATCATCTCTGATCTGTGCATGGGCCTGCTGTAAAGCCACTTGGATCCACACATGTGATTCTACCTATTCAAACAAAGTATGTACAAATAATAAAGACTATAATTACATATATTACAAATAATAAAGATCAATATTAATTGTTTGTAAAAGAAATAATAATGATACTCACAAATTATTGTTGTCGATAACTGGTTGGATAGTATGTGGTCGAGGTTGAGCTAATGGGGGCACTACATACTGTGGATGATACCATGCATAGTGTAGCTGTGGACTGAAGATTGTGTCTACTGGTTGAGGGGGAACTAAGCTCTCACGTATGTTGTTCCATAGATGCACCTCCTCCCTATAGTGATTGTAACATACTAGATCTCGGACCCTACCCTAGAAGTTGATATTTTGGACTTAGTCAAACAAGGTTGAAGGTTAGACCTAAATAGATATTTAGTATAATCCCAATCAGCTAATGCATGTATAGATCACCTTAATATAACCTAATGTTCTAACATTAATCTTAGGTTTATAATAGATACATAAAATATGCCACATAACTTATTTTGGTGGTAATATGAAGATAAGGAACTTAATTGGATGAATAATTTAGATGATGGGCCGTTAATAGGCCATATGACATATCTCATAAAAAGAAGTCTCAAAAGTAGAAACAAACTTCAAATTCAAAATCTACATGTCAAATTTCATCTAATTTGGACAGTCTTGAAATATTAGGATAATTTTAGGAGAGAGAAAATGAGTAAAAGGCATAAGTAATGAATAATGTGATTATATAACTTCAAAATATGGAAATAATAGCAAATTTATATTCAACACATCAAAGATAACTTGTGGATGAAGTTTGGTCCAATTTGGATGTTGTTTGTACAAGTTATGCAATTTTAGACACATTCTGGACTTTTCTACAATTTACCCAATTGGGAGATTTTCTTTGCAAATTGTCATGTGCATTATAATCCTTATATATTCCCTTACCATTCTCAAGTTTTTGAACCATAGAGCGCCTAGTTGCACCTTGGTTTGAAGGTGTTTCTTTCCAAGTGCATTTTAGGGATTACTCTCTTTATAAATGAGCTTATCTTTAGAAGCTATCAACCAATTGGGTTATTTCTTTGATTGGAGGTCGTTTGGGATGGAATATAAGTGTCCATAAACTGACATTTGATATTCAAGAAGCCTCTATGAACTGTCCTCTTGCATGGCCATGAAATGCCTAGGCTAAGGACACATGGAAAGCTCAATGGATACCTCATGCTTGACTTCTTCCTTATCCATATAGGTTTGCATGTCCATAGGCACCCTTAACATTGGACACATGGAAAGTAACTTGACACCTCATTCTTTACTTCTTCCTTATACATAAAGTCTTGCATGTCCATGGACACCCTTATACATTACACATGGAAAGTCTCATAGACACCTCATACTTGACCTCTTTCTTTATATAGCCATATCTACCCCTTCCCAACTCCAAATTTGAAAACTCTTGCTCTTCTTTCTTTCCTCTATCTTAGAGAATCACTCCTACTCTATTTGGCCACGAATGTGATGTCCCAAGGTAAAAGAAGGTTCCTACCTTGGTGAAGAAGACTCCTAGGGATCCAAATTTCTCTATTTAGGATTTCTTAAGCTGCTCCTTGGTGATTTTGACCAAAATTAGTAAGTATCCTCCTTTTCTTTCCTATTTTCATGTTGTTAGTCTTCCTTCCACCTTCCTTCAAGTTGTAACCATGGCCTTCCATGGTGAAACCCCGCCTAGAACCCATAAACACCTCATCTCCATGTTCTTTTGTTAGGGTTTTTCACCGCTAAAGTGGAGAGGGTGCTTCTTGCTCGAGATAGGAGCTTTGTTGGAGAAACCAACCTCTCTAAGCTTGGGAAACTTACTTATTAGACTTGTCCACATTCCATAGAGGTTCTTTGGAGGCCTAGGCTTGGATCTAGGACTGACTTGGACTGTTTAGACTCTGAAGTTGAGGTAGGATGTATCCCCTATTCTTCTATGTTGAGTAATTCACCAATGCTTATTCATTCTCTCTGTCCTATGGACATTAGCTTATATACAATGCCTTTTCTTTTGAAAATCATGGTTCATGTGAACTACCTTATTTGATATTGATCATGTGATCATGTATATTCTTTTGAACTCTTATCTTATGCTTTGTACATGATGGAACTCTAAAAGATGACATGTAATGTCTTTTATCCACTTATGAGGTGGATGTATATGTTGGTTACTTATGTGGTGACTAGTTTATATATTCTGACTATACTTTCTACTTGCCTCTACATTTAACATGCTATGTGATTCAGTAGCACTAGAGTAGTGTAATTGCATTGGTTTTTATGGTAGATGTGTTATTTTCTGCCGAGCAGATGTGATATTTCCTGCTCTTTTGGGATGAAAAGGAACCTCATACCCAGGGCAAGATGTGTGATTCTTGTCCCATGTTTTATATATTTGGGAGATTGGCAATATTCATTTATCTATCAGGTTTCAAGTTTATGAGACTTGGCCGCCTTTGTGTTTATATTGTTCTATGGCTATGTTTATCTGACATGCATGCAGATTGATGATATGGGGTGTGTGCCCTAATTCTTTACATGTGTGGTGTGACACAATCTTTATGTTTTATTAACAATAAGTATTCTTTTGTTATCATATGATTTTAATTCATTTTCTTTTTATGCCCTTCTGGGTAGTGTTTATCTCTTTCTATGGGAAGTTTTTTATATTTTATGTTCTTTATTCCATATATTGCTCAATTTCCTATTTAGTCTGCACATACCAGCCTTTGATGATCTCATCTATTTTTTCTTCTTGCTGGGGTATGCTTCCAACCCTAGGTGAAGGACTTGAATGATAAGGCATGAAGTTTTGGACTAGCTTAAGGAGTTAAATCTTGGAGACAAAGTTGTTATGGTTTAGATTTCCCTCTACTAGATCCTTATGTTGAGTGATACATGTAAACCCTTTGTGGGAGATTATGATGTTCTTTTGTAACCTTGTGATAAATTGAATATAGTCAACATTTTTATTCCACTGCTATACTTTGGTTGTTTTGAATACCATTTACTGAAATTTGAAAATGTTACACCTATTCCATCATACCTTTAAGTGTGCTTGGAATGGATGCTTTATTCTTCAAAATTTTTTTAATAAGGGGGTGATCCCGCCTCCTTACAACATAGTATCAGAGCCCATGGTAGTCAAAATATGACTATTTCAGTTTTGTCTCCCTAGTTAGAATACTTGCCTTATCTTTAAGTGACATGTTTGCTCTGGAGTTGATCAATAGATGATGAATGGTTGATTTAGGATCCTATAGTTTCACATTAGAATAATGATGAATAGATCCCTAAAGTACTTACAACTAAAGATGCATAAGTAACCATAGTAACTTGAGGTTGTTTAGTTTGGCCTTTAGGCAGCTACTAAGACATGAAGTTGAAAGCAAAGGTGTCTAGAAAGGATCAGGATTTGGGAACTGGCAAGATTTTCCTCTGCACCACTAGCTTGGTTTACGAGGACTCCTGAATCCATATAATCCAGCTTGGCCTGAGCTTATATGAATTGTTCGAAATAGCATGCTTTTAGGCAATGGTAGCCTTAGACATATATATAATTTATCTTTAGGGACCCTAATATGTTGAACTAGTCTCCCAGGTGTAATGAATTGTTTGAGAATGGATACCCAGTATAGTTCCCTTATGACCCATAGAACCACATATTTGGATAGTTATCCCTAGAACCTAGACTTTGAAGTTTGGTGTTTAGTAAGCAATTAGAGTGCGTAGTGGAGCGTGATGGATCTTGTATATGGTCTAGTTAGACTCACCCTTTTACCTAAAGAATAGTTTTGACTTAATAAAATGAATCCTTTAGGGGGTGGTGAATAAGTTGTTTTCTTATATGTGTATGTTTTTATTTTGAGGACAAAATCTGTTTAAGGGGTGTTGTGTTGTAACATACTAGATCTTAGACCCTACCATGGAAGTTGACATTTTAGACTTAGCCAAAAAAGGTTGAAGTTAGACCTAAATAGATGTTTAGTATAGCCCCAATGAGCTAATGCATTTATATATCACATAAATATAACCTAATGTTCTAACATTAATCTTAGGTTTATAATGGATACATAAAATATGCCACATAACTCATTTTGGTGGTAATAATAAGATAAGGAACTTAATTGGATGAATAATTTAGTTAATGGGTCATTAATGGGTCATATGACGTATCTCATAAAAAGAAGTCTCAAAAGTGGAAACAAACATCAAATTTGAAATCTACATATCAAAATTAGCCTACATGTCAAATTTCATCTAATTTGGACGACCTTGAATTATTAGGATAAGTTTACGAGAGAGAAAATGAGTACAAGGCATAAGTAATGAATAATGTGATTATATAACTTTAAAATATATAAATAATGGAAAATTCATATTCAACACATCAAAGATAACTTGTGGATGAAGTTTGGTCCAATTTGGATGTTGTTTGTGCAAGTTATGCAATTTTAGGTACATTCTGGACTTTTCTACAATTTACCCAATTGGGAGCTTTTCTATGCAAATTGTTACATGCATTATAATCCTTATATATTCCCTTACCATTCTCGAGTTTTTGAACCATAGAGCGCCTAGTTTCGCCTTGGTTTGAAGGTGTTTCTTTCCAAGGGCATTTTAGGCATTACTCTATTTATAAATGAGCTTATCTTTAGAAGCTATCAACCAATGGGGTTATTTATTTGATTGGAGTCCGTTGGGATGGCCTATAAGTGTCCATAAATCGACATTTGATATTCAAGAAGCCTCTATGAGTTGTCCTCTTGCATGACCATGAAATCCCTAGGCTAAGCACGCATGGAAAGCTCCATGGACACCTCATGCTTGACTTCTTCGTTATCCATAAAGGTTTGCATGTCCATAGGGACCCTTAGCATTGGACACATGGAAAGTAACTTGACACCTCATTATTGACTTCTTCCTTATCCATAAAGGTTTGCATGTCCATGGACACCCTTATACATGACACATAGAAAGTCTCATAGACACCTCATACTTGACCTCTTTCTTTATATAGCCATATCTACCCCTTCCCAACTCCAAATTTGAAAACTCTTGATCTTCTTTCTTTCATCTAGCTTAGAGCATCACTCCTACTCTATTTTTCCATGAAGGTTCTATCCCAAGGTAAAAGAAGGTGCCTACCTTGGTGATGAAGGATCGTAGGGTTCCAAATTTCTCTATTTAGGATTTCTTAAGCTCCTCCTTGGTGATTTTGACCAAAACTAGTAAGTATCCTCCTTTCCTTCCCTATTTTCATATTGTTAGTCTTCCTTCCACCTTCCTACAGGTCGTAACCATGTCCTTCCATGGTGAAACCCCACCTATAACCCATAAACACCTCATCTCCATGTTCTTTTGTTAAGGTTTTTCACCTCTAAAGTGGAGAAGGTGCTTCTTGCTAGAGATAGGAGCTTTATTGAAGAAACCAACCTCTCTAAGCTTGGGAACCTTACTTATTAGACCTGTCTACCTTCCCTAGAGGTTCTTTGGAGGCCCAGTTTTAGATCTAGGACCGACTTGGACTGTTTAGACTCTGATTTGAGGTATGATGTATCCCCTATTCTTCTATGTTGAGTAATTCACCTATGCTTATTAATCCTCTTTGTCCTATGGACATTAGCCTATACACAATGTCTTTTCTTTTGAAAATCATGGTTCATGTGAACTATCTTATTTGATATTGATCATGTGATCATGGATATTCTTTTAAGCTCTTATCTTATGCTTTTTTCATGATGGAACTCTAAAAGATGACATGTGATGTCTTTTTCCCACTTATGAGGTGGATGTATATGTTGGTCACTTATGTGGTGACTAGTTTATATATTCTGATTATACTTTCTACCTGCCTCTACATTTAACATGCTATGTGATTCAGTAGCACTAGAGTAGTGTAATTGCATTGGTTTTTATGGCAGATGTGTTATTGCTTACTGAGCATATGTGATATTTCCTGCTCTTTTGGGATGAAAAGGAACCTCATACCCAAGGCAAGATGTATGATTCTTGGCCCATGTTTTATATATTTGGGAGATTGGCAATATTCCTTTCTCTATCAGGTTTTAAGTTATGAGACTTGGCCGCCTTTGTGTTTATATTATTCTAGAGCTATGTTTATCTCACATGCATGCAGGTTGATGATATGGGGTGTGTGCCCTAATTCTTTACATGTGCTTGTGTGGCACAATCTTTATGTTTTATTAATGGTAAGTATTCTTTTGTTATCATATGATTTCAATTCCTTTTCTTTTTTATGCCCTTGCGGGTAGTTCTTATCTCTTTCTATGGGAAGCCTTTTTTATATTTGATGTCCTTTATTCCATATATTGCTCAATTTCCTATTTCGTATGCACATACCAGCCTTCACTGATGTCATCTATTTTCTCTTCTTGCCGGGGTATGCTTCCAACTCTAGGTGAAGGACTTAGACGATAAGGCATGAAGTTTTGGACTAGCTTAAGGATTTAAAGCTTGAAGACAAAGTTGTTATGGTTTAGATTTCCCTCTACTAGATCCTTATGTTGAGTGATACATTTAAACCCTTTGTGGGAGATTATGATGTTCTTTTGTAACCTTGTGATAAATTGAATATATTCAATATTTTTATTCCGCTGCTTTACTTTTGTTGTTTTGAATACCATTTATTGAAGTTTGAAAATGTTACACCTATTCCAACATAACTTTGAGTGTCTTTGAAATGGAAGTTTTATTCTTCAATTTTTTTAGTAAGGGGGTGATCCCACCTCCTTACAGTGATGCAACCAATCCTCAACAGCATGACCCCTCCCATCTATCCTACTAAGGTGTGGTAAGGCAAGAGTAGGGTGTACTTGAACAAAGTCGAATTATCCAAGTACTCTATCTGGGAGGTGCACTCTACTACTGTGTACCATACTAGAGGCACTCGAGCCAACCAAATATCATGACCCCCTCGACACAATGCTGGAAGTCTCTCTAGAATATCCTCAGTGTAAAGAGTTAACTATATTTGTTATCCAAAAAAATACAACATGTATCATATAAAAGGAGTAAACTGTAAAACAAATACAACATGTATCATACAACATGTTAGTAGAAGTAAATTATACCTGAGAGGGCAAAGTTTAGTCAAATACATAATCATAAAAATGGACTGATCCTCTCATAGTATCATTCCTTTGAACAAAAGTAGGCCACCTATTAAATAAATTGACAACCTAAATTTAGATAAACATTACAAAATATTCAGACAAAATTATAAAGAAGTTGTGTAATTTTTTACATGTAACCCAAGGGAACATCTTCCTCCCACTCCCCCCAATTCATAACAAGTGAACATGGGCGTCCAATTCATAACCTCTTCCAACACCACATCTACAGTAGACATGCACAACCAAACAAGTGGGCAATTTTCTTGGAACAAGTGGTAGCCTTGTACAACTCCCTATACAAGTATGCTAGAGTTGCAGTACCCCAAGATAGAGTGTCACAACTTGCAAAGTCAGCCACATGTAGGAGGTACCGTAAATGAACTCTGTCCCCGGTACTATCTGGAATAAGGTAACTACCTAAAAATTATAGGAGATAAGATATAGTATACCTTATCCTCATTTGTATTTGTTGTTCTTCATCTCCCAAGGTGAAATCCATCTCAATAAAGATCTCACGCAGCCACCCAAAATGATTATGCCCCTTAGACATCCTATCTGGTGCAACTCCCAAGAAACTCTCACAAAGGTGAGGTCATGAAGAAAATTGCCCCTCATTTGTGCCTAAAGGATATGCAGCTATAACCGGTGGGCCATCAATCCTAAGACCTAAAAGAATTGTAGCATCTTGTAGCGTGACACTCATCTCAAAATAGGGAAACCTAAAAGTGTTGCTAGATTTGTTCCACCAGTTAACTAGGACAGTGATTAAATTAGGATTAAGGTGGATAGGTTGTAGCTTATGAACAAGCCCAAAACCAGCCAAAGAAATATTTTACAGAACATCCGCATCAGCAATAGGCCAAAGTGACAACATGAAGTAGTGTTGGGAGATTCGGAATGATACTTCTCTAGGAGCCATATCTTAAAAAAAACAAATATTACATTAAATGAAAAGTGTAAGCATTAGATTAAATGAAAAGTGCAATATTTGCTTAAATGAAAAGTGCAAGCATTAGATTAAATGAAAAGTACAAGCATTACATTAAATGAAGTGCAAACATTACATGACTAGAACAAACTGAAATAAGAACATTACATGACTTGAACAAATGGAAATGCAAATGTTATATGACTTGAACAAACTAAAATAAGAACATTACATGACTTGAACAAACTATAATAAGAACATTACATAAATTCACATTACATTAGGACAAGGGCATCTATTATGGCCCCTTCTACCAAACTTATGACATTGATATGTATATTGATTTAGATCAACATCTATAGTTGAAGGCCTTCTATTTTTCTTTAGTCTTCCAGTGTGCCTTTGTTTCCTAGGGGGGTAATAAGGGAAAAATACCGATGCTTTTATCAAATGAAGGCCAATACCTCTTATCGGCAATACCACGAAATTCAGTTTTGTATGCGTTCAAATAAGAATCATTTGTCAAATATGGGTTCACAAGTCCGTCACAATCGTAATTGACAGTTCCTGCAGCTACCCAAACATGACAACATGGAAAATTTCATTATTGTGGAAAACCACAATTGTATTCACTAGCACCATTTGGACACACTTTGACTTGAAATTTGTATTCGTCCATGTCATCAACAAGCCATTCATCATTGTTCACGCGGCGTGATACTCTTATTTTTTATGCATCCTATTGTATATTAAAAAGCTTGTTATGAAACCTCGGGGGCCATTTCTGTCCTGTAATCTGATGACCAAATTCAAGTTTATCATTTGTGGATCCCACCTTCCACAAAAGTTCCTTTAACTCCTGTGACTTGAACTTTTTATGGAAGTTCTCACGAAGATGTCAAAGACAATAATGATGTTGAGCCCAGTCAAATTTTGACTTAAGTGTTGGAAAATGCCTCTCATTTGATCAGAAATAATACACAAATATGTACGGCATGGAATGATTGGAAAACAAGTTTGTAGAGAACCAAAGAAACACTCCCGTGAGTCCTTGTTTTATGCCTCGACAATAGCAAAAGTGAGTGGAAATAGACCATTATCAACATCTATGCCACATGCAATGAGAAGTGTGCCATAATATTTTCCGATTAGAAATGTGTCATCAATAGTAAGAACATGCCTGTAATAGACCCAACCCCTCACAGCTGGGCCGAATGCCCAAAACACTCGCTTGGATCTACGGGTGCCTTGAGTTTGAACGGTATAATCATTCACAAGGTGGGAATATATAGTTCTTGGAATATATTGTGATAGAAATATCAGGAACAACAACAAATTATGATATGATGATTCCCAATCTCCAAATATTTTACAGACAACCTTCCTCCTCTCTAGAAATGCCTTCTTGTATGATATTTGAAGGTTTGGTTCAACATTCACCTTGTCATGAATTTCTCGTGTGGACATATCCAATTATGACACTAGGATTGGCATTATCATACGAGCAATATAATATGACGTGCATTGGCGATGGTCCTGATTCAGAACAGTTAGTTGACAATTATGGCTCCCACTATAACGTTTTATCTTCCACATGCCACCTGCTCTTTTGGACTGACAAGCGACCAAACTCCAAGGACATCGTTGGTCATGGATACAAACAAATTTGATAAATTGATTATTTGAGTGTTGTGTACGATATTGGACATTGTTTTGAACTGTCCATTTTTTAATCGTCTCAATCATAACAGCTTTGGACGCAATTAAAACACCCTCATAAATTTCAGTGCTGGAAGGGTTGTAATTGAGACGAACTTCCTGACGAAAATCTTCCACCCATTCGTCATCTTGAAAAGTTTCATAGTTAGTATCAATGTGATTGTATCGGGGCCATTCTCTATCAAATATGGATGGGATGGAACTCAATGTTGTTATAGAGTCAGGGAATGGATGTTGATACCCATCATCAGTTTCAGTCAATGAGTCACCATCATGATCACGATTATCATCACCTTCCTAATCACTATTATCATCACCTTCCTGATCACTATTATCATCACCTTCTTATTCAAAATTTTGTTCTCCCTCCTCAACCTCAAGACCAATATTCTCAATAGTAGGATTTTGAGAGAATTCAGGTGGATGATTCCATTCATCGGTTACATTACTGTTCATTTGGTGAAATTGATTCAATAGACTCATGTAACTAGAATTTTCTATTGGTGGAAAGATGTTTTTTCAATAAACACATCAATATAGGCATCAGATGAAAGTGAGAACAAAGTTCTATATGCATCATCATCGTCAACTTGTATGAGCATATGATCTTCTCTAGGGAAAAGATAGGATATATTGATAGAGAAGTGGATGAGATTGATGTCAAGTGTTGTATGGATATATGATTTTAGTTCAGATAGGGTATTGATAAGTGAAATATTTATGGGTCTAACAGATCGACTAGAATAAGACCCGTCAGAGAGAAATTGACCATCATATCGAAGCTTGACAATTCATGAACGTGAACTAGATGTGATGTTCCTATCATTGTAAAAACAAATAAACTTATTTGGAACAGTAATTTGGGTTTTAGAACAGTAAATTAACTTAATTGGAATAATAATATATTTTTTAGAATAGTAATTAATATTTTAGAACAATAACATCATTTTTAGAAGAGTAATTAAGACTGTAGAACAACAATTTGGAATTTGAAATTAAATACTAAGAATAAAATTATTTGGAACTAAATAGTAAGAATGTCATTTTCGCTGATAACATTTACTTCAAATGTCATTTTCTATAACATTATTTTAATAATTTAGAATTAAACAATAGCGATATAATTATTTCATTTTTAATATTACATAGTAGTTTTAAGTTCAAAATTTTGAATTAAACAGTAGCAATATAATTATTTTATTTTTAATATTGCATAGTTTTAGGTTTGACATTTTGAATATAAGAATGTAGCAGAGAGAATACCTCAAGTGGCGAGATCTCCGTTGTGAATTAGAATACCAATCCAGAGAAAGAAGAGAAGCAGAATCACGGCCAGAGAGAAAGAAGATGAGAAGAATAACGCCAAAAATCAGCTCCAAGCTCCGCCCGGAATCAGCTACAAGTAGAATCCCGACCAGAGAACTCCAGAGCAATAGGGAGTAGAGAAGAAGTGAAGAAATGTGTGTGTTTGGGGGGCTTTTTTCGTCTCATATATATAGGAGAGCAATACGTCATCATTGGGACGTATTGCCCCCACGTGGCACCCGCCGCGGCCCAATGGTCGGGTGTTGCGTGGCAGCAATACGTCTCCAAGGAAGACACATTGTCCCGCTAGCCGTTGGGACGTCCCGGCGCCCGACGCATTGGTCCCACAGCAGGACAATACGTCCTGACCCAAGACGTATTGTTCTGCAGCGGGATCAATGCGTCCGACTCGGAGACGCATTGCTCTCTCGTAAAGTAATACGTCCCACTTCGGACGTATTTCGTATTGTCCGTAAGGCAATGCGTCACCCGCCGGGAGATATTGCCCTCGGACATAGCAATACGTGAACCTATTGCCCTTCAAACGTGTCAAGATGAATAACGTGTTTTGGCCTTATCTTATTAGCGTCCCTATGAGTTCTAACTTTCCTTTGCCACTCGCTGCCCACTTTCAAGGTGTCACTCCGTCGACATCTTGAACATTACAAAGAAGGACAAACTCTCTCTACTCTCTCTATCTAGGTCATCAGCTTCAGGGGGGCCCGACGTCAATGTTGCCGATCTCACAACGCCGTGCTTGACGACCGTTGTCGCTGCTGCCATTGGGGCGCACGGCTGGACCTTTTCATCAGGGTCCTCAACGGCAAGGTCAACTTGAACGCCATGTACGTCCAAGCATCGCCGACACCAAAGCATCCCAAACTCGAACCCTGTCGCCGTCCCACAGGCACCGCTGACTCCAATCCCGCCGCCAAGTCGAGCGTCCACCGCCATCTCTTTCACAACAAAGAGCCTATTGCGAGAAGGAGCTTCCCACAAGTGAATCTCTAGAGCCCTCGTCGCTACTCCCGGCACCTCGTCCACCATCAAAACCCAGCGGCAATCGGCCATAGCCGCCTTTGCAAATCACCCAGGCCCACACCGAACCTGAGTTGTGCCGGCTTTGTAGGTCAGATACATACGGGTCCCTCTTTACTTTGCGTGTATCTATCTACGACCACACCTCCAGTGAATATGTAGCAGAAACCTTCGTTAGGAGAGACATGCATGATTAACAACCATTGACGAACGTGAGTTCTGCTACCTCCTGAGCCGTCATACCATAGAAGACCTGAACATGATAGCTGAGAGGCGATCAAGAAGAAACCAGATCCGTTGCTGGGTTTGAAATCAGCCGACTGTTCCAGAAGATCACTGAATCAGCGAGATCTGTAAATTAGTTCAATATAGCACGCCTAAATATCTGATTTCAAGATAGTTAATTAGGTATTAACGGAAAGAGATAATGCCGGTCACAAGTATAAACATATACAGAACTCATACAAATAATCAGTTAACGATGCATGATCTTATCTCTATTACGTTGTACACATATATACCAGTACGTGTCTACAATGGACCAACAGTACATAACCCAGTTATACAGACCTGAAAATCTGTCACTCATAGGTCAAGTTAAAGCACTAATCCGATTTGTTGTCTGTCTCAACGTTGACATCTTACTAATAGGCATATGCATGCAAACCCACGTCCATACAAACACGTATGCATGTATTATACCTCATGTATGCATGTATTATATTCATATGTGTATCTTGCACTGTATCTTGGTCGATCTGCATTGGAAATCTATTTTTAAGGGTGCTGCCTCACTAGTGAGCTGTACGTATATATATATATATATATATATATATATATATATATATATATATATATATATATATATATATATATATATATATATATATATATATATATATATATATATATATATATATATATAGCTAAAAGAATTGTGTACCCCAGTACATGTAGAAGACTATTTCAAAAAAAAATCACAATTGTAGAGGACTATTTTGTCTAGCTCTCCAAAAAAAATTAGCCAAAAATAATATCATTTGACCCTCCAAAATCAAAAAACACGTCCTTATATATTTGTTGTATATTTTGTACTGAGTTACTTTTTTGGCCAGCAGAGTTACTTTTTTTGCCACCATAGTTACTTTTTTGATAGCAGAGTTACTTTTTTGGTCAGGACAGGTACTTTTTTTGCTACAGGGTAGTGAAAATCCAGGCTACCCGCATATATATATATATATATATATATATATATATATATATATATATATATATATATATATATATATATATATATATATATATATATATATATATATTCTGTAATGATAAAATAGTCATTGTATTATGCATGCCGAGAGGGCTACATTATATAGGTTAACCACCTCTTGATATAACAACATAAATATAGGAAACACGGGTGCAGGGTATAAGAGGGTACATATTAGATGAATGTTGTATGGATGTAATGACGTGTATTTTGAAGAGCACCATGCATTATGCCACGTTTAAAACTTTACAAGAAATTACGTCCTTGCAATACATCTAAGTACAAAGTACACTCTTATACCTATGTACATGTATAAGATCCAAATATTGGTATAGGAGTAGTTATTTATGTATATACTGAAGTATGTTAGATTTAAAATCCTAACTTCAGGATGAATATATATATATATATATATATAAAATAAGACAATATTACAACTTTTGGATCAGTTGCATGACTATAAGACATGATGACGTTAGACATAATTATGTGACTTTGGTCATCTATAACTTTACTAATATCTTCGCAAATATTATAATGAGAAAATATATAAATATCATCCCTAAATGGAAAACTCTAGTCACCTAGAATGTAAAATTGTCAAAGATAATTGAACAAAGCATAGCTTCTACCCAAAAGTGACATATATTGCTCTACCTTGAAAACTCTAGTCACCTAGAATGTAAAATTGTCAAAGATAATTGAAAAAACTCTGTTTGGATTGATTTCTGGAGCTCTATACTTGAGAAACTCGAATATTTGTGCGCTTTGGGTCAAGGTACGAAATTACTATTTCTATTTGGAAAGTTTATTTTCCTCTTGAATGCATGCATGATTAGATAGGTTGGCTGGCCGAATATTGCTTTTTAAACTTCAGTCTTTCTCTTTGAATGGCCATCAATATTTATTTCTAGAAAATAGTAGCACATTATTTAAATGTCGAAAAGGACAAGCTGGTGCCCACTGGTTTAAGTGGAATTACGCTTCCACGACTTTGCGTAGAGAAAGGACATGAGGTCCCTCAATTAACTGGGAAATATAGTTGGAGTCTTATCACTCTCCATGGAGAGAGCATATGGCTTCCCCAATAAAATAGACATTGACATGTGTTATCTATTATGAATATTGAGTTTTCTTGTCTTTTCAATATTTAAAAGTTGAACTGCTATCCTTGAATATTGAATTTGAACTCTTAGCCTTGAATATTGAGATTGGAACTTGTCCATATTGATAGCCCCTATTTTCAAATTGATACTTGCATATCTGTTGAATTCATTGCATCATTCCTTTCAAAAATTCTTGGTAGTTAGTTGGATACTTAGATATTTTTCAAATAACGAATTTTGTACAGGTCCTTGTGACTGGCCTATCTTTACTCTTTTATCCATGTGTGGTTTTATTTCCTTTGGGAATTCATGGACAGATTAGGTGCTCCAAAGTTGACTTAGAAGAGAAAACAAGAAATATGCAGGAGATGTCCTATACTGATGACAAGATTTGAATAAGTGTTGAATTTATTTGATAATTGTAATGCATAGGTTGTTTAAGCTTCTGAACATTCTGATAAAATGTATGATTTAAAGATTGTGTATTTGCATTTGAATAAAATTATGTCAAAATTTGGTCTGGTAAAGATCAGGTTTTTACATTGACCAAATGGGCCCAATGCTGACTAAGTATATGTATTTCACATCTCTTGTATCCTTTTTCACAAACCAATCATGATTAAATCATTGGGCATACAAACTTCACATATAGAGCATAGAATAAATAATCAATCCATATGACTGTCATATAATTCAGAGTAAATCGTTTCATGGTGGTAACAATAAAAAAATGACTAGAGTTGTTGTTTTACCTTCATGCATTCAATCTCATATTTCAATCCACACTAAGTGATCCATGTGGCTGTGAAAAAGGGCAAAATAAGGTAGGTTTGATGTTGTCTAGATCAATGAGGCAGCGATATAAGAAATGATGAAGGGTACATGGTGGTGAGAGTGAAGTAGGGAGATATAGATATGCCCACCCTAGACTTTTAGAGGTGGCCAATGTTGATATGTGCTCTTTGACATCCTTTCATGAGATAGAGAGACAAGAAATGATGAAGGAAAGGTGAACCAAAGAGGGGTCACTAGTATGGGTTTCAACTTGAGATCTCCTGCATGAAAATTACTCCAACAATTTCATCAAGCAATGACATATAACATGAATGAGTAATATGAAAATCACACTTTTATCATGAGATTATACAAGCCCTAAGCATTGGTAGATTTCTTAAATCAAAATTCAACCA
The DNA here is from genome assembly GCA_963693085.1 of Alisma plantago-aquatica. NCBI lineage: Eukaryota > Viridiplantae > Streptophyta > Magnoliopsida > Alismatales > Alismataceae > Alisma > Alisma plantago-aquatica. The sequence goes on along the minus strand of OY856412.1, from coordinate 1,135,162,223 downwards.
AAACATTACACAAGCATGAAAGAGATGATTCACATATAAAAAGTCAACAATTATGGTCATTTAGCAATAGAAAATGAGAATGTAGCATGCATTTGTCAAAGATCAACATTTTGTAATCTCTTTGTCTAGAAACTATATTATAATATAAGTATAGATTGGGTCAAACATGCTTTTAGGCAAGAAATTTCAAACTTGGGCAAAATTGGCCAAAACAATGTGAAATTGCCTTCAATCATGACTAAGCCTTCATTATGAAACTTAAAGCAAGAAACAAGAAAATCATATCTAAAAACATACAAAAACTACAAAAATCTACATTGAATGCAATGCATGACAAAAAAAAGCAATTTTTTTGAAAATTATGTGAAAATGCAAGGAAATAAATTACATGATATGCATGCATACAAAACAAACAAAATATAACTAGACAACAAGAGTATTAAAACAAAAGTAAATTGTAGGATGAAATGCAAAATGATTAAAAATAAGGGCCTACGCCCTACCACCCAAACTTTGAATCATATTGTCCTTAACATGACACTTAAGTCTAAGAGTGATAGGGTATATGATCACAGTTGTTGTGGTGGCTTGGGGGGTGATCCTCCAAGTGGTGGAGGATGCTGGTAGTAGCTACCTTAGTAGTCTACATGTGGAGGTGGGTAGGTTGCTTAATATCCAGACAGTGTACCCCACCAATCTTCCCCCCTTCAGGGGTTCCTCTACACATGTGCATGCTAAAAGCGATACATGTGGTTGATTTGATGGTGCATATGTTGATTATCCATCACAATGCACCTTGTGTCCTTTAAAGTCCCTCTTGTATCCTCGGAGTGCCCTCTTGAGTCCTATGGATGCCCTCTAGTTGTGCATGTATCGTAGACATGTCATAGGAGTTCAAAGTGGGTTATTGTGTCTCTGCCTCTGTCACTCGTCTTCTCACCCTATGGGCCTCTGTTATAATCTCGAATTTTGCTTATATGATTGTAATTGCAATTGTTTCAAAAGAAATGTACTTAGTTGTAAATTGCATGATTTATGATAAATATATGGATTTCTTTTACAACTTTTCCTTATGCATGGTTTTTCGTAGACCCTTTGGTAATAATGGGTTCAAGATAATAAAAGAGGAAGATAAGTTAAAAGAAAACAAGAAATGCATTAATAATAAGAAAGGAAATTGGAATAATGGTGAAAATATAAGAAATATGTTGAAAATGTGTGATTGAACATAATGGATGATATTTCGAACCCCACATAGTTTCTTAAGATACAAGGAATCAAAGTAAAGGAAAATAATCAAGTGAGAGAGAGGAAATATGAATGAAATATATATATTTAAGCAATAACTTGCACATAAAGAAAAGGTCTGTTTGATTTTGATTTATGGCCCCAAACATGGCATGGCAATATATTCGGTCATTATTAAGTTTACCTCAAACTTTGGGATTAAATAGATTCATGGTTTGAGAGTTATGATTTTTCCAAAATTTCCTAAAGTGAAAGGATGTCAAATACATGCCACGGTTATTTTTCTGAGGTATTAATCATTTTTCTGATTATGTGTGTGTGATGTGATCCATTGGATCCCAGATCCACAGCTGTCACTCATCGTCTAGTTCCAACTGAACTAGGAAATAGGTTGCCACAGTGGGTTCTTTCCATCTGATTTCCTCACAGATCATTGCATGTGCAGACAAGAAAATAGGTTGGTAGATTCAGGAGAGGATTCTGAACATGGGAAGCCCTAGTTTATTGAGGATTAGAGGCTTCTAGAGGAAATGCCTAATTGCCCTAAACAGTGGGTGACGGCAAGGGTTAGAGACCCTAGAACCAACCCACATATCCTATAAATAGGACCCCCTTGACTTTGGTTGACCCTCACAATCACAACCGGTCGCTTCCCTGCTGCTCTTGTGCCTCAGATCGTCATTTTGGGCCAGCTCCAACAAGATCCAAGCTGCGGCACCGCCGCGGGTGTGTTTGCTGGATCGAGTGGAGATGAGAAGCAGCATTCATTCGATCAGATTCCACAATAGGTCGCGTGAAGGATCAACGGCCCTAGTCGCTTTGTGCCTCAAGTCGGCTATGAGTGGGGGCACACGTTGAGGACCACGCAATCTCACACAGTCAACGATGACTGGAAATCCAATGACCAACATTTTTTTTTCAAAAAACCAAAGTAAGTCGCTTCTCTAGTCTAAAATTCCAGAAAATCGATGGATCTTGCATAATTCACTAAAAATCGATCTTTTGGCCGAAAAATAATAGTAAATAGTGCTTTTTGATCATAAAAATACATAGAATCTAATAAAAATGGAATTGGAGCCTGGTATCATTTGCAATTAAAAAGGTATATGAAGTTGCCTTTCTTAACACATTTTATCATAATAAAACCCTACAAGAATATGAAAATCGAGTATGATGAATCTTTTGGGTTATTCTTGAATAGTATTAACCTATTGAGAATAAAAGAAAAGGAGAATCTGAAAAAGATTATTGTATGTTTGTTTTAGGGTTTTATGCACATGTTTATGTTTTAATGAATTAAAACCGTAATTTGGGAAAATATGAGTTTTAATAGTTGTAATCTAAAATTACAAGTATACAATAGAGATATAATGATTCTTGAACTTAGTTTAAGATTAGAGAACCCTTAATGAAGATAATTGGGATAACTAGGGTTTGTGTAAATAAGAAATATGTTTTAGGGTTGTTAGCCTAAAAGGGAAATAAAGTTGTATAAAGAAACCTAAGAAACCCTAATGAACCCTAAGGGCTTGGAAGCCTTAGAAAGTATCCTCATGTCATTAGGAAGGTGTTTTGACATTAGGTAATCTATATGTTTCAGGAATTAAGGGTTGTTTGCATTAAGGTGCTTGCTTGGATATCTTGTTGAACTTGGATTCTATTGCTCAAGAATAGGTGTGTGGTTACACTTATGGTTAAATCGTTTTAGTTTCCCGGTGATTCCCAAAGTTTTACCAATTGATTGGAATAATTGCTTGATTGTCTTTTATTTCATGCAACTATAAAGTGACTATGACTAACACCATAATTATATGTGCATAACTAGCTCAGATCTTAGTCCTCCTCTGTAGCTCTGATGTTGATGAGATAGATGACTTAGTACATGGTCTACCCGTGAGGTAGGATCATCGGGTTATCATGAGTTGGTGTGTTGGTCTACCCTTGGGTAGGACCATATGATTCCATGACCCTATGTATTGATCTACCTGTAAGGTAGGATCATGGGGCTTAGTTGAGATCTACCATATGATAGGTAGTATCCATGTCCACTATAGGGGCAACACAGAGGCTAGGGTATGTAAGGATTGAGTAGTCATGTTTAAACTGTAAAGTTTGCTTGTTAAACCAGAATTGTTTGCAATATGTTGTTACAATTAAATGCAAGATTATTGTTTCCCCCACATACCAGTATAATTCGTTATATTTACTGTTGTTTGGTTTGTCAGCGTTTTAGGTTATCAAGAAAATGGATATTCCTTTAAAGTGACATTGATGGAATAAAGCTTAATAAAGAATTAGAGGATTGTAGTTAGATAAGTTCTTTCTTGGGTAAAGAATTCCACTTCCTATATTTTGCAATATATGAATAGAAAACAATTATTCCATTATAAGTTTAGTTGTAGTAGAATTTATTAATTAATGTTGATTATTTGCAAAACCACTGATCCTATTTTGGGATAACGCCTCTGACCTCTTGGTCTCCCTTAATTGGGGGTTACCGGGAGGTGGGGTCGTTACAACCTATCTCGCCTCCGGTGCTCTCCTCTACTCTGTTGCTCGTGATTCTCCTAGTTCCTTAGGAAAATATGTGGGTTGTTGTTGTCATGTGTCTCTAGGTTGCTCCTCTTCCCACCTCCTCAAAATATCCAAGAAATCCAGAGATGGACCACACCCCTCTAGGAGAGGTGTAGCATGCCAGGGCAACTCCAGTAAGACTCCTACATATAGAGGGTTGATTTGGTAAATGATCTTCTGATGAACCACTAAAATCATGGATGAGGGAATCAAATAATGTAGGTTCACAAGTTTCCCCTCATCTTCCTTGGTGTATCCAGACACATCGTGATCCAGGGATAGTGTAATAGATGTTACAATCCCTCCCATAAAAAAGGATTCTTGCTCTTGGACAAGATTGTTCTCATATGATCAATAAGGAGTGCCCTTAGATTCACACACTTTCCTTGTACCATCCATCCCATCACAAACAAATCTTTCTTGGTACAACTCCCCTGGTTCTCATACTGGGCAAAAATTTTATGAGCAAAGACTTTCTAAACACATCTCAAGTAGGGGTTATGAAGTAAGCTTGTCTTTGATTTACCCACTACAAAGTTGTTCTGCCCGATGAGCTTCTTGCACATGGCTTTATGGTTTGCATTTGTGTCTTTGTATGTGCTTCCTTGATCAATTAGGGGTGTTGCTTCAATAGTGGGAGTGAAAATCTTGTTGAGGATGGAGGCGATGAGGAGGCAGCTTTCATTCCCAAATTTAACACAGATGTCGTCTTCCTCATCAACAATGACCTTCTCCATGGTGGTGAAGAATTGATGTGTGAGCTCAATGTATGTATCGTGGACCATGTTCAACACATCAAATAATCCAATGGGTTCCATGATATACTCAAAAAATGAGAAGATACCCAAAGCTTCTATTGTCTCTTGGCAGGTGGAACGAGTGACAATCACTCTATGTGTCAAGCACTCTAGATGTCGTGGCTTCTTCATCTCACTATTTCTCACATTTAGGGCCTCCTATCTTTGTTCATCTTGCACCTCCTCATATGGTGCATCTCTTCATCTTCGTCATCAAAAACTATCTACCTTCGGGATTGCGACTGCGGTTGTGGTTGTGGAGTGGTTGAAGAAGTCGAAGGTCAGGTTGATGAAGTAGATGGTCAAGCGGATGAAAGTGGTGGTGTTGCCCTTGAAGAAGTTGATGGTTGGGCTTCTACAACCCCTCCACTCTGTGGTTGAGTCGTTGACTCCTCCACCATGTGATCTATTGATGTATCCAAGTAGACTGCTGCCATATGGGGTGTTCCTCCATGAGAGCCAGAGGTAAATGGTGGTGGTGGAGGATCAAGAGATGTTGCTTGAGCTGAAGTCGAGCCATTCTTGGACCGAAAGTTGTAGGAAATCACTTTTGGGCCACTCCACCACTTGCTTTGTCATCTTCTTCATTTTTGGGTGGATTTTGGTGAAAATTTGAGGAGAAAGCTAGGTTTTTGTAGTTTTGGAGAGTTGGGTCAGAATGGAGAGAAAATGGTTGTGATTTGGTGGTATGAATGGAGTGGAAATGGTATACAGAGGTAGGTAGAAGGTTTCTATAGGTGTATGGAGGTTGATTGGGTGGCTAAGGAAGAAGAAATTGGAGGTGGAAGCAGTCCCACAGCTGTTGTTGGTCGTTGAACAAGCTACCATAACCATTCTGTTAGCAGAGTCAATGAATAAATGACTTGGAAAGTCACTGGATCGGGGTTAAGTGGATTGGGCTTGTGGTAGGCACTGTCGTGATATATGCCACAACCATTTTGGTTGGACAACGCCACACCCATTTTGTGCCACACAGCTGTGGTGGCCTGGGTTGTTTATGTTGTTAAACTTCTTTAAATTTGCATATTGCTTTTGAGTGTCCTACAACTATAGTTCCATGGTACCCTAGATGTGGTGGACATTGTAGCAGATGATTTCATATTGAATCTTCATCAAAACATCAAATCTTGAACCCAAGTGATATTTTCATCAATTCTCTTCCACATTTCAGTGGATTTTCTTCATTTCATCACTCTTTTCACCTACACATCTAAAAACTAAACAAAAACTATTAAAAACAAGTGTGTGTGTGTGTGTGTTTTCTTAGAAAAGTGTAAATAACCAAAAAGCATCAAAAATTGATGGTTGGGTGAAAAATTGCCCAAACCTATGTGGGTTGCCTCCCACCAAAACTAAGTTTCATGCCTTCAGTCGGGCTTCTTGTAGTCCTCTCAATCATTCAACCATTTGGAATCCTCATGTGTCCATTCTTGCAATATAGACATGCTTACTTTGCATCAAATAGTCATTCCTTATCAAATTGATCACAAGAATTATAATCATGTGCTCCATTAGGATCTTCATACTTCAAGTAATCAGTTGGACTCTTCAAGTGGACATGCTCAACATCCCCATCTTAGTCTCTCCGAGTTGGGGTATTGAACATATTGATCTTTATCTTTGTGTCCATGAAAGAGATCATCATTGTGCCACTACGCACATGTATCTCGCCATCAGCTGTAGATAGGAATGGCCTTCCCAAAATGATGGGAATCTTCCTATTCTCTAGATATGTATCAAGAATAATGAAATCAACCAGGAATAGTACTATCATTTCTTTATCTATGATCACCAAAACATCATCCACTCTTCCTTGAGGCACTTTTATGGGATGGTTCACAATTGAAGAGTGCAATGAGCCAGTTTCAACTTGCATAACCCCAACTCAACATAGACACTATATGTGAGACCTCAAACCGTGATTTTTTGTTGAACATACTTAATTATCATAATTAAGTACTAAAAATCTTAATTAAACATTTTTATGTTCTTGGGTATCATGTGACAGGCTTAAGTTTCAAATTTGGTCCATTTTGGACACTGCTTGTGCAAGTTATGCAATTTTATGCACAATTTGGACCTTTTTGTAATTTACCCAATCTAAGGTTTACTTGCAATTTTTCACATGCAATTATGTTACTTATATGTTTTCTTATCATGCTTGAGCTTGTTGAGTCATGTGGCGCTCAATTCTACCTTGGTTTGGTGGAATTACCCTTCTAGGGTTCAACTAAGGTTTACCCCCCATGGATGAGCCACCTTTAAGGCCAACATTAAATTGGTCCTTCTATTAGGTGAACAATCGGTGGTCACCAACTGGTGGTTACCCCTATATGGTCAGGATGTCAATGGTTTTTTTTCATTGAACCCATTGGACCAGTGATTCACTTAAAATGGATGGTTGAACCATGGTTCATGACCTTTTGAGATAGAACCTCAACAAATAATGGTTTAGGAGGGCCAACAACCAATGGCCTAGCAGTCCCCAACATATGGTGTACCTGATTCTTGCATGTCCATGGAGGTCCTAAGCCATGGATACATGGAAAGTAGCTTGAACATCTCATGCTTTACTTCTTCCTTATCCATAAAGCTTTATATACTCCTTCCTAAGCCCCCAAATAAGAACTTTAGTTGCTTATCTCTTTCCCCTACCTGGAGCTTTGTCTTCCCTACTTGGTTGTAGAAAGGGGCGCCCAAGGTTGAAGAAGGTGATTGACCTTCTTGCTGGAGCAAGTAAAGCTTAGATCTACCCATTTCTACAGTTTGTGAAGCTACCTTGAGGTGTCTTTGACCAAAATGAGTAAGTTTCTCCTTCTCCTTTCTCATTTTTCTTGCTATTCATCTTCCTCATACCTTCTTCATGGATGGAACCATAAATTTTCATGGTAAATATTTATCTAAAGCTCAAGAAACTCACCTTTATTGCTTCTTATGACTAGGATTTGCTTCCCTTGTGCAGAGAAAGCTAGTTGGTCGAGTTCAGAGCTTAAACTAGGGTTTTCTACCTTTCTAGCTCAAGTTTTCTTGCTGTTCGGAGCATTTTCATCTTCCTAGATGTGAGTTTTATAACCCTATTCACGTTTATTTCTTACTGATAACTTGCTTACTCAAGTTCTTGCTCTAAAAATGATAATCTAAGAGCAGAGAAGTTATGCTTGCCTAGGGATTCGATTTTAATGGTGTTCCTTACTTAGTTTTCAGCTCTATATGAACCTGGAACTATGTGCACGTTCTTTCTAAGGTAGAGGAAAACTTTAATCAGGTTGGTATGGAAAATGATGGTGCTTGGTACCTATCAAACAATGGCTTATATTTAGGTTTCTGAGCTATTTTGTACTCTATACATGAATCAATGGTGATGTCCTTGTGACAACCAATGGAGTTATCTTCATGACAACTGACGGATATGACCAAGGGTGAAAATTGATGGTGTCAACTGATGGTCACACCTTAGGTCAGTGTTAGACTCTTCGGAAGCTTAATAATCAATGGTTTAAGTACCCTAAAATTGGCATAAATCGTTGGTGACACTAGCTCAACATTCGATGAAGACAAATGATGGTAGTGTTGACCCCATCAACCGATGGTGACACAATAAGACACAACTGATGGTGGTCCAACAGACCACAACTGATGGTGAATCTAGGTTTCCTATGTTACTTCTTTTAAGACCAAATCGAGGGTTTCTTGGGTCAAATGAATTAAGGGTTATACCTACACTCTAATCAATAGTTTTGAATGATGAACTTGACCCAATGGTTGAGACTGAATGCTTCAACAACCAATGGTTTGAATTGAAGCCTATAGTATAATATGTGAGTTCTAATAATGTGAATCCAATGGTTTCCCCTATGTGATAAAATTAAGAAGCTTGTTTGTTGACAAATGTATGGTTTACTTTAAATGTACAAATGATGGTGGGTTTTATCCCCCTACAACCGATGGTACCCTTTATGATATTAAATAAGAGATGTTTAGGGATATATGGTGACTCTTTCTAGGACACAATTCAAGAGATCTATAGGCATTTTGTTCAAATTGTTTACTGATGTAAACAACCAATGGTTTACCTTCTCAACAATCCAATGGTACTGGGTTGATGTTGTGGTATGTTGGTATGGTTTGAATGATGTTGAAACCAGTGGAGGTTTGCCCTTATTTATGAAAGTCTTACCTTTGCCCTCATATGAATATAATTGATAATCACCATAATGACTTAATGGGTAACCCTAATAAAGTATATTTTGTTACACCTAACCCTAATATAACCAAGTGATGTTGATTGATTATGAACAACCCCTTGAATGTTTAATAGAATAATGGATGGCTCTCTTGTTGTTAATGTAACCCTAGTATTCTATAACTTGTGTGTGGATCCATACTTGAGGATAGTATGGAATGTGATGGTGATGCTTCACCTTATGTACCCATGATCCAATACGAATGCCATGAGTTAGGGATTGGGTATGAATGTTGATTTGTAACATAAAAATAACATATCTTGCTAAACCTACCCTAATACAAATAGATGATGGTGGTGAGTAATGATACCTTTCCTCGAATTATTAATATAATGATTGAATATTCTTCCTAATGTTGTTGTAACTCTAATGTATTAACTAGTGGTCATCACAACTTTATGATTTATGCTTTCTTATGCTAAACTTGTACACTATCAATGTGATAATGTCCAATCATATAGCTTCATTATATGTTGATATAATAAAGGAATGATCTTAAATCTAAGATAATGATGCAATGTTTTCCTGTAAACATCTTTTAGTTATTTAATGTAATATCATGTTGAGCCTGTGCATCACATGTGTGGTGATGTTTGTGGAGCCTTGTTATAAGGCATGGAAATATAATGATAAACTTGCACGCAATGATGTGATGGTCTTAATGAATTTTGGGCATGGTTGAGCCATGAATGAGGTGTAATCCTCTTATATTGACAAGCATTGATACCATGTGATGTTGTGATAAGGATTTATACCCTATGATAGTGTGATGACAAGTGTAGTCTCATTAATGGCAATGAATTGTATCATGTGATAATGATGTGATGACAAGTATAGTCTCTTTATTGGCAGGTGAATAGTGCCTTGTGATGTTGAGATTAGAAATTATGTCTCATACATTTTATATCTTTTAAAGTTGTTATACTTATATGCTTGTTAGAAGTGGATTAGTGTTTGTATGTCCACTTGTTTGATACAGCCTTAATTCACCCAATTGGCACAACTAATCAAGTGAAACTCTAATCATATAGTGCCATGTGTCGTAGAACCATCTTCAGTGTTAGATCTTACTAGATGGTGAAATGAGTATTCTCAAGGGAAACTCGGAGCACAAACTGTTGAGTATGTGGGGTTGGCAAGTTGAGTGTGCATCCTTATCATCCACAATTGCATGTTATGGAGGAGGGCTGCGATCATACCTTAGATATTTGTATATGTGATGTGACTGAGTATGTCGTGGTTGTATCTCAAGTGGTAGGGTTTTGCTTTACATACCATGATGACTAGTGTCGTGACCTGTACAAAGGGTAGACTAGGTGTTAGCAGCTTGACTATATGTTGTTGTAGTTGTAAAGACATCATCTTTACTCAATAATCATGGTAAACAAAAACACCAATTGTGTAGCAGTGGAAGTTACAACTTTGACTATATTCAAATGTATATTCGCACCCAAAAAATATATTCAACTGTATAAAAAGTACATTACAAAATTTCCCAAAAGGGTGTACAACTTTATATGCAACAATAGGATCTAGGTAGAGGAAAAATAAAACCAAATCAACTTGTCTCCAAACAAAAACAACTTAACATATAGGAAGTTATAGCTAAGTCCAAGCTAGTAAGTTGAACTCATTTCTCTTAGCCTTAGGTAGGGTCACCAAGCTTCAACTGTGCACTCTGGTCCTATATCTGGGTGGTTGGAATCACCCAGAAAGAGAGAGATAAAAGTATATGTTAATCAAAAGGATAAGGAACATAATAAGGCACAACATTGCATAATAAAAGATTTCACTATACTAAGAGATTCCAAGAGTATGAGGCAATTAATCAAATAAGAAATAGAAATCTGCCATAGTCCAATGACAACAATAATCAACATAGCATGAATAATATTATGACACAAAATCATACCAATGCAGGGTGAAGCACCTACCGGACCTACACCAAGAGGAGAGGGGAACATGCATATCCCAAACCTTAAATATATATAATGTGGTAGGGGGACTAAAACCCCAGTGCCTGACAGGAGGACTAAAACCTCAGTGCCTATATAAAGTGGCAGGGGGGCTAAAACCCTAGTGCCCTATGGGTGGTTTGTACTCATGTACACTACATTGTCATTTGGACAAAAATACATCATGCTTATTAGTTCACTCGACAGTAGTGAAAATATAATTATCATTGCATCATAACAAATGGGGAATAACACCCATGAAATAAATCAAGTAAATGTGCCAACATTGGCAATAGCACTATTCAAGTATCTCAAATATATGATTCAACATAGGCAATAGCAAGATCTAAATAATCCAAATAGATGAGCCACAATGGCTTTAGAAGAATCAACTGAATAAAGATCCAATAAAGGCAGTAGAAAAATATCAAGGCTAGCACATTAGGAATGTGGGGCAGGATAAAATCCCAAACTGAAGGATTAGGGTATGCATTGCACATTATATGTTCAAAACCATAAATGGGGATCACATACATAAATAGGGTCCACATACTTGAATAGGGCTCACAGACATAAATAGGCTTCACATACCTTATTGAAGATTCATAACATCACTTTCACCAAATTGATTGCTACCAATTCCATTTTATCCTAGTTATAAACATTTCACATGAATTAGTATTTATAAAGCATAAAGTATAAATAAAGATACCCATTTTAGACCTTTTATGGAAACATTCGATTTAGGACTCAAAACTAGGACCAAAAGCTCACTTAGGTTTCACTGATTAGGAAAACATATTTATTTATCAAAATCGGAGTTAGGATGCATTAGTTATTATTTTTAGAATATTTATTAAGATTTAGATGATGTACCCAATTAATATTTAAAAAGTATAGAGATTTAGTAAAAAAACCTTAAAATTGAATTCTACATGAAATAAGCTTTCCAACGAGTATTTATTCGAAATTTTCTGATGAAGTATCAATTTTCTATGATTTATTTGCTCTGGGCCAATCAGAGAGCAAGAAAAAGCCACGTAGGCTAATTACTAGTGAGAGAGAGAGAGAGATCGAAATGACTACAAGGTCCTCGGTGTTAAAACACAAAATGAGAAGAGTGGGAGGGGGAAATCGGAAAAATGAAATGGGTCATCAGCTACCTCCCGCTCGCCATTGTCGCGAGGGTGGAGCTCGGCCCTTTTGGGTGTTTCCACGCTTCTTGACCAAAATGCACGCATAGGAACTCGAAACGAAGCCCAAGACGATAGGAAATCACCAGTGTGCTTTATTTGGGCATTGCTATCATCGAGAAGCCAGGAAAGGTGTCGTAAGAGTTGGGAGAAGGTGGAGGTGGTGGTGGCTAACTATTGAGGCTACGGGCAAATTAGCAACTAGAAAAGATTGCAATGGAGCCAAAGGAGGTGAGGGGAGTAATATATATAGACGAGGTAGCGTGAAACACCAAGATGGTGGTGGAGTTGAGAGAACAATGCCGGCGCCATGGGGTATTTTGTCTATGGTGCACGGGAGACGATGAGCAAGGGTTAGAACTGTGCGGCTCAAGGAGACGAAGCCAACGACGAAGAAATCTCGTGAAATGGCAGAGAGGAGAGGGAGAACGAGGTGGAGGAGCCTAGGCGTCATCTTGGTCGGCGGGATGGAGGTTGAAGATGTCATTCAAGCCATTAGATCGAGAACCAACGGGGGTCGGGTGCATGACACATTAAATCAAGTGACCTTAGTGTAACGCATGACATGAATGAAATAAATATCAACGATTGATATTCTATAGTTAAACTTTATGGAAACTTGTAAAATCCACTTGGAGAGTCAAATAAAGTCAAAAAGTCACCAAAATTTAACCATAGGTTAATTACAACTCCTAGAACAATGCTATGTGATTATTTTATTGTTTTACACACATTTTGGTCCTTAAATGCTATTTTGACTATTAATGCAAATATTAGTGCATAAAAGGAGTGATCAATATGAAGATAATCTTTTAATGCAATATTAGAGTGAAATTTGAGATAGTAGATACATATCAATATTGAGGGTCATATATCACCATATTATACTCCTATTAATGTATTATGGTCCATTTGGAGGAGAGAGAAAGTAAAGGGGTTAAATACACTCATAACTAATTCAAATACACATAATTACTCATATCTTATCAAAGAGATATAAACAGCTCCAAATTAGCATTATCCATTAATTATCTATCATTAATGGTCATATTGCATAATTAGTCCCCAATTATCTCATCAGTTGGGATATTTGTGCAAAACCCCATTCATAGACATGAATGTGGGTAAATATAGATTTCATCCTCAATAAATGTTTAAATCCAACATTTAGGCCAAAAAGGATACCAAAGAAAGGAAAATTTATGAAAAGGTCCAAAAGGACTTGAAAGCAAATAAAATCTTGAAATGGGTAAATTGTAAGAAAGACCCTGGAATTTAGTCTGTTACAGTAGTGGTAGCATTAACTGATATATCACTACCCTTTACTCCAATTGACTGAGGGGAAGAGATCTTAGGATACTAGCTCTCCTAGATCTTGTATGGAACTAAATAGCCCTTCACAAGGGTCAGTTGGACTTTGGGTGGTGCGACTCGAATTCCCTAGGGCGTAATAGAAGATGTAATACAACTGTGTATGACACGTGTGTAACGTGTGTGTAATATGCAAGTGTATGTATCGAAGTAATACATGCCTTTTGAGGCCTGAGTTGAAAATACTACTACTAACTATGATCGAGTCAGCTAGGACAGTAACATAGTTGAATCGGTTTGATTAATAAAAAACAAATGCAGAAACAAAATAAGCTTATAGATTAAGTTGCTCATATTAAAAGGAATTCCTTAGGACCATGGTTTCACCGCAGATAACACTTCAATTAACTTCATACACTAATATCAATTACCTCTATACCTGGATAAAGAGCTTATAGCAAGAACTACCTACTCCCACAGTGTAGTTCACTACATATTCTAATGCCAATACCATTTCCATAGTATGGTTGATTAGTTAGGTGCTTTACGATTAATCTCTGAGTTTCTCATCCCGTTTACACTCTACTTTTCCCAAAGGGTGCAGTAAATAGGTAAATCTATACTTTTCTAACCCTTAACCTCTCTCCCAAAATGACTGAAGGTCTGATAATCTATCTATGGTGATCAAGCACAAACAGAGCAAGACAATTTCATAGATTTATATCCATAAAATAGGGATAAATATGATATTAATGCATGAAAGTCAAATGCAATGCATATTTGGGCTGCTCCCGGATCCTAAGGAATTAAGGGGTTTAGCCCTGCATGGTTTGCATTGACGAACACATAGTAGAGAAAGAGAAAAACGTGGGAAACATTAGAAAATCTAAGGTAACCCCTAGAGAATAGCCGATCTGAATGATTCCCTTTGACGTATGTGCCATCTACTGTCTTTCGGTTGCATAATCACCCACTGGAGGTGCTCAGATCATCCCAGATGAAACCTTCAATTTCTTACTCTCCTCTCCTCTCTCTCCGGTGTCGTGCAATGGAAAATGACTGTGTCCTCAGGTTTGGTCGTACTCCCCTCAAGTCAAAGAAGCCACTTAGGGTATGAAATAATGCCAACCGTTAGATTAGAATGTTGCCTTTGGATTGGCTAATCGGACAGACTCGGTGGTATCAAACTGGAGAAGTCGATACTACCAAGTTGTTAGGTTAAGTGTGTGCTCCCGAAATGTCGATACTATTGAACTGCCTCGATATCACTGAGTCTTTGGGTCGATCTAACTCTTCCTCCCTGATGCCATCTCGGCAGTATCAAGTCAGTGGACTTGATAGTACCGAGTTGTTGCGAATCCTATCTTGCGCCTCACTGATGTGATATCGGTACTACTGACTTTGGGTGTCAGTATTATTGAGTCTATGTGAGATTTCTAATATGCTACTAATGTGAAGTCGATACCACTGACTTTTTATGTCGATAGTATCGAGTATGTGAAACTCTATTGTACCTTAAATTGCACAAGAATGTACATAAGTCAGGATCAACTTTAAACTATTTCAATTAGTAAAAATCACATAATTTGATGCATTTAGATATAACAAACTATTGATAGCATTTCATGCATAATTAATCAAATACATGACAAATCAATACATAAAACTAAGGAATACATAAAACCAAGGAAAATATGCTTGTGAGAATGACTAGAAACCCATGCATCAGTGTAGCAAATCTATTTACGGTTATATACAACACATTAGATGATAACACTTGTTTGTTCCATTTACATAAAGATGATGCTTAGTGTAATTAAGAGATAGTAGATATACTTATGTTGTGGATATACTCATATCATAGATGGGTACATACTGTAGCTATGTTTATGGATATATATATTGTTGTTGTTGATTATGATGATCATGATAGTTATCACATGCAGTTAGCTATGCTTATACTACTAGCCATGCCTATATGTTAGAGGTGCTCATATTGATAGTCATGCTTATACATATAGTTTTGCTTTTGTTGTTAGCTATACTTATTATGTAGATCTGCTAAACATGTTAGACATGCTAATATCGATAGCTATGCCTATGTTGCTACACTTATTCATGATGATCGAGATGATATGCTGCTAAACTTGCTCCTATTGATAGCCATGCTTATGCCATTAGACTGCTTATATCGTTAGCAAAGTATATGTTAATAACCAGTCTAATGATGATAGTTATTATTTGTTCATTTATATATCTTGTTAATCATGCATGTAGTTATTTCCTATCTGATTAATTTGACTGGTCTGCTTAAAGTTGTTTAATTGCTTAACCTGCTGCAATCAATAAGCGATGTCAAGAGTTATATCTCTCGTTGGGACGTGGGTCTCACACGTGGGTCGCCATATCTTTTTAGGTGACCAACAACAGCTGCAAGAGACTTGTGGTAGTGAGGAGGAGTTGTGATGATGGACCTTAGAGAATTTTATTAGATGTCTAGTATGTCCTAGAGTCGTTCTTGTACTCTCAGGTCTGGGCAGTAAAGTTTGTATATGATGTTTTAGCTGATTCGAGATTTTGTTAGCATGTTGATGCTTAATGTTCTTATGTGTGTGTGTGTGTAATATATATATATATATATATATATATATATATATATATATATATATATATATATATATATATATATATATGTATATATATGTATATATATGTATATATATATATGTGTGTGTGTGTCCAAGGCCATGGAACAAATTATATCAACTTCTTGGCATTATATGAAATAAAGTAAGTTGTTGGGCTCTTACGTAAAGATTTTTTAGCACTTTGGTAATGTTGAAATCAGTTTTAATTTACCCACTTTTCTGGCTTTGTGTTTAATTAGTGATTAATCTTGTTTGTATTTTGAATAATCTCATTTAGTGTAACACGTTCTCACAACTTGGTATCAGAGCCCTAGGTTTGCTAAGTCTACATGGACACTAGGACTTAGGACCAGGATGATGTTTAAGTTAGGAACATGACATTAAAACATGGTGCATACTGTCTAATCTCGATACTTGGGTGCCTGGACAGGTATTCCAATATTGAAGAAAGGGTAAGTATGAAACTCTTAGATTGTTATCCTTCTTATTACTCTGATCAAGAAGTCACTTTGAAACAATCTAAAGAGTATAATGAATAAGAAATCATGGGGCTAAAACCTCAATATTACCCTAATGAAGATAAGAATTACATTGTAATTTATCATAACTGGAATGATTGATGACTATAACAGAAAAATATGACACCATGAAACCTGAATCTAAATACAAATAAGCTAATGAGGAGTTCCTGAAGATAAAATTCAAGAAGGTAAGGAAATGAAAGAGAAATAAATATGTGTTAATAAAGTGATTTAAGGTATAACATCCACATAAGATGGAGACAACTTCAATGATAAGCATGGTATGAGAAAATGAATAAGAATATTGATGGATGGATGAGGTGGAATCTGATTTAAAACTCAGGCCAACCTATATGTACAAGAATGTGTTAAAGTAAAGTCTTCATAACATGTAAAAGAAATTAAGGGAGATGATGCCTATTTAATGAAGAAAATGTGAAATATGATGATCCACCTCTTGGTAAGGGTTTGAAAATCATTATAACTAGAGAGGACATACATAATAATGATGAACAATTAACAAGTAAAGAGTAATTAGATGCATTAATATTGATAATTCATATGTTGATGGCAAGGAACCCAAGCTGAAAAAGGTAAAATGATACATAAAAAGTTGTAATTTGCATAATCAAGGTAAAACTAGTGACCCCTTGCTAGCAACCCCTGGACAGTGTTCCTGGTTTAAGGGAAGTGTGTTTTCCTTTGAGATCCTCCTTTTAGAGACACAACTTTCAAGTGGATCTTATGCCACTTGGTTTGTGTGGGTTCTTTGTAATTCTATGAATGTATAGTCTGTTACGACATGTGGTTAGCATTGGACTATAGTTCCAAGATCATGGTGTTTGCATGAACATGCTTTTTGAGCCCTCCAAGAGTTAGGAAGACTCATCCTATACGTTTTGAGTTAGTTATGATGGTGGAGAAGTGGATGAGACAAGGATGTGAGTTTCTTATAGCACATGTAGTGGATACCAAGGTAATGAATCCTAGTATCCAGGATGTACGTGTGGTACCTGAGTTTGAAGGAGTATATTTTATGAGTTTTATATAGTGTTCATCTCACTGAGAAGAGAGAGAGGGTTGATGTTTATCCTCCTAGTATTGTTGGAAAGGAGGAGAGTGGTTCTTTGATGTTGTATATGGGATGCTGACAATTGGGAAAGACCACTGTCATGGATAGATAGTTGTTTGACCAGTCAACATGTGCTACAATGATCCTTTGAGATAGACTTAAGGTTGGGATATTAGTGAATAAGAACCCAAGTGTATGACATAAGTTGCATGGTCATGGTAAGTTTAAGGTTATGTCGTTTAGACTAATCAATGTATCATTAGTGTTTGTGAACCTAAGGAACAGAGTGCTCAGGTTGTGTCCTTATAAGTTGTGACAAGTTTTGAATGGTAACATCTCAATTTATTTTGGATATGTTCAACAACATGGTTAGTATCTTCGTTAAGCCGTAGGGTTATTGAAAACAGCAATGATTGTGTGTCAAGATCACCAAGAGTGAGATTTAGAATTTGTTAAAGTATCCTCTTAGAGTTATGATATATCTGATAAGTGTCAATCTTAGTAAGATGTAGATAGTGTCGTTGCTTTATCCCTAACAAGGTCAACCACAAAGTCCTATGTGTTAACGGTTGAGATAGTGTATGATTCTTCAACTAGACAAATGGCCAGTCCACCATTGAGATGATTAGATAATTTTCTAAGAAACACATGCCTTATAACTCTTGACAGTTAGGGGATGCCCACCTAATTTATTGAGTTGCTAATTATAACAACCATCACTGGAGCATAGATATGAAACCTTGTGAAGTTACATATGATAAGAGATACATGATATTCCATGTTTGGTAAAAGCCAACAACTATGAATTTTAAGTAAAGTATTGATACAATAGTTAGTATCGACCAAAATGACAACTAGAGCTCCAAGTTGTAAGGTACTACTAGATTATTACAAGTGGCACAATAGTTTCTATGATCTAAGGTTGAGGGAGTGTCACCATGATATAGGACAAGTAATATAAATAGTAGAGATGGAGTTGTATGAGGAGGTTTTTGTGCTAACCCAAGATGAGACATGTTGCAAGAGTTGACAAAGAAAAACATGAATTCTATGAGAGTGATGTGACATCATCATGATATGGAAGTAACCATGTGGAGTTTTGTGGATTACGTACATGTGGGGTACCCATCTTTGCTTATCTTGTATTTCAGGGGTGAAATCCTTGTTAGGGGTTTATCATTGTGAGACCTCAAACCGTGATTTTTATTTGAACATGCTTAATTATAACAATTTAGTGCTCAAAACATTAGTTAAACCTTTTAGGTGCTTGGGTCTCATGTCACAAGCTTAAGTTTCAAATTTGGTCCAATTTGGACACTATTTGTGCAAGTTATGAAATTTTATGCACATTTTGGACTTTTCTACAATTTACCAATCTAATGTTTTACTTTCAATTTGTCACATTCATTATGTTCCTTAGATGTTTTATTATTATGCTTGAGCTTTTTGAGTCATGGGGCACTCAATGGTACCTTGGTTTGGTGGAATTACCCTTCTAGGGTTGAACTAGGGTTTACCCCCCATGGATGAGCCACCTTCAAGGCAAACAATTGATGGTAATTCTGTTAGGTGAATAACTGATGGTCTCCAACCTATTGTGACAACCTCTAGTAACCCCTAGATGTTTAGGAGGTTGATGGTTTTGTTCTTGAACCCATTGGACCAGTGGTTCACTTCAAATGGATGGTTGAACCATGGTTCATGACCATTTGAGATAGAACCTCAACAAACGATGGTTTGGGAGGGCCAAAAACCAATGGTTGGCATGGGAAGCCAATAAACGATGGCCTAGTAGTCCCCAACATCTGGTGGACCTTCTACTTGCATGTCCATGGAGGTCCTAAGCCATGGACACATGGAAAGTAGCTTGGACACCTCATGATTTGTTTCTTTCTTATCCATAAAGCTTTATATACTCCTTCCTTAGCCCCCAAATGAAAACTTTAGTTGCTTATCTCTTCTGCCCTACCTGTAGATTCGTCTTCCCTGCTTGTTTGTGGAAAGGGGCACCCTAGGTTAAAGAATGTGACCGGCCTTCTTGCTAGAGCCAGTAAAGCTTAGATCTACCCATTTCTAGGGTTTGTGAAGCTACCTTAAGGTGTTTTTGACCAAAACAAGTAAGTTTCTCCTTATCCTTTCTCATTTTTATGTTGTTAGTCTTCCTCCTACCTTCTTTATGGACGGAACTATGGCCTTTCATGGTAAATCTTGCTCTAAATCTCAAAGAACTCATCTTTCTTGCTCCTTATGACTAGGGTTTGCTTCCCTTGTGGAGAAAAAGCTAGTTGGCCGAGTTCAGAGCTTAAACTAGGGTTTTCCACCTTTCTGGCTCGAGTTTTCTCAATGTTCAAAGACTTTTCATCTTTCTAGAGGTGAGTTTTACAACCCTCTTCACGTTTATTACTTACTAATAGCTTGCTTACTCTAGTTCTTGCTCTTAAAATGATGATCTAAGCTCAGAGAAGTTATGCTTGCCTAGGGATTCAATTTTAAAGGTGTTCCTTGCTTAGTTTTCAGCACTAGATGAACCTGAAACTATGTGCACGTTCTTCCTAAGGTAGAGGAAGACTTTAATCAGGTTGGTATGGAACCTGATGGTGCTTGTTACATATCAAACGATGGCCTATATTTAGGTTTTTGAGCTATTTTATACTCTATACATGAACCGATGGTGATGTCCTTGTGAAAACCAATGGAATAAACTTCATGACAACTGATGGTGATGACCAAGGGTGAAAATCAATGGTGTCAACCTATGGTCACACCTTAGGTCAGTGTTAGACTCTTTGGAAGCTCAATAATCAATGGTTCAAGTACCCTAAAGTTGGCATAAATCGATGGTGACACTAGCTCAACATTCAATGAAGACAAATGATGGTAGTGTTGACCCCATCAACCCATAGTGACACAATAAGCCACAACCAATGGTGGTCCAATAGACCAAAACCGATGGTGAATATAGGTTTCCTATGTTACTTCTTCTAAGCCCAAACTGATGGTTTCTTGGGTCAAATGAATTAAGGGTTAGACCTACACTCTAATCAATAGTTTTGAATGATGAACTTGACCCAATGGTTGAGATTGAATGCTTCAACAGTCAGTGGTTTGAATTGAAGCCTATAGTGTAATATTTGAGTTCTAATAATGTGAATTTGATGGTTTCCCCTATGTGATCAACTTAATAAGCTTATTTGTTGACAGATGGATGGTTTGCTTTAAATGTATGACTGATGGCGGATTTTATCCTTAAAACTAATGGTACCCTTTATGTTATTAAACAAGGGATGTTTAGGTATATATGGCTACTATTTCTAGGACACAATTCAAGGGATCTATATGCAATTTGTTCAAAGTGTTTACTTATGTAAACAACCAATGGTTTTACCTTCTCAACAATCTAATGGTATTGGGTTGATGTTGTGGTATGTTGGTATGGTTTGAATGATGTTGAAACCAATGGAGGTTTGCCCTTATTTATGTAAGTCTCACCTTTGCCCTTATATGAATAGAATTGATAATCACTATAATGACTTAATGAGTAACCCTAATGAAGTATATTTTGCTACACCTAACCCTAATATAACCAAGTGATGATGATTGATTATGAACAATCCCTTGAATGTTTAATAGAATAATGGAGGGCTCTCTTATTGTTGATGAAACTGTAGTATGCTATAATCTGGTGGTTACATCTTGTGTCATGTGTGGATCCATACTTGAGGATAGTATGGAATGTGATGGTGATTCTTCACCTTATGCACCAATGATCCAATAGGGATGCCATGAGTTAGGGATTGGGTATGAAAGTTGTTTTGTAACATTGAAGTAACCTATCTTGCTAAACCTACCCTAATACATATAGATGATGGCGGTGAGTCAGACTACCTTTCCTTGAATGATTCATATAATGATGGAATATTCTTCCTAATGTTGTTGTAACTATATGTGTTAGCTAGTGGCCATCATAACTTTATGATGTATGCTTTCTTATGCTAAACTTGTACACTATCAGTGTGATGATGGTCAATTATATGGCTTCCTTATTTGTTGATATACTAAAGGAATGCTTTTAATGCTAAAATAACCCTGAAATGTTATCCTATAAGCAACTTTTAGTTATTTAATGCAATATCATGCTGAGCTTGTGCACCACATGTGTGGTGATGTTTGTTGAGCCTTGTAATAAGGCATGGAAAGATAATGATGAACTTGTAGCGAGTGATGTGATGGTCTTAATGATCTTTGGGCATTGTTGAGCCCTGAATGAGGTGTAATCATCTTATGTTGACAAGGGTTGATAGATCATGATGTTGTAATAAGGATTTACATCATGTGATAGTGTGATGACAAGTGTAGTCTCATGAATGGCAATGAATAGTATCATGTGATGATGATGTGATGACAAGTATAGTCTCTTTATTAGCAGGTGAATAGTTGTTGATTGCCTAAGGCAAATGAGTTTTAATTCTTATATGTCTCAAATCGCCAATCACCTGCAAGCGTATGTGATCAATTGTAGTCGAGGTTAAATAGTAGGGAGCTAGGTTAGCTAAATGTAAAAGAGCTAGTTTTCAACAATCTAAGTCAGATTACAATAGTAGAGTTTGGTTGCTATTATCTAAAAGGCAAGTAACCAACAAAAGGACTTAAATTGAAAGGTTGAAATTGGATTTTAGAAAGTCTTAGACATAAGATTTTACTACCATACCATCACATCACGTGCAACTACAAAATTAAAGCATGCCATTAATCTGCAAGGAGGTTGCCATCATCATGCACCTCTGGGTGACATGAGAAGGTTCTCAACTTTGCATAACACTTCCATGTCTATGCTTAGATTCAAACACAACCTTGAACCCTCAACATTCTCTAGCCACTCTCGTGGTCAAGAGCATATTGCATGAGATCTACTCCTTACTCCCTCATACGTCCTCCCAAATAGCACAAGGAAGCATAAAACATGTATAGAAGGTGGCCAACCAAGCATACAAGCAGTGAAACACCATTGGAACTCATGGAGAAGCAAATTAACTAGCATTCAATATTAATTCTGAGTTCACATGAGTAATGTCATGCGAGTTACTCTCTCATTCCCAAGAAGAAGGTTCTACTCGCACATAATGGAGAAACACAAGTATATTACACAATTTTCTAAGTTTTGCATGGCTAAAGAGAAGAAAGAGCAAAGGGAACCAAAGGTGAAGTCAAGAGGCATATAAATTCGGCTAGAGAATGAAATTCCACCCTTGAAGATGCTCCAACTCAGAAAATCTTCTCTCCCGAGAAGCTTGAATGAGAAAAGAAGCTCTACTGCACCTTTTGGAGAAGAAATGGTGAAGAATGGAGGTTCTTTCCCAAGAAACCTCTTCTTCCTCTTCAAATCCGACCTCCTCTGCTCTAGAACTTCTCATGGTCAAAAAGTGTCTCCAATGACTAGTGATAACCACCCCAAGTGGCTGCGCTTGTTTTTAAAATGAGGGGCAGTTGCTACTGAACTCTACAGAAAACTGATGAAGACATGACGTGTCTTTGTGAAGACATGTCGTTTGGCATTGTGTAACTGGATGCTAAACTGCTTCCTCATGGTAAGTACATGATGTGTTCCAATATAGACACGTCGTGTAGTTTATATTGGAGTCGACCTGGGCAGATAACACACACCGTGTGCTAATAAACATGCAAGTGTGTGCGTCGACAGAAAGTTGAAGTTAGCCATTGAACGTGCGGACACGTCGTGTCTTAATAAGGACTTGTCATGTCTTTTGCTATGCAGACATGAAGGCCTCTGGAAACTTACATGACCGTGTATTGAATAACACACATCATGTTCTTTTGTTTGTGAGCCCTTTCTGGAAAGTTACACGACGTGTATTTTGTTATTTCTTCAAGATTAACTCTGAGTCAGCAGCAAATCAATGGGGGATCCAACTAAGGTCCAATGTGGGTTGGATTACCTTCATTTTGTCATTTTTGACGTGTACCTATGATCAACATCATGCAATAAGTAAAATAACTTAAAGATGGCAAGTTAAGTATGATTAGAGGCTAAATGGAAGGTAAAATGAACTGAATTTATGTGTGAATGTGTGCTAAAAGTAGATATGAAATGTGCACATCAAATCCTCCTAAGCTTGAACTATTGCTTGTCCTCAAGCAAAAAGAGCATATAAACACAAATGAAGGAATTTCTAAGCTCATGCATAGATCAAATAAAATGAAAGATCTAAATTAGGCCAAACCAACAATAATCGCCAGGTTTATATTCATAGCCTTAATTTAAACTTAGACACCCAAGAAGGAAAATTTAAGTTCAGCAAGGGTGGTAACGCATTAGATGAAACAGTCAAATAGGCAACACTAAATGGAACTTGGATGACCGAGCCAAACAAATAGTGAATTTGCAACCAAAACTTTCAATTATTAAGGATGCAAAAGATGGAATCTCAATTAATGTTAACAAATTTTAGCTTTCTCTCCTTGTTTTCCCAAAAGGTATGATATTGGATTAGGGGTTCCAACACTCGGCTGCTAATGTGAGCTTATGCACATGAAGAGTGTCAGTTGGGGTATTTTACCCTCCTTTTAGGACATATCACCTAACCGTTGTGGTCAGATAGAACTTATACTATGTTAGTATGACATGTGGGAAGTTTTAGCCATCTTTTGTGGGGTAATTAAGGTAAAGTGAACCAAAAAAGAATTTAAATTGGTTATGGGTTTCACTTATTTTTTCCAGAACAAAAGAGAGTTAACTAAATTGCAACATTAGCTAGATTCCTATTATTTGATTTGAAAAAATTTCATTGAAAAAGGATGGTTGTAAAATCACTAGAGGTTTGGTAAAGGCATCCCGTATTCTAGGTAGCATTGCAGAGTTGACATATTCACATAGATTGTTACCACTTACATGTATTAGGCAATCCATGATGAAAAAGATGAAAATTCAAGCTACTAACATAAATCCAAAATTAAGTGCATGTTGCTGGACATAAAGTTTCATTTGATTCATGCATGCTCTTTTACAATTTCTTCAAATGACAATTCTCATAAGGGAGGACAAGATAGTTCAAACTAGGAGGAAAAATCATTCGTTACACAAGATAAGCCTCACATCATACGAAACTTGCCATGAGAAAAGTAGAAACTAAAAACAAGAACTAAAACAAAAGATGATGGAAACAAACAAAACAACAAACAAAACAGATGGCTACATTACGACCAGTTGCACCCCCACCAAGCTTGAAATTTGTAGTGTCCTCACTCCATCAATCAAACCTAAGGTAGAAGCAACCAATTACCTGTCATGGAGAAAATCACCAAGAAAGGCCAGCGCCCCTGTGACCAGTAGTGAAATATTGGTTGAGCAAGTCACTGTCATCAGGAATGTCAACTGACATGGGTTATGGAGTAGGCTCTGGCTATGGCTGGTGATGTTTATGTGACTGAGGCATTGGATATTGGCCCTAAGAGATGTGCCACATACCCATGTGCGGGACCATCTCATGCATCACTGAGTACCGTTGACCCATCAGATCGAGGCAGCCATCTAGATGGTCAAAACATTGATGAGTATAGCCATAGAGGTGCCTAACATCAGACACAACCCAAGTGTACTTAGTCTAAGTGCTTGTGGAGGGAGGCGGCAAAGATGTGTGCTGAGCGACAGGTGCATTTGGAGTAGCTTGATCTTTAGGGGCATTTGCATCATCATCTTGGCCACTGAGGTCGAACTTCCAGTTGTCTTTCTTTGTTAATGTTATGATCTCCAAGTTAGACATCTCAATGTATTGATCATTATCAAAATATTATCTAAGCTTTGCATCATCATTGGGGACCTTAGCAATCAGACCAAGAAATCAGATATTGGATATCCACCAGGTTCTTTCCAGTTGTCTTTCTTTGTTAATGTTATGATCTCCAAGTTAGACATCTCAATGTATTGATCATTATCAAAATATTATCTAAGCTTTGCATCATCATTGGGGACCTTAGCAATCAGACCAAGAAATCAGATATTGGATATCCACCAGGTTCTTACCTGGTGCAGCCTCTAGACCAGTCAGGTCTACACCAAGCTTTGTTGCCAGGTGGGTGATTAATCCCCCACACATGATGTCCCCAGATTCTCTCTTTTTTATCTTCTTAATGTCTAAGAACCTGCTCAGAATGAAGTATCCTGCATTGATCTAGAAATCATATACCATAGCCCACAGAAAGAACAAATCCTGCCTCCCGCACACGCCTTGGGTTTCTTTCTTAGCAAAGACACATGTGCTAAGAAGGCAGTGGATATATCTGAAGATTGGGTTATGGATAGTTGTTGCCCTAGCCTTCTTGGCCTCATGGTATTCCTCATCAGTGATCTCACTCCAAAAGACATTGCTTTCAAAAGTTGGAGGGTAAGACAATGCACCCTCATAATGGCATTCTAAGAGCTCATAGAATCTTTTGAAAGTAATTCTAAAGTTGTGCCCCAAACAAGCAGAAGGTGATGATGGAAAAAGGTTCAATCTTATTCCTCAGGTCATTCTTAACCTTAAGACTGGTAAGAGATTCATAAATGAGGTGAGGGTATGTGTTGGTTACCGTGCAACATATGTATCGGAGACCCACTTCCTTCAGATGCTCTTTGACTTCATTCTTGAATCCTAAACCTCCCATGGTCTGATCACAAAGGAAATGTGTAGGGAGGACCCTATGAGAGATGAGGAATTGATATGTGGGATCTTTCTCTATAGTCACCCTAAACTGAATTGTAGAGACATAAGCAAAGGCTGAGGATGAGCTCGGTCCATGCCTGCAGTTTGATGTTTTGTTGATGGGGTCCATTACTGCTTGGAACTGCTAAAACATCCTGGGACACGACGTGTCTAATTACGGACACATCATGTCTTCTGACATAAAGGTTGATAAACAAAGTGATGGACACAACGTGTCTTTAGGAGGACATGGCGTGTACCTAGAGATCAGTGGCATCCAGAGGTTGGGGAATACAATTTCTTTGTATGGTATGACTTCGACTTCTCACGATGTGTTTTCTCTACCCAACTCTGAAGTAGATCTCTACGAAGTTGGGTGCTTTGCTTTTGAGGGTGTTGATGGAGCTTGAAGTGGCTATGTAGCTACAGTATGTAGACGACAATGACGACTTGGGAAGAGATACGTCAGAGAGGTATCCTCGACTGGAGAAGTGGCGGCTTCTTACGAGGGTGAAGCTACTATGTCATCGAGCTGTGGCGGTTGAGTCATGGATGTCAGTAGCAATGTTGGATTCATCGCTTGTAGATGGTGGAGTCACACACGGCTAAGACGATGTACACACACCTACAAGACATGACTTACTATGAATGGAAGTGAGAGAGGTAGATGGAGATTAGGGTTAAAAATCCAACTTCTCAT
Organism: Alisma plantago-aquatica; assembly: GCA_963693085.1. NCBI lineage: Eukaryota > Viridiplantae > Streptophyta > Magnoliopsida > Alismatales > Alismataceae > Alisma > Alisma plantago-aquatica. The sequence goes on along the minus strand of OY856412.1, from coordinate 1,135,135,261 downwards.
CTTTAAATACAACATGTCTTCTTATGACACGACGTGTTCCCTTGTACAAATCGCATGCTCCTTTTGAAACTTGCATTGACTAAAGAGGACATGGTGTGTTCTATTTAAATCATGTCATGTAACTTTCCAAGGGCCTAGCTTGAAGTTGCCAAACTGATAACAACACATCGTGTATAAATAAAGACACGACGTGTGTTTCTCCATAAAAATGAGCCATGTGGATGAACATTGGTACACGTTGTGTCTTATTTAAAACATGTCATGTATCATTCCAGGTGTATGCATAGTACTCTCAACCTGATAATGACACAACATGTACAAATAAAGACACGTCGTGTGTGTTTTCAAAAAATCATATTGCATTGGAATGATTTAGAGGACACGTTGTGTTTGATTTAAAACGTGTCATGTGAGTTTCCAACAAATGTCTTCTGTTACCGTGCACGCTGTGTCATAATTTTTAACACATTGTGTGTTTTGGAGTTTTTGCTTAATCTTCCATCTGTGAATGGTGAACACCATGTGTGCAACTAAAGACACACCTTGTCTTCCTAAATTTCTACAGAGTTTGTCTTCTTTTGGTCAGCACTTACAAAAATAATGATATATGTCTATAAGGGTCTACATTATTATATTCATCCATGACGAGTTTATTTTTGGAAATGAAAAATGGTCTTGATTGAAACTAAATTAAGAAATCTATCCTAATGTGGGGTCAACTCTGACAAGTTCCTCCATTTAAAGTCTGGAGTGAGACTCTTTAGCTCTTGAATCATGCATCTTGGAGGGAACAAGAGGCTCCCTTGTCAATCTCTTCCGCATCAGTGTACAACTTGCATCTTTGTATGTTAAACTAGAATGTTGATTGCTTTCCCTACAGCTCTACCGTCCCGTAAGGATAGACCTTTAAGACTAAGAATGGCCCAGACCATTTAGATCTTAGCTTCCCTGGAAAGAATTTAAGTTTATAATTGAAGAGAAGAACTTGGTCCCCTTCTTTAAATTCTTTGACTTTGATTCTTTTGTAATGCCACCTCTTTGTCTTTTCTTTATAGATCTTTACGTTCTCATATGCATCCATCCTGAGTTCTTTGAGCTCCTGGAGTTGTATCTATCTTTTCTTCCCTACTTTCTTCATATCATAGTTGAGGAATTTGATCGCCCATAGTGCTCTATGATCCAATTCTATAGGTAAGTGACAAGATTTATTATAAACTAGCTTGAATGGAGTCGTGCCAATTAGAGTCTTAAAAGTCATCTTGTATGCCCATAGTGCATTGTCTAGTTTTAATGCCCAATCCTTTCTCAAGCTGGAGATGGTATTTTCTAATATAGATTTTAGTTGCCCATTGGAGATCTCCACCTGAACTGACGTTTGAGGATGATAAGGTGTGGATACCTTATGCTTCACTCCATATTTGTTGAGCATGTTGTTTAAGTTTCTTTCATTGAAGTGGCTCCCACCATCAGATATGATTGCTCTTGGGACTCCGAACATGGGGAAAATGGTCTTCTGAAATAGTTTAATCACAGACTTGGCATCTGGTGATTGAGTGGGGATTGCCTCTACCCACTTAGATACGTAGTCACATGCTACTAGGATGAACTTGTAACTGCATGAGGATGGAAAGGGCCCATATAATCTATGCCCCATACATCAAAGACTTCTATCTCTAGGATTGAATTCAATGGCATTTCTTCCTTCTTTGAAATCCTTCCAGATCTTTGACACTTGTCACAAGCTTTAACAAGCGTGTGCGCATCACAAAATAGAGTTGGCCAATAGAATCTTGCTTGAAGAATCTTGGTTGTAGTCTTATCTGCTCCAAAGTGTCCACCATAAGGGGAGGAATGACAAGTCTGAAATCACACTTGCAATCTCTTTATTGGGAATGCATCTCCTAATAAGCCCGTATGCACATTGCTCAAACAATAGGGGATCATCCCAATAATATAATTTGACATCATGAAGGCATTTTTTCTTCTATTGGTGAAATCAAGGGGAAGGCATCCAATGGCTAGATAATTTGCAAAATCAGCAAACCATGGCCTATCAAGAGAGTTTACTACATACAACTTCTCAATAGGAAAATTTCCATCAATTGGAACCTTGTCTTCAATACTAGTTGATAGACGTGAGAGGTGATCAACTACGTTGTTTTATGTCCCTTTATTATCTTTGATTTCCAAGTCAAACTCTTGTAATAGCAGTATCCAGTGGATGAGGCAAGGTTTGGCATCCTTCTTGCTCATAAGGCACCTAATAGTAGCTGGTTTGTGTACACAATGACCTTGGAACCCACTAGGTACTGTCTGAACTTATCAAAATCATAGACTATAGCAAGAATCTCTTTCTCAGTTATGGCATAATTGATATGTGCATTGTCTAAGGTCTTACTTGCATAGTGGATGGCATGGGGTTTGTTACCTTTCCTTTGCCCTAAAACTATTCCTATAGCGTAATCGCTTGCATCACACATTACTTCAAAAGGAGCACTCCAATCCGGTGGTTGGATGATATGTGCTAAAATTAGAGCATATTTTAATGTCCAAAAGGTTGTTTGGCAGTCATCATCAAATGCAAACTCGATGTCTTTGGCAGGCAAGGAACATATAAGCTTTGCAATCTTAGAAAAGTCCATTATGAATCTTATGTAGAACCATGTGTGTCCCAAAAAAACTACAAACTTCTTTCACGTTCGTTGGAGTCGACATCTTTTCAATTGCTTCTACTTTTACCTTATCCACTTCAATTTCCATGCTTTAAATGACACGGCCTAGTCCATCCCTTGTTTTCACCATAAAATGGCACTTCTCCCAATTAAGAACGAGGTTGACTTGTTGACATCTCTGCAAAAAAATAGTTAGATTCAGCAAACAATCATCAAAAGAGTTTCCATAAACACTAAAGTCGTCCATAAATATTTTCATAATATTTTCGATATAATCATATAATATTGCCATCATACACCTTTGAAAGGTGTCTGGTGGATTACAAAGCCCAAAAGGCATCCGCCTATAAGCATACGTCCCATGGGTTCATGTAAAAGTGGTCTTTTCTTGATCGGGTGGATAGATAGGAATCTGGAAGAACCCATTGTACCTATCAAGATAGTAAGAGTAAAAGTGATGAGAAAGTATTTCCAACATTGAATCAATAATAGAAAGGGGAAATGATCCTTTCTAGTGGCTTTATTTAATTTTCTATAATCAATACACATTCACCATCTGATGACGATTCGTGTTTGAATTAATTCATAATTTTCCCCTTTTATTATAGTAGTTCCTCTCTTCTTGGGTAGGACATGTATAGGGCTCACCCAAGGACTATCACTGATGGGATATATAACTCCTACATGGACTATCACTAATGGGATATATAATTCCTACATCTTTGAGTTTGAAGATTTCCTTTTTAACAACTTCCATCATATTTTAATTTAGTCTTATTGGAGGATCTATGTAAGGTTTGGCATTTTCTTCTAAAGATATACGATGCATATAATAGATGGGTTAATTACTTTAAGGTCATCGATTGAGTATCATGTTACATCTTTATATCTTCTAAGTTCATCCAACAAATTTTCTTCTTGTTCTTCATTCAATTCAGATAATAACATGAGAGATTGAATTTGGGTCTAAGAAAGCATACCTCAACCCCAGTGGGAGGGGTTATAATTCTACCTATTTATTTGGAGCAGCGGTGTTGCTTTCCTCATTCTCCTTTGATTCTTCCTCACTTGTTGGAATCTTCAAGGCTTCATATTCTCCTCGTTGAAGGTGACTTTTATGTCTTCTTCGTTATCTTCTCTTTCAAAATCATCAAGAACAGTCTCAACAAAATTATTTTCTTCCTCAAGTAGCATATCAATAGTATCTATCAGACATAGATACTCCTTAGAGCTAGGTGCTTTCATAGCATCATAAATAGAGAACACAAGTTCTTCATCTCCTACTCTGACGGTTAGTTTTCCTTCTCTAACATCAACAATATAGACTGCAATACATAGGAATGGTCTTCTAAACAGAATTGGGTATGTTGGATCCTCTTATATGTCCCGGACTACAAAATCACATGGAATGAAAAAAATTCCCTATCTGTACAACAACATCTTCAGTCACCCCTCTAGGATATTTAATTGAGAGGTCATCCAATTGAATTGTTATTGATGTTGATTTCAGATCTCTCAAGTCAAGTTTTTGCCACAAAGAAATAGGAATCAAGCTAATTATAGCACCAAGATCAACTAGGCCTTTATCAAAAGTTAAATCTCCAATCTTGCAAGGGAGAGTGAACACACCTTGATCATCTAGTTTTTTAGGAATACAGTTCTGGATGATAAAGTTTAGCCTTTCATATAACATAACAGTTTTAGCTTGATTGGATCTCCTTTTCTTTGTTATGATGTCTTTCAAAAACTTAGCATAAGAAGGCATTTCAGCTATGACTTTGGCTAAAGGCAGATTCACATATAGCTTGTTCAAGATGTCCATAAACTTTTTGAACTTAATATTGTCTTTGTTATTAGCAAACCTATGAGGAAAGGGAGCATTAGGCTTGCAGGAAGAGTCATCTTGATGTAGATTTCCAACAAATTTCTTTCTTTAGTTTTCAACAGTCTCCTCCACAATGGTATCAATAACTTCTTCAGGTTTCCTCTTAGAAGGTGGTGAAGATCCTCCTATGACTACCCCACTCCTTAGAGTCATAGATTTGCAAGTATCCTTGGGATTCATAACCGATTGACTGGGCAAAGAACCTGAAGGTGCTCCTTGGTTGGGTAAAGCTTGTTGAGAGATCTGGTTCTCCAACATCTTGGTATGGGTGACAATCCCATCAACTTTAGAAGAAAGTTGTGTGATGGCATCCTTCAAGAGATCGTTGTGTGCCCAGAACTCATCATTTTGCTACATATGTTAGCCACAAAAGTTTCAAGAAGACTTTCTAAGCTAGACTTTTGTTGTGGTTGAGTCATTTGTTGAAGCTGGTTGAAGTTCCTATTGTTGTTGTTGCTATATCCCAACGGTTGTTGACGGTTGGCATTTGATCCAACCCTATTATAGGGCTATATCTCGTGTCATTTTGTACTTTTATCACATTCAAATGCATTAGAATTATAGGTTATTCTCCCCAATACGAGTATCATTGCAAATATGCTTATGGATGTTCTTTGCACTATTTTTCAGGTACTTGGACCATGCTTAGATGGACGAGAGAGAGGAAGGGACCCAAAGAAGGCCCCAAACTCTCCCTCAACCTACCTCCAGTGGCCAAGAATCATCCCCGAGCAAAGACATCCGAAATTGACAAAGTAAGAAGCAAAATCAAGAAGTCAAGCCTCACCACGGCCGTGGCCCCAATGCCACGGTCGTGGCTTTATTGCCAAATTCCAACAGGCTGCAATAGGGAAATCCATAGAATCCCACGGCCGTGGCCACCTGCCACGACCGTGGCCCTTGAAGACACCACGGCCGTGGCCATCAGAATGGTCGTGGTCAGTAGAAGAGAACACAGTCGTAGCACCCTGCCATGGTCGTGGGAATTAAATTACAAAAAATCAGTTTCCAACAGGGAAGTTGCCCAGAAAGCCACGACTGTGGCCAAGTCGCCACGACCGTGGCCGATGCTGATCAAGACGCTCGTGGCCCCTCCCCACGATCAGCTCCAACTCCTCCAAAACGGACGTGTTACCCAACACGGTCGTGGTGCATGCTACACACCACGACCGTGGCACTCCGCCACGGCCGTGGCCACCACCCTACTTTGCTTTTTCACCAATGCCTTCACCCCACGACCGTGTTCACCACCCCACGGTCGTCCCCCACTACCCTCACCACGGTCGTGGCACACCCACCACAACCGTGGTGATCACATACCCTACATAACTTTCCACTGTTATTCCTATTCTACCCCCACTTAACCCTAGCTCCTATATAAGCACTAGTTGCTTCTAGGGCTCGGGGGTAAGCACTCCTAACCGACCCTAGTTGCTGCTCTTGCATCCCTTGCTCCAATCCACCCATTTCCTTACAATCTACCCCATTTCCATCCATTTTCCACTCATTTCCACCATAGAAACCTAGTTTCTCTAGGTTTCTATCCATCCATTCCACCATTTTCATGCACCCCTGCACCTTTGGAGGAGGGAGGTCGTCTACAGCTGCTTGGAGGTGAAGAAGGAGGCCTCTACATCGAGCTTCATGGCGTTTTCCCTTCTTCTACCCCTTTCTTTTCCTGTTTTCATGACTATGTCTAGCTAAGCCCCCTTGTGGTGGGCTGTTTGGGATTAAAATGTTACTTTGATACCATGTTGGGGGATAAATTCTTATAATGAACTCAATTCATATTTATGATGATTACTTCTTGCTTCCATCTCTTTCCTATCTTATTGCATGTGGTTTGTGCTTCCTGTATGAATTTCTTGTTTTGAGGTTTTTGATGACACTTCATTTCTAGGAGGAATTGGGGTGTATGTGGCAATCTTAGGAATGGCTCCTAGGTCCAATTAATGGATCCCTAGCTAGCCCCCTTTGTTCCTACATACACTTCCTTCCCCCTACAAATGAGTGTGAGATTTAAGTGGCTAGTGCAAGTGAGAGTGATGCAATCGCATAGGGCCTTCTAAAGGCTAGAGTGGCTAGTGGCATGAGGTTAAACCCCTTCATCTCCACTCCCATCTCTACCCTCAACCCTCAATTGTCCACTATCACTTACCCTAGAAACCTAGATTTGGCCAATCTCACTAGAACTACACCTAACCCTAGTCTTCTACTAGTAGTATAGGGTATGTTCTAATGGCATTGCCCTTGTTGTTTGGTTTGGTAATCTAGATATGAATTGAGCACCATGCATGTTTAATGAACTCCCCCAACTAAAATCAAAGTGACATTTCCCAAACGGCCCACCTGCCTTAATCATCTTACTTAAAACCCTAATCGCATAGTTTGCTTGTTAATGCTAGTGTAGTCCCAATTGCTTTAGTCACCTTAGCTAATTACCTCGTTCTGCTAGCTAGTGTTAATTTAGGTATTTGATCTTGTTTAGTAGTTAATTTAGTTCTTTAGTTGCTAATTGCTTGCTTAGTCTAGTCCCTCTTGCCCTTGCCTTAGTTTAGCTAGTTTGTCACCTAGATTGCTAGTTCAGTATTTTGATAACTTAGTTTCATTTTGCTTTTCATACTCACTCTCTTAGTTTAATCAACCAACAATCAACCTTAAAACCCTAAAAACTTTACTCTCTGCACTAGGAACGTAGCTCACGCCAACTAACTCTAGCGCCCCCTCTATCTCCGAGGTTTTACCCCGTACTTGCCGCCTCACCTATACTACGACACGACCCCGTGCGCTTGTGGGCGTAGTGTCTTAGTAGACGTAGGTAGTTAGTGTGGGACCATACAAATATCGAAAGCTAAGATCCCATCTCATCTCGTGCCTCCTGACCTCGTGGATTGCACTCATTGCAAGCCTCTAGCGGGAGCGCACCAAGCTTTCTGGCGCCGTTGCCGGGGATAGAGGCGCTCGGCCTAGTTAGATAGCATAGCTTAGCCTTTCCTTTTACCCTCACCATTGCTATTCTTTATTCTTTGTGTTACTCTTGCATATTGGTTCGCTAACTTAGCTCCTTGTTGTTTGTTTGTGACTTGCGCAGGTGACAGCTGTGCATGCGCAGCACACGTTCAACTTGCACCGACTTGGTGGTTTACGACCCCGAGATTGCGAGAAGAAGACGTCAAGCGCGCCACAATCTACACTGAGGGGCCGAGATGGCCGATAACAACCCACCACCGGAAGTTCCACCTCCGCCGCATTGCCCGCTTCATGAGTATTTCACGCCGGGGAACTACAATTCCCCCATCGCCATGCTAGTTGATCAAATGCCCGGGCAGCAGTTTTCCATCCCACCGGCACTCTTGGGGCTTCTTCCCACGTACTACGGAATGGAGAATGAAAATCCTTATCACCATATAGATGCATTCTTGGAAACGTGCTCCACATTCCGTACGCCTGCCGCCACCGATGACTCGATTAGGAGGACGCTCTTTCCCTTCTCTCTCAAAGAGAAGGCCAAGGAGTGGTACGTTTCGAGGCCCGAGCTCGTCACATGGAATGAAGTAAAGAATGAGTTTCTGATGAAGTTCTTTCCGATAGCCAAGTTATCCTACATGAGAAGGTGCATCACGTCCTTCGCCCAAAAAGAGAACGAACCCTTCCATGAGGCATGGGAGCGGTTCCAGAAGTTGCTTTGTGACTGCCCTCACCACGAGGTTCCTCTTTGGCAGCTAGTTCAGGCCTTTTACACTGGGCTTGAGGAGCGGAGTCAAAACAATGTAGATTCTTCTTGCGGGGGCACGTTCATGGAAAAGCCACCCGAAGACTCATGGCCGTTGTTTGAGCATCTAGCCGAGAACTCTCGCCACCGAGCTTCCACAAAAGGGGGGCATTGCGGCCGGGACTACACCTCCCCACCCTCCTCTGTGGCTCCCGCACGCAATACCGCCAACCCCGATATGATGAAAATGATGGCAGATATGATGCAAATGATGAAGAATCAAGTGGTGGCTCTTCTAGCCAACCCGCGATGGCTGTGGAGACTGTAGACGAGGAAGTTAACGCCTTACATTCCTTTAGTGGCCGCAACAACCAGGGCCCGATGTCCCAATCCTATACTCCCGAGTGGAGGAACCACCCAAATTTCTCGTGGAAACAATCAAATGAGGATGGACAAGGACAGGGGCAGCAGAAGCCACGATACAACTCCAAATTTGAGGACGAGGTTCTTAGAAGGCTAAGAAGCCTTGATGAAGTCAAAAAGGATGTTAATGCACATGGTCAGTCTATAAGCCATCTTGAGCAGAGGCTAGATCAGATCTCTCTCTCCTTGGATAGAAGAGAAGAAGGAAGACTCCCCTCTCAACCTATGCCAAATCCAAACAACGATGGGACTTTTCTAGGAAGCACTTCGAGTGCTTATGTTCCACCACCTTGCCAAGCCCCACCGAACCCTTATGTTCCTCTGCCTCCTCAAGCGCTGCTCAATTATCAATATGTTCCACCTCCACCTCACACTTACCAACAACCACCTCCATAATATCACCCTCCACCACAACAACAACCGCAACCCCAATTCATCCTCCAAAATCCCAATTCCCCTCACCAAAGGCCTCCACCACCCCAACAACCACAACCACCTCCACAAGCTCCCCCTTCTACCACCCATGAGCATGTGAAGGTTGTGACTACATTGAGGAGTGGTAGGACTTTGGAGAGACCCCATGGTACAATTGTTGGCAGAGATGACACCGAGGCAGAGCAGGTTGATACTGAGATGCGGATGGATGATACTGTGATGAGAGGCAATGTTGATACCGTGACACCGAGCAATGATACCGTGATACCGAGCCGTGATACTGTGATTCCAGTGATACCAGTAGATGATACTATTGATTTGGACCGATTGGGGTCCCAACTCCCGCCATATCCTGATGCGCTTGAGGAACCTTCTACTGCAAAGAAAAAGAAGAAGCATGCGGATGATATTTTGGAGATCTTCAAGCAAGTGAAAATCAATGTACCTCTTCTAGATGCGGTCAAGCAAATTTCGTCCTATGAAAAGTTCCTTAAAGAATTGTGCACCTTCAAGAGAAAGACAACAGGGAGGACGCCTAAGAAGATCAAGCTCACTGAGCAAGTGAGCTCCATTCTCCAACACACCATCCCCCGGAAAAGAAAAGACCCCGGTGCTCCAATCATCTCGTGCTACATCGGGGCACATCGCATAGACCAGGCTCTTCTTGACTTGGGGTCTAGCGTAAACTTGATGCCGTATGATCTGTTTGTTGAGCTCCAAATGGGAGAGTTGAGACCGACCCATTGCACTCTATAGTTGGCCGACCGATCTGTGAAGACGCCTAGAGGGCGTGTGGATGATGTGCTGGTCTGTCTTGATGAGGATACTTCTGCCTTCTTCCCAGCCGATTTTATCATTCTTGATATGGAAAAGGAAGCTAGAAAGGTGCCAATCATCTTGGGGAGACCTTTCTTAGCCACAGCTGATGTCGTGATCCATGTGAGAACTGGGACCATGTATGTTACATTCATGCACATGAAGATCAGGTTGAACATTTTCAAGTCTTCTACTACAGCTGAAGTGATAGGAGCCACCGAGGAAGATTGTTATTTGGTGGAATGCCTAGATGAGATTGTTGAAGAGTTCCTACCTGCGTGGATTGAGACTGCCACTCAAGGTAGAGGTCTTGAACCAATTGTTGAGTTCCCTGATGATGATGATGATGAAGATGAGGAAGAGTGTGAGCTAGCCTTAGTGGCTGCAAGTCAGGACCTTCCTTCCCTTTCTGCACCTTTGAAGGACTCCCTTGAAGCACCCCCCATTCTTGAGTTGAAGAAACTTCCTAAAGGATTGAAGTATGCTTTCCTTGGCTCGAATGACACCCTCCCGGTGATCATTTCCTCTATTCTCTCTACTGAGCAAGAAGATGCCTTGATGGAAGTCTTGAGGAAGAACATCCAAGCCATTGGATGGTCTATTGCTGGCTTGAGAGGGATTGACCCCTCCATTTGTGTGCATCGGATATACTTAGAAGAAGATGCGAGATCGACCCGTCAAATGCAAAGAAGACTAAACCCAAAATTGAAGGACGTTGTAACTCAAGAGGTTGTTAAGTTGCTTGATACAGGGATCATCTATCCCGTTTCTGACAGTACGTGGGTGAGTCCCATCCAAGTTGTGCCCAAGAAGGGCGGGATTACAATTGCAGAAAATGCCGATGGTGAGCTTATGCCGGTGAGAGAGCAATCAAAGTGGAGAATGTGCGTGGATTACCAGAAGCTCAATGAAAAGACAAAGAAGGACCACTACCCACTTCCGTTTCTTGATCAGATTCTAGAGAGATTGGCTGGGCAGAGCTTCTACTATTTTCTTGATGGATACTCGAGATATTTTCATATTGTTGTGCATCCGGCGGACCAGGAAAAGACGACATTCACTTGTCCAAGTGGTACATTTGCCTACCGGAGAATGCCATTTGGATTGTGTAATGCCCCTTCCACTTTCCAGATATGTGTAACCTCGATCTTTGCTGACATGCTTGATTCGTCACTTGAGGTTTTCATGGATGATTTTTCAGTTTTCGGGAAGACCTTTGATGAATTCTTGCTACATCTAGCCGCAGTTCTGGAAAGATGTGTGAAAGTTCGCTTAGTTCTATCTTGGGAAAAAAGTCATTTCATGGTACCTGAGGGTATAGTTCTGGGACATCGAGTTTCGAAAGGTGGGATTGAAGTTGACAAGGCCAAGGTGGGCCTTATTTCTACACTCGAATTTCCTTCAACCGTAAGACATGTTCGATCTTTCTTTGGACATGCAGGATTCTACCGGCATTTTATCAAGGACTTTAGCAAAATCTCAAGACCACTATGTCGATTACTTGAGAAAGATGTTGAATTTTAGTTTGATGACAAATGTGTTGAAGCCTTCAAACATCTAAAAGAGAGGCTTATTTCTGCTCCTATCATGCAGCCCCCAGATTTCTCTTTGCCGTTCGAGATCATGACGGATGCATCCAATATGGCGGTGGGGGCTGTGCTGGGTCAACGCATTGGCCGAATTCCTCATGCTATTTATTATGCAAGCAAAATATTAAATGATGCTCAAAGAAACTATACGACTACCGAGAAGGAGTTACTTGCGGTGATCTTCGCTCTTGACAAGTTCTGGCCATATCTCTTGCAAAAAAAGGTGAAAATCTACATGTACCATGCTTCATTGAAGTATCTCATGTCCAAGAAAGACTCAAAACCAAGGTTGATCCGATGGATTTTGTTGCTCCAAGAATTTGACATAGAAATTGTGGATAAGAAAGGAATAGAAAATGGTGCTGCAGATCATCTCTCCCGCCTTGAGGGACCTTTTGATGTGACAAGTCCAATCAAAGAGACAATGCCACATGAACAACTCCTCTTAGTATCATCTGTCCAAAAGCCATGGTACAAGCACATAGCGAATTTCCTAGCTAGTGGGAGGATACCGAGCATGTGGACAAGAGAGGAAAGTAAGAGATTGTTTGCTATGGTAAAGAACTACATTTGGGATGACCCTAACCTCTTTAAGTATTGCCCGGACCAACTCATTAGAAGGTGCATTCCGGAGATGGAGCAGCAAGAAGTCTTATCTATGTGTCATTCCGGAGTATGCGGAGGCCATTTTGGAGGGAAACGCACGGCCGCCAAAGTTCTTCAATGTGGATTCTACTGGCCGACTTTGTTCAAAGATGCTCATGACTTTTGCAAAGGTTGCTTCAAGTGCCAAAAAGTGGGCACCATCTCAAAGAGGGACATGATGCCTCTATCACCTATTCTTGTGGTAGACGTGTTTGATGTTTGGGGGATTGACTTTATGGGTCCTTTCCCTCCTTCTTTCAGGTATGTCTACATCTTGGTCGCCGTAGACTATGTATCAAAATGGATTGAGGTTGTGGCAACAAGGATAAATGATCATAAGGTGGTGTGTGATTTCATGAAATCCAACATCTTTAGCCGTTTTGGTGTTCCAAGGGCTATGATTAGTGATGGCGGGAGTCATTTCATCCACCGCACCTTCGAAGGGCTGTTAAAGAGACATGGAGTTAACCATCGTGTAGCTACTCCTTACCACCCTCAAACGAGTGGTCAAGTTGAGTTAGCAAATCGGGAGATAAAGCTCATTTTAGAGAATACGGTGCGATCGGACCGTAAGGATTGGTCACTTCGACTCAATGAAGCTTTATGGGCATATAAGACTGCATATAAAGCCCCGATCGGCACTACACCGTTCAAGCTTGTCTATGGTAAGAGTTGCCATTTGCCGGTTGAGATGCAACACAAGGCACTGTGGGCCTTGAAGAAGATGGACTTTGATGAAGAGAGTGCCGGAATGAGAAGAAAGTTTCAATTGCATGAGCTAGAAGAGATGCAGCATGAAGCCTATGAAATGTCAAAGAGCTATAAGGAAAGAACCAAGTTTCTACATGACAAAATCATAAAGAAGAAAGAGTTTGAGCCCGGCAAATGGGTATGGCTATACAATTCAAGAATGAAGTTCTTTCTCGGAAAGCTTCGTTCTAGATGGGAAGGCCCGTACCTTATCAAGAAGGTGTACCCATCCGGGGCAGTGATCATTTGTGCAAAAGAGGGAGCTAAATAATTTGACGTTAATGGGCAAAGGTTGAAACATGTCATTGAGGTTGGCCCAGACAAGGCCAACTAAGATTTTGATATTGTCATGATGGTAGAAGAAGAATTGGATGAAGATGAATGCTTAGATGAGGATGAGAAAGGGATTTACTACAAGGATCTCTTGAAAGTCCCAAAGAAGTGAAAAGTCCAACAATCAATAAGCCCGGCTGAAGGCGTTAAATTTAGCGCTAGTGGGAGGCAACCCACATGGTTTGAGACTCTCAACCCTTCTTTTGATACTTTAGTTTTGTTTTACACAAATACACACACACACACTTGTAATTTACAGTTTTTGTTTGAGTTTTGATGATGGCAGGTGATAGACATTAGAGAGAGAGGATCTAGAAGTTAATCATGGTCATTCAGTCAAATTTGTGGCAATAGAATAAGTGAAACCAAAAGATCATGTTTTAAAGTTTGAAAATTGAAGAGACAAATCCACCATGGACGTGGAGCTCGACCACGACCGTGGCGCAGGCGGCCAAACATGACCGTGGCTCTATGCCACGGCCGTGGGAATTAAAGCACCAATTTGGCCAAAGTTACAGGTTGTTTCGAAGATCAGCCACGACCGTGGCAAGTCGACCACGACCGTGGCGTGAGGACAGAGCCACGACCGTGGCGAGGTCAGACCGGGGAGTTCTTCATCAACAACACGACCGTGGCACCCGCCACGGCTGTGCTACCCAACCCTGGCCACGACCGTGGCCACCTGCCATGACCGTGGCCGAACCCGGTTCAGGAAATATACTTTTAAACGTCCATGCCCGACCCCCTCCTCATTCCATCATCTTCCACCTCCAGAAAACGCCCGTGGCGGCGGAAAACAACCTTGGGCTCCCCCGTTTGTCACCCCTAACCCCCAAATCCACCTCCTTTTGATCCCCAATCCATCCCAAATCGATCCCCAGCCTTCCCTCTCCCATTCCCATCATCCAATCTCTCCCAATCGCATCTCAATCTCCATTTCCATCTCCATTCCGCCCAGCAACTCCCCTACACAAAACCTTCACAAAAACCCCTCTATTCTCACCCAAATCCACCACTAATCACATAACCACCATACGTACATCACTATCCTTCCATTCCACCCATAAAACCACATCCACACCACCTTCTCCACCAAATCTGAAAATCACCACTTCCACCTCCATACTCACCATGAAGAAGATTGGGAAAGCCTTAGCCAAGGGGACGGACATCATCACCGGAGGGAAGCGGCGTTCTAAAAATGCCTCCTCCGATGTGTCTGTTCCATCCCACATCCCATCACCCACCGCTTCCGCCCATCACTCCCTCCGCCGGTCGCAATCAGTGAGCGGATCACACACTCGCTCATCCGATAGCCACCATATCACAAATGCTACCTACGAGGGGGAGGACGAAGAAGAGGAGGAGTCCATGGAGGTCGACTTGGACAACTTCATTGATGAACTCGAGCCGGTGGCCGCAAAGAGAAACCCAAAATCAAAAGCGGCATTGTCCTCATCCAGGCTGCCTCCAAAGCCCACACCACCCCGCCACTCGACGTCTCAGGTGATGGCGAGGAGTGGTGTGTAGCCGCAACCCTCGCGGCAATTGCAGCACGACGAGGAACAATCAGCCCACTGGTACAATTTTGATACCAGCTCGGGGTCGCAATCATATGCGATGGAGGAAGAACAAGATAGCGAGGAGGAAGAGGTGGAGCTGGAACCGGAAGGAGAAGATGTCGTGACATTTTTGGAGGCATACAGAGAAAGAACCCTGGGCAAAGCACAGGCGGGAGTGTCCTATGGAAGAGGACACAGGCAAAAGAAGGCTCATCTCATTTACCCCAAGTGCATGACAAGGCGATTCGTCGCCTCCAGGTACGGTTGCGAGAAGACCATTGAGGATCTTGGAATCAAGGAGATAGTGGAAATGGGTTTGAAGACAATTGGGTTGTGGGGCGTTCTTTTCACACCCCAACCTACATATCCCACATTGACCCAAGAATTCTTTGCCACTCTAGAGAAGACAAAAGTGAGGGGTTGTGATGCACTCATATTTGCCATGATGGGCAACATGCACACCCTCACTTCCACTGAGTTGAATGCTATCTTCGCCTCTAGTCCTGAAGAAGCCATGAAATTAGATGACGGCTTGGTAGAGAGAGACGACACTCTGGACTATGCATATTACTGGAAGAAATTCACGGGCAAAGAGGACTACTACGCGGGTAGATCAAAAACTGGTGCTATATGTAACCCGCTAATGTGCTATGTGCAGAAGGTCGTGGCAAACACTATTGTAGGGAGGTACGATACTCAAGGCTCCATTTCCTAAAAGGATATGATTGTCTTGATCGGTATGCACCACAAGAAGTACATTGACCTTGGAGTTCTTTTTATTGATCATATGAAGTCCATACCCTACAAGAGCACAAAACCCTTTGTCATGGGTGGGTTTGTGACTTCTATTGCATTAGCGTTGGGATATGATCTCTCGGGGGCACAAGACGCGATTGAGGCAGAACGTGTTGACCTCAACTATCTGACGCGTTCGCACACCATAAAAATGAAAGATAAAAGAATGTTTTATTTGACTACAAGTGTGCATGATTTTGAGCTAGAGCTGCCTTATCACGCAGAACCCCTTATATCCGTATTGGGACCTGGCGACAGGTTGAGGGAAAAATTGATGGCATGGCAGCTAGACCACCCGAGAGAGTCGTATACTAGGGGAGCCACTGCCGTACAGGAAGACGTTGCTGAATCAAATGTACAAGGGCAGGAGCATGAAGCAGAAGAAGCAAGGCAGCCCCGAAGAACTAAAAGGAGGGATGAGGGGACATCCCAGCTGCAGCCACCCTCAGGGAATGCCTATGACATGGCTACCATCCAGGCGCACCTTGAGAGTATTCAGAAGACTCAAGGTGACATGCAGCTTGTCCAGCAGTACATGTGGCAAGATCAACAACAAATGCATTACCAGATCAACCACTTGTACCAATACCAACATGCCCAAGCAGCACGAAACCCCGAATGGGGTGCAGACTTTTGGGGTGGTATAGCTGGACATCCACAGGCGTATCCTCCACCCCAGGATGACTATTGGGGGCACTACTATCAGCACCCTCCTTCCAGCTCGGCTCCAGACTCAGCTCCTCCTTCGGATCCTCCTCAGATGCCGGAACAGCCACCACAGCCTTGATTCTTCCCCTATCTTCCCTAAGCTATAGTTTCATGTTGAGGACATCATGATTCTAAAGTTTGGGGTGGGTAGGGCGGTATGTACCACTCCTTTTCTTTTTTTGTCATTTTGATATCACCTCTACCATCTAGTTTAGTTTTACTGATTTTGTTGCATAACATGTAGTTCATTTCACATGTAGTTCATTTCTGCATTTTTGAGTAATTTTAAATAAAATTTGCTTCTTCAGCCATGCATTGCATCTCATGTAGGTTTTTGCTAATTTTTGCATGTTTTAGCTAGGATTTACTTGCTTTTTACCTAAAATTGTGTTTGAATGTGATTTAGTACAATGTGACACATTTTTGGCCAATTTTGCCCAGATTTGATGTTTCTTGTCCAAAAAGCGTGTTTTGACTCAATATTTACCATATTGAATGAAATTGCTCATCTTTGACAAATACAAGATGATATGCTATGATAAAGTGCTATGTGGTATCAACGAGTGACTTCTTACATGCTCGTCACCTCCCTTGGGAATGTGTTGGTTTGATTGAATTATGATCCGAGCAAGCATAGAACGTTTAATGTTTGTGGAGTTACTTGATTGATATATGGATTTCATTTGGTTCATTCATGTGATGTGATATCTATGGTGAAGTGTCGGACTAGTTTTCATGCAGGAGACCTTATGTGGAAGATTATGCCAAGTGACCCCTCTTTGACCCGACCACTCTTTCATCATATTCATACCTCTCTGCCTCATTAAAAGATGCCAAAGTGCACATATTAGCCGTGGCCACCTCCAAAAGTTTGGGATGGCCACATCTTTATCTCCCCGCTTCACTCTATCCACCATATGCCCTATCTACACCAAGGGCAAGAAAAAGAAAAGAAAAACAAAAACAAAATAAAATAAAAGGATGCTCCTGTTTAAGAGCATTCAAATAAAGAAAAGATGAGTGTGTAAAAGCACTCCAAATCTTACCGCAACCCTTTCTTCTCTTTTCATACCCATGGAGCTAGGAAACATTAAACCTATCTCACTTTATCCCTTTTCCGCAGCCATGTGGGTCATTTGGCATAACTTGAAGCATAAGGTTGAAGGCATGAAGGTGAAACGACACTCCTAGTCATCGGCGATTAACATCATCATGAAACGGTCTACCCGGAACCTTATGGATGAGATATTGATAACTTGTGCAATCCATGCATTATATGCGAAGTTCTTGTGCTCTGTGCTCCCTTCATGGTTGGTTTGTGAAAGTAGAAGAGGAGGGAAGTGATTTGCATGTACCTAGTCACCATTGATCCCATTTAGCATTTGTCGCCCATCATATTGTATTTGTCATATCTTTTGATTATGGAAAATGGAAAAGAGATTGAGTTGGAGCATACTTGAGGACAAGTATGTTTCAAGTTTGGGGTGGTGATCCAACCCTATTCTAGGGCTGTATCTCGTGTCATTTTGTACTTTTATCACATTCAAATGCATTAGAATTACAGGTTATTCTCCCCAATATGAGTATCATTGCAAATACACTTATGGATGTTCTTTGCACTATTTTTCAGGTACTTGGACCATGCTTAGATGGACGAGAGAGAGGGAGGGACCCAAAGAAGGCCCCAAACTCTCCCTCAACCTACCTCCAGTGGCCGAGAATCATCCCCGAGAAAAGACATCCAAAATTGACAAAGTAAGAAGCAAAATCAAGAAGTCAAGCCTCACCACGGCCGTGGCCCCAATGCCACGGTCGTGGCTTTATTGCCAAATTCCAACAGGCTGCAACATGGAAATCCACATAATCCCATGGCTGTGGCCACCTGCCACGACCGTGGCCCTTGAAGACACCACGGCCGTGGCCATCAGAATGGTCGTGGTCAGTAGAAGAGAACACGGTTGTGGCACCCTGCCACGGTCGTGGGAATTAAATTGCGAAAAATCAGTTTCCAACAGGGAAGTTGCCCAGAAAGCCACGACCATGGCCAAGTCGCCACGACCGTGGCCGATGCTGATCAAGACGCATGTGGCCCCTCCCCACGGTCAGCTCCAACTCCTCCAAAATGGTCGTGTTACCCAACACGGCCGTGGTGCATGCTACACACCACGACCGTGGCACTCCGCCACGGCCGTGGCCACCACCCTACTTTGCTTTTTCACCACTGCCTTCACCCCACGACCGTGTTCACCACCCCACGATCGTCCCCCACTACCCTCACCATGGCCGTGGCACACCCACCACGATCGTGGTGATCACATACCCTACATAACTTTCCACTGTTATTCCTATTCTACCCCCACTTAACCCTAGCTCCTATATAAGCACTAGTTGTTTCTAGGGCTCGGGGGTAAGCACTCCTAACCGACCCTAGTTGCTGCTCTTGCATCCCTTGCTCCAATCCACCCATTTCCTTGCAATCTACCCCATTTCCATCCATTTTCCACTCATTTCTCTAGGTTTCTATCCATCCATTCCACCATTTTCATGCACCCCTGCACCTTTGGAGGAGGGAGGTCATCTGCAGCTGCTTGGAGGTGAAGAAGGAGGCCACTACATCGAGCTTCATGGCGTTTTCCCTTCTTCTACCCCTTTCTTTTCCTGTTTTCATGACTATGTCTAGCTAAGCCCCCTTGTGGTGGGCTGTTTGGGATTAAAATGTTACTTTGATACCATGTTGGGGGATAAATTCTTGTAATGAACTCAATTCATATTTATGATGATTACTTCTTGCTTCCATCTCTTTTCCTATCTTATTGCATGTGGTTTGTGCTTCCTGTATGAATTGCTTGTTTTGAGGTTTTTTATGACACTTCATTTCTAGGAGGAATTGGGGTGTATATGGCAATCTTAGGAATGGCTCCTAGGTCCAATTAGTGGATCCCTAGCTAGCCCCCTTTATTCCTACATACACTTCCTTCCCCCTACAAATGAGTGTGAGATTTAAGTGGCTAGTGTAAGTGAGAGTGATGCAATTGCATAGGGCCTTCTAAAGGCTAGAGTGGCTAGTGGCATGAGGTTAAACCCCTTCATATCCACTCCCATCTCTACCCTCAACCCTCAATTGTCCACTATCACTTACCCTAGAAACCTAGATTTGGCCAATCTCACTAGAACTACATCTAACCCTAGTCTTCTACTAGTAGTATAGGGTATGTTCTAATGGCATTGCCCTTGTTGTTTGGTTTGGTAATCTAGATATGAATTGAGCACCATGCATGTTTAATGAACTCCCCCAACTAAAATCAAAGTGACATTTCCCAAACGGCCCACCCGCCTTAATCATCTTACTTAAAATCCTAATCGCATAGTTTGCTTGTTAATGCTAGTGTAGTCCCAATTGCTTTAGTCACCTTAGCTAATTGCCTAGTTCTGCTAGCTAGTGTTAATTTAGGTCTTTGATCTTGTTTAGTAGTTAATTCAGTTCTTTAGTTGCTAATTGCTTGCTTAGTCTAGTCCCTCTTGCCCTTGCCTTAGTTTAGCTAGTTTGTCACCTAGATTGCTAGTTTAGTCTTTTGATAACTTAGTTTCATTTTGCTTTTCATACTCACTCTCTTAGTTTAATCAACCAACAATCAACCTTAAAACCCTAAAAACTTTACTCTCCTCACTAGGAACGTAGCTCACGCCAACTAACTCTAGCGCCCCCTCTATCTCCGAGGTTCGACCCCGTACTTGCCGCCTCACCTATACTACGACACAACCCCGTGCGCTTGCGGGCGTAGTGTCTTAGTAGACGTAGGTAGTTAGTGTGGGACCATACAAATATCGAAAGCTAAGATCCCATCTCATCCCGTGCCTCCCGACCTCGTGGATTGCACTCATTGCAAGCCTCTAGCGGGAGCGCACCAGCATTCATTGGCTAGAAATTGTTAATAGGTTGTTGACCTTGAGCTTGACCTTGTTGTTATTGGTTTTGAGAGTTGTTGTTCATGTAAGAAAAGTTTGGATGGTCCCTCCATCCTAGATTGTAGGTCTCTGAGAATGGATTGTAGGCTTGTCTATCATTGAAGTTGCCTACTACATTGACCTGCTTTAGTGTCTCTGTGGTGTTCATCTATGGTGCAAAAGAAGAAGAAGAGTTGTGACCGAATGCTCTGCACGCCTCACACACTTGCTCAACTTCTTGAACAGAGTAAGCGGTCAACTTTTCAAACTTTCGAGTCAAGGCATCAAGTTTGGCTTCATTGAGATCTCTATAGTGTGCTTCCCACTAGATTTCTCACTTAATCTGGTAGAAGAGAAGGGCTGGTTGGTCCTTTCAGTGCTCTACTGACTATGGTTGAGTGCCATGTCTTCAATAATAGCATATGCTTCACTATAGGGCTTCTTCATTAGAGCTCTATCTGCAACGATGTCAATACTCATATGGGTGTTGTAGAATAACCCGTTATAGAAAGTTTGAAGTAGCAACCATTTGATCAAACCATGATAATGACAAATGTATTATAGATCCTTAAATCTCTTCCATGTTTCACCTGCTTGTTGCTTGAAGTTGGTGATTTGGTTCCTTGGATGAGCTGTCTTGTTAGGAGGGTAATACTTAGTAAGAAAAGCATTTAGCAACTCATCCCGACTCTTAATGGAACGTTTGGGCAAAGAGGAGAGACATGCCTTGGCTCGGTCTCATAAGGTGAATGGAAATAGGAGTAGATGTACTCCTTCATCTGGAACACCATTGATATTGAAGGTGTCACGTACTATAAAAACCCCTCTATGTGAAGATTTGGATCATCTGCATGATTGTAGGGCTGATTGAGAAGTTATTAGCTTCAATGGCAGGATGATCAATGGCTCCACATATGTTGATGGCAGTTGGAACAACAAACTCCTTAAGAGTGTGGTTGTCCTCCATCTCCAATGCTTGATAGTGATCGGGCAAGGACGGTGGTGAAGGTGGTTGTGATCCCTCCAAGTTCGTGGATTTATCAACTTTCCTTGCTCTCCTTCGACTACAAAAATTTCGCTCAATTTCTAGGTCTAGGAAGATTGATGCCTCAACACCCCTCTTAGAGCGACACATGGAACCTACAAAAGCAATAGATAAGTGAGAATCACACTACTAAAAAGGTATCACAATATGAAATATGGAAAATGATGACTTAGTCTCGAATACTAACTAGCACTTTTATAACTAGCACCTTTACTCTAACTAAAATACCGATGCTCACTGGCAACGACGCCAAAATCTTGTTGATTGCCTAAGGCAAATGATTTGTAATTCTTAAATGTCTCAACTTGCCTCACCCGCAATCATAAGAGATCAATTGTAGTCAGAGGTCGAGCCTCAGGGAGATACGCTAGCTAAATGCAAAAGAACTAGTTTTCAGTAATCTAAGTCAGATTACAACATTAGAGTTTGATTGCAATTAGCTAAAAGGCAAGTAACCAACAAAAGGACTTAAAATTTAAAAGTTGAAATCAGATTTTAGAAAGTATTGGACATAAGATTTCACTACCATGCCATCACATCATGTGCAACTATGAAATTAAATCATGCCATTAATCTACAAGGAGGTTGTCATCATCACGCCCCTCCTGGCATAACACTTCCATATATATGCTTAGATTCAAACACAACCTTCAACCCTCAACATTCTCCGGCCACTCCCAAGGTCAAGAGCATATTGCCATGTGATCTAATCCTTACTCCCTCGTACATCCTCCAAAATAGCACAAGGAAGCACAAAACATGTATAGAATGTGGCCATCCAAGCATACAAGTAGTGAAACGCTGTAGAAACTCATGGAGAAGCAAACTAACTAGAATTCAATATAAATTCTGAGTTCACATGAGTAATGGCATGGGAGTTACTCACCCATGCCCAAGAATAAGGTTCTACTTGTACATAATGGAGAAATACAAGTACATTGTAGAATTTTTAGAGTTTTGCTTGGATAAAGAGAAGAAAGAGCAAAGGGAACCAAAGGTGAAGTAAAGAGGAGTAGAACTCTGACTAGAGGAAGAAATTACACCCTTAAAGCTGCTCCAATTTGAACAATCTTCCCTCCCGAGAGGCTTGAAGGAGAAAAGAAGCTTTGCTACACCTTTTAGAGAAGAAATGGTGAAGAATGGAGGTTCTTTCCCAAGAAACCTCTTCTTCCTCCCTAAAACTGTCCTCCTCTTACTATGGAACTTCTCTTGGTCGAAAAGTGTCTCTATTGACCAGTGATAACCACCCCAAGTGGTTGCACTCATTTTTAAAACGAGGGGCGATTGCTACTGAAACCTGTAGAAAATTGATGAAGACATGACATGTCTTTGTGAAGACACGTCGTGTGGCGTTGTGTAACTGGTTACTGAACTGCTTCCTCTCGATAAGTACATGACATGTTCCAATAGAGACACATCGTATAGTTGCTATTGGATTCGACCTGGGCAGATAGCAGACGTCGTGTGCTAATAAACACATGACTGTGTGCATCGACAAAAAGTTGAAGTTGGCCTTTAAACTTGCGGACACGCCGTGTCTTAATAAGGACACGTTGTGTCTTTTGCTCTACAGTTTGGACATGAAAACCTCTGGAAACTTACATGACCATGTGTTAAATAACACACGATGTGTTCTTGGCTTTGTGAGCCCTTTCTAGAAAGTTACACATCGTTTACTAAATCAGACACGATGTGTCTTTTGTTGTTCCTTCAAGATCAACTCTGAGTCAACTGTAAATCCATGGTGGATCCAACCAAGGTTGGATTTGGGTTGGATTACGTTCATTTTGTCATTTTTGATGTGTATCTATGATCAACATCATGCAACAATTAAAATAACTAAAAGATGACAAGTTAAGTATGATTAGAGGCTAAATAGAAGGCAAAATGAACTGAATTTGTGGGTGAATGTGTGCAGAAAGTAGATATGAAATGTGTACATCGATAGTGTGTTGTGATGTTGAGATGAGAAATAATGTCACACATGTTTTATATCTTTTTAATTTTTTATACTTATATTCTTGCTAGAAGTGAATTAGGGTTTGTATGTCTACTTGTTTGATGCAACCTTAATTTACCCAATTGGCATAACTAATCAAGTGAAACTCTAATCATGTAGTGCCCTGTGTAGTAGAACCATTTTCATTGTCAGAACTTGTTGGATGGTGAAACAAGTATTCCCAAGGGAAACTTAGAGTGCATATTGTTGAGTATGCGGGGGTGGCAAGTTGAATGTCTATCCTTGTCATCCAAAATTGCAAGTTATAGAGAATGGTTGCAGTCATACCTTGGATATTTGTATATGTGATGTGATAGAGTACAATGTGATTGTATCTCAGGTGGTATGGTTTTGCTTTGCGTACCTTGGTGACTAGTGTTGTGACATGTACCAAGGGTGGATTGTTGTTGTAGTAGCAACATTGACTTATATGTCACTACCTTTTACATGTACTGACTGAGGGCAAGAGATCTTAGGATGCCCACTCTCCTAGATCTTATACAAAATGGAATAGCCCTTCACAGGAGTCATTTGGACTTTGGGTGGTACGAATCAAACTCACCATGGCATAATAAAAGATGTAATACAGTCGTGTAGTGTATCTGTTTAGGGGTATAGACAATGCTTCACATTGGATGATAACACTTGTTTGTTCTCTTTACATAAAGATGATGCTTAGTGTAATTAAGAGATAGTAGATATGCTTATGTTATGGATATGCTCATATCATAGATGGGTACACACCGTAGCCATGCTTATGGATAGATACACTATTACTGTTGATTATGTTGATGATGATAGTTGTCAGATGCAGTTACCTATGCTTATATTGCTAGCCATGCCTCTATGTTAGAGGTGCTCATATTGATAATCATGCTTATGCAGATAGTTTTGCTTTTGTTGTTAATTATACTTATGATGTAAATCCACTCAACATGTTAAACATGCTAATACTCATAGATATGGCTATGCTGCTAGATTTATTCATGATGATAGAGATGTTAACAATCAGTCTTATAATTGCTCATATTGATAGCCATGCTTATGCCATTAGATTGCTTATACTGTTAGCAAAGTATATGTTAACAATCAGTCTTATAATGATAGTTATTATTTGTTCCTTTTTATATCTTATTAATCATGCATGTAGTTATTTCTTATTTGATTAGTTTGCTTGATCTGGTTAAACTGATTAATTGCTTAACCTGTTGTAATCAAAAAGCGGTGTTGAGAGTTATATCTCTCACTAGGACATGGATCACCCGTGGATCACCACATGTTTTAGGTGATCAGAAACAGTGGCAGCGAGGAGGATTTGTGATGATGGACCTTAGAGAAGTTTGTTAGATGTCTAGTATGTCCTAGCATCATCCCTGTACTCTTAGGACCAGACAGTAAAGATTGTATATGATGTTTTAACCAATTTAAGACTTTGTTAGCATGTTGATGCTTGTTTATGTGGCATATATGGGTAATATTCCCTTACACACACACACACACACACACACACACATATATATATATATATATATATGTGTGTGTGTGTGTGTGTGTGTGTGTGTGTGTGTGTTTGTGTGTGTGTGTGTGTGTGTGTGTGTGTGTGTGTGTGTGGCTGAGGGCATGGAAGAAATTATATCAGCTTCTTGGCATTATATGTAATAAAGCAAGTTGTTGGGCTCTTATGGAAAGATTTATGAGCACTTTGGTAATGCTGAAATTGATTTTAATTTACCCTCTTTTCTGGGTTTGTGTTTAATTTATGAATAATCGTGTTTGTGTTTTGAATAATCTCATTTAGTGTAACAGGTTCTCACACTATATGGCATCAAATTCACACTAGATCCTAGTCAAATAGGGATTGGTCTAAGCAATGTATCTAATGTAGCTATGTATGAGTGGGGATTATGGGTCTTTCCTCTTCACAGGAAGTGAATGTTGTCTAATAGAGTTCACTTCTTCAATCAACTTGATTTCCTTAAGCATTATCCCCATCGGATTTCTCTTGATAGTCCACATATCCTTGAGAAACTTGACATAGGATAGATTCTGCTTGATAGCATCCAATAATGGAATGTCACCTTCACTTGTCAAAACATCTCTAAAATGTCAACATTGTGTTTTTGCCTCCTTTTTTATGGTGGAGACTCATCCAATTAATTAGAAAATGGTGGCTCACTTGCTTTTGTATCATGCCCTTCTTGTGGCATGACATGAGATGGATCACTATGGGTTATGGAACTTGCAGATGAGGTAAAGGTGGAACACACAGTATCACATTCTCAACAAGAGTTGTCGTGGAATCATCTTCACCAATTTCAATCACAGTATCACAGTTTGGTCTCTTTGGACTTGTTTCATCAACATACCATTGGCTTACATGATCATTGCCCAATTGAATCTTGAGCTTATCAATGACTCTTCCACTCCTCAAAACTATTACATCACTATCTTGATCATGGTGGAGAGGGGAACCAGTTGTAGCTGTGGAGAGGTGGAGGTGATCCTTGGTATTGGAATTGAGGTGAAGGAGAAAATCGAGGTTGGTAAGTGAAGTGATGGGATGGTTTTGGTGATGGAGGTGGATGAGGCATGCATGGATTTGGATGGCCTTGAAATTGGTAAATGGGCTGCACTTGCATAGGAGGTGGACTATATAAAACTTGTGAGAAACCCATTGGTCCACTTGCTTCATTAAAGTTCATTATGGGTTGGGAGAACAACTTCACTTCTGCTTAAGAGCAAGTATTGAAGAGAGTTGCTCCACTTTCTACTCAAGCTTTGTCACAATCTTTTGTACATCATCAAAGCTTTTCAACCTAGAGAGAACTTTATCCTCAAACCTCGAGCTATATTTTGGACTTTGTTGTTTCAGGTAGCTTTGAGAATGAGGTGCCTTCACTCCTTGACCAAAGAACTCAACATAATTCACTGGGTGACAAGGAATACTTGTCACTTGATTCTGCATGAAGCTCATCATTTCCCTAAGAATCTTCATCATTTATGGGCTTGAGTCATTAAAGTTGGAGGTGTCATCCCAAAGGGTCGGTCACCGCCATTAATCATGCTAGAAGCTCGGATCCTTGAATTTTCCAACAATTGCTCAAACAAGGGCCATGTCTCCTCATTCGGTTTAGCCCTAAAAGTTCCTATGAAAGAATAATCCATTGTAGCTTGACTCATTGGAGATGGACCAGAGTAAAATGATTGAACAAGCAGTCATAAAGGAATTTCATGGTGTGGACACTCTCTCAACATTTTATGAAATCTTTCCCAAGCATCAAGGAACCACTCATCACCCATCTGGATGAAACTCACTATGGCACACTGCATCTGTTCAACCTTGCAATGGAGTCAAATTTCTTTAGGAAAGCATTCTTCATGTCTCCCCAACTCATGATGTCCGTTCTCAAGTCATACCAATCTTTGGCTTCGACTTTGAGGTAGAATGAGAACAAGGTCAATCTAATTGAGTCATTGATTCAGCCCTATTTTAGGACTTCATCTTGTGTCATTTTTCATTTCAATCACATCTATACCTGTTATATTACATGTCATTTCTCTCAATATGCATATTTGTATAAAATACACTTATGGACATTATTTACATGTTTTTCAAGCATTTGGACCACGCTTGATGGAAGAGAGAGAAGGAGTGATCCTAGGTTTCTCTACCCTTGAAGAGACCTAAAGTGAAGCTCAATGCTCCCTCAATCTACCCCTAGTGGCCAAAGATCCGTTGAAGCAAAGATGTCCAAGAAAATCCAAAGAATCAAGTCAAAGTGCTGATCCAAAACCTAGAACGGTTGTGGTACTACAGAACGGTCGTGCTAGGTCACTTGCAAATCAATAGAGTCATCTTCAATTGAAGGTAGAATCACCACGGTCATGCCACATAGAACGATCATGGTGAACTGACCCAGAACAACCGTACTATAGCAGAGGCAGAATGACCGTGGAGCGAAGAACGACCTAAGCATTTCGAGCCACCGCGATCGTGCTATCCTTACTCCACCACGACCGTGCTAGCTTCAATATAGAATTGACCATCAACCTGTGATTTTCACATTTTAATTCAAACGACCATTTTACCCCACCACGACTGTGCTCACCCCTTCCCACCATGTCTGTGGTGATCCACCACGACCATGCTACTCACAAAACCTCGCTACTTTTGCACTATTTTTCCCATACTACCCCTACTTGACCTAGTGCTTCCCCCACACCTATATATACCTAGGTGGCAGCTCTAGCACAAGGTTAGCTACCTTCCACCACCTCCTAGCTCTCCATTTTTGCCCCTTAACCATTCCACTCCATTTTCACCTCCATTCCACTCCATTTCACCATTTCCACCACCAAAACACTAGTTTATCCTAGTTCCTACCCATAATCCCCTTCATTCCACACCCATGCACCTTAGAGGAGAGAGGAGGATGTATTTCAGCAGATGGAGAGGAGGATTGATCCATCTACACTGAGCTCCATGGCTTCTTCTACATCTTTCTCTTTTCTTTTTGTATTTTCCATTTCCATGAGTAGCTAGGCCCCCTTGGGTGGGCTGTTTGGGGTGTAAAATGTTACTTTGATACCATGTTGGGGGGAAATGACATGTAAACTTTGTAATTCCATTTTCTAATGATTATTTTCTACTTCTATCTCATTCACCATAAATTACTTATTGGTTTGTGTGTGAAATCACCTAGGAATTTAGGAAAATTGCTTATATGTGTGAATTTTGGGATTTGCCCCTAGGTCCAATTCTTGGATCCCTAGGTTGCCTCCCATCTTCATACATCCTAATAAACCTCCCTAAGCCTAAGTGAGAGATCTAAGTAGCTAGATTAGGTGACTTTAGTGCAATTATCATGGAGCCTTCTCAAAGCTAGGGTGTGTGGGAATTGGGGTCCAAACCCCTAATTTTACCTCCCCATTACTACCCTTGGCCCCTAATTGCCCTAGGAATGTCTAATCTAGAAACCTAGATTTGCCTAGACTCTAATCAAATTGAACCTAATCCCTAACCCAATTGATCCTGACAAGGGTACTGGGGAGTGTTAGGGACTAGTTCCCCTGTACATAACTTAACATATCCATGGCCAGTTAGTAGCTTAGGTTAATTCATTAGACTATAGCTTGTTGTTTGGTTTGGATAATCTAAATGGGATCATAAGGTTCATATGTCACCCCCCCAACTTAACTGATAAGTGCATCCCCTAAACAACCCACACCTTCCATAATTGCTTTAAAACTCTAGTTTTCATCTTGCCTAGCTAGTGTTAGTTTAGTTAGCTCTTTTCTTAATTAGTTAGCTTCTTGCCCTATTTTTGCCTTGTTCTTGCTAGTTTAGCTCTTTACTTGCTCTTTTGCTTTTCTCTTGCTTGTCTTAGTGTAAATTGCCTTTCCATATTTAGCTTAGTATTTTCCCTGCTTAATTAGTCTTTATCTAGTCTAGGGTTAAGTTAGATTTCATTCTTGTCTTTAATTGCTTTCTTGTTCATCCTTAGTTAACAATCAAATTGCTTTTAAACCCTTAACCCTAGTCTCCACAGTAGGAACCCAGCCAAAATAACCTAGCTCTAGTACCCCCTTTTCTCCCTGTAGATCAACCCTATACTTACTGCCCTCCTATACTACGACACGACCCCGTGCACTTACAGGTGTAGTGCTTTAGTTTCTGAGAGTGTTAAGTTTAGGTCCTTATAAATTCGAAAGTTTAATCCACCACATGTTTTGATCTCGTGGGGCACATCTAGTCACCCCTTGTTGGCTAGTGTGTGCACCTCTAGCGGATGCACCAGTCATCAACAACTACCAACCACCTGAAGGTAGAGCACACCTTAAGAAATGAATCCAAGTACTTGTAGGGGTTCTCACTCTCTGAGCCGTAGAAGGTGGGAGGGAGCCTAAGAAGACATGGAGGGATGGAGAATTTCTCCCCTGACATTTAATCAACTCTATATGCAATTAGCAAGTTGTAGTTGCTAGGCACAAAGTATTCATAGAGTGGCTTGTGAGGTGCATTTTGGTCTTCCATGTTGTCTTTTACAAGCTGCTTGTCACAAGCACAAGGCACAACCAAACAAAAGAAAAGAAGTTAGCAAACCAATACGCACAAAGAATACAAAGAATAAAGAGTAAAGAATAGCAACGAGGAGGGAAGTAAGAAAATATCAAAGCTAAACTGACTAGCTAGGTCAGATACATTTCTCCCAACAACGACGTCAAAAAGTTTGTTGTGTTTTTCCCCAAGTCTTTGAGGTATACACCTAAGTCAATTGAATCTTCACAAGATGAAACCCTAAGGTTTAGAACACACAACATGGGTGTCTTTCAAAATATATAGACAGCCCTAAAAAGCTCACTCACATACATTGACATACTACACCTACAAGCGCACAGAGTCATGTCATAGTATAGGAAAGCATAAAGTTAGGGGTCAAACCCAAGGGAGAGAGGGGACACTAGAAATTAGTTAGTTTTGACTAGGTTCCTACTTTGGAGTCTAGGGTGGAAGGGTTTGAAGGTTGATTTTTGGGTTAATAATGTTGACTTGAGAGTTATACATTGTCCATATTTTGATAATGACTTAACCATTCCATTCCTATGTATCTAATATGTCTGTTCAAGATTGATTTCAGGCTTTAGGTACATGAAAGGGATCAAATTACATAATCCCTAGATTGTTCAAGTTCAAGTCAAAAGCAATGCAAGTGCGCATTTTGGGAAATCACTCCAAATGACCTTAGATGATTTTTGTAATCACTTGTATGGATGATATGACTTGTAACTAAGATGAGAAAAAACCAGGGACACTTAATTCCAACGTTTGATCACTCAAAAGTCAATTTAGAAAATTTGTC
Source organism: Alisma plantago-aquatica (assembly GCA_963693085.1). Taxonomy (NCBI): domain Eukaryota; kingdom Viridiplantae; phylum Streptophyta; class Magnoliopsida; order Alismatales; family Alismataceae; genus Alisma; species Alisma plantago-aquatica. Next base: position 1,135,105,087 of record OY856412.1, on the reverse strand, counting down.
ATAGGTTGTTTATCGATCGAGTTGGAAACTCGACCGATCCAGTGATGGATTTTATGAAGATGACCAATCAGTCAAGTTACACACTCACAAAACTCGACTAATCGATCAACTAAGCAAAACTGATTTTGACTCATCGGTTGAGTTTCCCAAAACAAACTCGGTCGATGGTTTGAAAATTGGTCGTGTCATTTAGTGAATTGGTCAAGTTATCTTTATTGAAACTCGACCAAATGTACTGTACGAAAAATGCAGAAAAAGTGATTATAACTGTTGAAGAGTTGCTTTGAGTGAGAATAGATCCATTGTAACTTGGAAAACGGCTATATTTTGCCCTTAAGTGATCCTACACTCAAGGGAACACCCCTAGATATAAATAGGACCCCTTGGAGTTCATTTTGAGTTTGCTCAATCATGCTATTCTAAGTCCTTATTGTAGTTGAGTGTGTTACAACTCCTTGAGCCCCTTTCTCTCTCTCATTTATAAAGTATTTCGTGATTATGAGTGAGTTAGGCCAGTTGTAAGAGAGCTACCTTCACATGCTTGTAAAGCTCTCATTCTATTCCATCTTCCCTACCCCCTTTCTCAAAGAAGAAAAGGTTGAAGCAATCTACTCTGAATGAAGGTGAAGTTGTTGTTCTTCTTCTTCTTCAAGGTTGAAGAAGAGGTGAAGATCTTCTCCAGGTGAAGGAGAAGGTCAAGGCCAATATTAAAAAAGAGTGGGCAAATTCCTTCAGGGCCAAAGACTTGATGCACGTGTGTGTAAGTCCTTTTTGAAGGCTAAAGACATCTTGATCAAGTGGGTAAGTCCTTGTATAGGTGGAAGACCCTTGTCTTGAATATGTAAGTCCTTCTATGTATGGTGGTCTCCTTGTATCTCTTATGAATGAATATTAGTATACACGAATTGTAAAGTCCTATAGGTTGACCTCTCTAGGTAGTGGATTGACTCTCTCCTAGTTTGGAGAGTGGAATCACTCTAAACCACCTTGTCCAGGTGCATGTTTCAATTTCTCTCATCCTTATTATGCTTGCTTAATTAGGACTTCAAATTACTTTTAAGCTATTGGTTTTGATTGATATAATTTAAAAGTATAACTTATCTTGTGAGAATATTTGATGATCTATTCACCCCCCCCACTAGAGCCCTAGATTCAACAAATTATACTAAGATGGATCAAACAAGCAATTATAGATAAAAATAATCAAAGCCTAAGCTAAGCCTAGACAATTAGTTCTAATGAACAAGAAAGGAAACTGAACAATGAATGGATCAAATTACAATAAGGCAAGCAAGAAGAAGTCGACACTACATTGAGCTAGAAATGAAGAGTAATATGCTATTAAAGATCTAAACTAGCAAGAACAAGGAGATGGACAAATTAAGCAAGTAAAGAGTTAAACAAGTAAAGACTAACTAAGCAAGTTTTAATGCAATAGTGGGAAGTGTGGATTGTTTGGGGGAAATGCACTTGTCAAATGGGTTGGGGTGATAACATGCAAACATTGCTCTTTCATTCAGATCATCAAATCAAACAACAAGATAGATGCTAATGAATTGCCCTAAACTACTAACTAGCCATGGACATAGTAGGGTGTGTATAGGGTAACTAGTCCCTATCACCTCCTACCCTTATGAAGCTCACTTGGATTAAGTTTAGGTGGAATTCAATTAAGATCTATTCACGCCTAGGTTTTCAGGATAGAAACTCATAGGGTATTTAGGGACCTAGGGTAGTAATGGAAAGTGGAAGTGAGGTCTTAAGCCTCACATCACCTACATTCTAGCCTTGTGAAGACTCCAAGCTAATTACACCAAATGCTTCTATCCTAGCTACTTAGATATATCACATAGACGTAGGAGAATTGATAATCATGGAGGAAGGTGAATAGTTATCTAGGGACCCATTAATTAGATCTAGGAGCAATTTCCAAAATAACCACATATAAGAAATTTCCCTACAATCTTAAGTGATTTCAAGCACAAACCAACAAGCAATTTATGGGAAATGAGATAAAAGTAGAACACCATCATTAAGAAATGAAATTGCAATTTTTACTTATCATTTCCCTTCAACATGGTATCAAAGTAACATTTTTACTCCAAACATCCCACCTAAGGGGCCTAGCTACTCATGGAAGTGGAAAATACAAAAAGAGGGAAGAAAGAGGTAGAAGTAGCCATGGAGCTCAATGTAGATGAAGAAATCTCCCTCTACAATAGCTGCAAGGTCGTGCTCCTTCCTCCTCTAAGGTGGAATGGCATAGAATGGTGGTGGAAAGTGGTCAAAACCCTAGGAAATCAGGGCTTTGGTGGTGGAAATGGTGAAATGGAGTGGAATGGATATATAGTAGTGATGTAATGGCCAATGGGATAAATGGGGGAGCTAAGAAATGGTAGAAGGTATCTAACCTCGACCTCTAGATACCACCGATGTATTTATAGGTGGTGGGGAAGCACTAGGTCTAGTGGAGGGTAATATCAAAAATGCAGTGTGAACTGTTGTTGGGATTTCTGGTAGTACGATTGTGCTGGGTAGCATGGTTGTGCTGGGTAGTGTGTGGAATGGTCATGGTGAAGTGGAACCAGCGAGGTGAAAAATGAGAAAATTGATAAGTTGGTTTGGGATTTTGGAAGGCTGGTGGCACGACCGTGGTGGCTAAGTGGCCACACAACCGTAGTGGATCACACAATTGTGGTGGATGATGAATCCATTGGTCGTTCTCCTTGGAATGCTTGTTCTAACTCTGGCCAACACACTCACTTTGGTTGGTATGGCTGTGATAGGGTCTTCTTGGCACGACCATGGTGTTGATCTTCTTCTTCAACTTTTGAATTGGGTTCTCTCAGTGATTTTTAGCTTGACCACCGCAGTTGTTCCTTGGCACCATAGCCATGTTGGGGGTCTTCAACTGCACTTTGCTCTTCAACTTTGGATCTACGTGGACTTCTCTTCTCGAGATGACTCTTCACCACTAGGCGTAGGTTGGATAAGCCTTTGAATTCACTATGGTCCTCTTTAGGGATAGAGAAATCCTAACATCATCCTCTCTCTCCTGTCCATCCAAGACATGGTCTAAGTAAATGAAAAACATGCAAAGAACATTCATAAGTGTGTTTGACAAAATTATGCATATTGAGGGAGATAACATGTAATCTAACAACTATATATGTGATTGAAGCACAACAAGACACAAAATGAAACCCTAAAATAGGGTTGCATAGTTAACCAAGGGGCAATAATATGTATGATTTTCTTTATTACCTTATGATGAATATGGAAATGAGGGTGATCAATTTTGAATATCCACTGATATGCAACAATATGATTATATGTGATTCCATAATATTCCGATATTTAAACTTGTGAGATAGGTGGCATGACCTGAGTAACAATGACAAATCTATGATTTGTTATGTAGGTTTCTGACTGATGATCCATGACTTGATATACTTGCATAAACCAAGGAATGGAGGGATCTTATGGATTATAGTTGTCGTGATATCCTATATGGTAAGTTTGTGTAATTCACAATCACTAGCTAGTGCTTTTAGTGGTACACTTCAAACTATCCAATGTTTCAATATTAAAATAAGTAATCAAGAGTGTCACCATATCATTATAAGAATCTAGAAATTTCACATTGTGATGCTCTAACACCGTCCCACACCTTGTAAGAATTGATTTTCTATCATTATATTGCACCTACTACTGATCAAGTCTTCTTCGAGTTACCACTTAATGATTAACGTGTCTTATCAACTAATAATAACAGGCTTTTATGCTTGAGATGACTTACAATTGTTATATCTCTTATTGGGAATTGGTGCGCTCCTGCCAATAGTGTTACACACTCCTCAATTGGAATTCGAATAGATGCAACTCCGTGGACAGAAGCACATGGTGGATTAAACTTTTTAAATTTATAAGGACCTAAACTCAAATGACCTACTTCTACTAAAACACTAACCTGCAATCGCACGGGGTTGTGTCGTAGTATAGGAGGGCGGCAAGTATAGGGTCGATCCACATGGAGAAAGGGGGCACTAGAGCTGGGTTAATTTTTGGTGCTAGGTTCCTACTGCAGAGACTAGGGTTAAGGGTTTAAAGGTGATTGTTGATGGATTACACTAAGTTGAGCAAGAAATCAAGTAAAGGAAGGCAAGTGAGAAGAAAACCTATGTTAACCCTAGACAATTAATTCTACTAAGAAAGAAAAGACAAGGCACGCAAGAAAAGGTCTACACTACACTAAGCTAGCAAACAAGGCAAAAGAACAAGTAAAGACCTAAACTAGCAAGAACAAAGCAAGAACAAGGCAAGAAGCTGTATAAGCAAGAAAAGAGCTAACTAAGGTAACACTAGCTAAGAAAGATGGAAATTAGGGTTTTGAGGCAATTAAGGGAGATGTGGGTTGTTTGAGGATGTACTTATCAATTAGGTTGGGGGTGACATGTGAACATAATGATTTATTATCAAACCAAACAACAAGCTAAAGTCTGATGAATTGTCCTAAACTACTAATTGGCCATGGATATGCTAGGTTGTGTGTAGGAGAACTAGTCCCTAACACCCCTACTACCCTTGCGAGGATTAATTGGGTTAGGGTTTAGGTGCAATTCAATTAGAATATAAACAAGCATAGGTTTCTAGGTTAGATGATTTTAGGATGATTATGAGTTGAGGTTAGTAATGGGAGTGGAAGTGAGGTTTTAGGCCTCCCATCACTCACATTCTAGCCTTGAGAAAGCTCCATGCTAAACTCACCAAATTCATCTAAACTAGCTACTTAGATCTCTCAACTAGGGTTAGGAGAATTGATTAGAATGTAGGAGGATTGGTAGCTAGCTAGGGATCCAAGAATTGGACCTAGAAGCAAGTCCCAAAATTCACACATACAAGCAATTTCCCTAAATTCCTAGGTGATTTCGAGCACAAACAAATAAGCAATTCACGAAGAGTGAGATAAACATAATCATTAGTAAATGAAATTACAATGTTTACATATCATTTTCCCCCAACATAGTATCGAAGTGACATTTTTGACCCCAAACAGCCCACCCAAGGGGCCTAACTACTCATGGAAGTGGAAAATACAAAAAGGGAAGAGAAAGAGGAAGAAGTAGTCATGGAGCTCAGTGTAGATGAGTGAATCCTCCTCTCCAGCTACTGTAAGGTCGACCTCCTCCTTCTTCTTGGATGTAATGGTGTGGAATGATGGTGGGAAGTGGATGGAAGGCTTGGAAATGGGGGTTATGGTGGTGGAAATGGAGAAATGGAGTGGAATGAAGGTGGAAATGGAGTGGAATGGGTAAGGGGCAAAATGGAGAGCTCAAGGAAGCCAACCTTCGACCTTGAGCCGCCTCCAAGGCTTATATAGAGGTCTAGGGGGTCTAGGGTTAAGTGGGGGGGGGGCAAAATATGGACATTGAGTGATAAAATTAGTGGGGATCAATGGTAGCACGACCGTGTTAGTCAGCACGGTCGTTCTGGCCACCTCCCAGCATGGCCATTCTGCCCAAAATGGTCGTTTTGGCCATAAAAATCAATTCTGCAAGTTCTGTGAAGAGTCTGTGATTGGAGCATGTCCCAGAACGACCGTTCCTTGGTAGCACGACTGTGTTAGGGTCCTTCCCATGCATTTGGGTCTTGAACTTGGCTATCCATGAAGGTTATTGCTTCAATGCATTCTTTGACCACTTGTGGTAGGTTGGGAGTGGTTTTGGTCTCATTTTGGGCTCCTCCAAGTCTGGGAAACCCTAGATTCAACCATCTTCTCTCCATTGCATCAAGTAGTGGCCAAAGTACCTATAAAACATGCAAAAATCGTTCTCAAGTGCATTTGATAGTAAAACACATATTGAGGTAAATAACATGCAATCTAATAGTTATAAATGTGATTGAAATGCAATATGACACAAGATGAAGCCCAAAATAGGGCTAAATCAGGAATTGGGTCTCTCTTGTGGTTCTCCACATCTTTTTAGTTTGTTAGACTCATAACTGGGGTTTTACCAATGAGTAGCCCTCCTTTGGATGATCAATAGTAGATGAAGGTTGGCATTTATCCTTTTGGAAATGGTTGTACCCATCCATGTACACTCATGTCTGGGCGTGATGTTTTATATCTAGATGAATCAATGACTATTTTTGACTTGTATGTCATGTGTATAAGCTCATGTTATAAATTTTGACTTGATATATATTTTGTATAAACAAGCTACGATGGTGTAACACATAATAACAATGTACAGTTACTTGTCAGTAACGGATATGATGACCCTTTTCGTGCATATATGGTTGAAATTTTACCTATATGTTTTCCCTTTCCTTCTTGGTTGTGAGGTTAATTGGGATCATTTTTGCCATTTTATTTTGAGTAATCTCACTTTGTGTGGCATCCCTGGGTAGGATTGTCACATGATATACAAATGTGCCATAATAATATTGTTGACACTAAATAATCCTTTGATATTCTTCATGCTTTAAGTACCTTGACATCTCTGATGTTGCTAAAATTATTTATACCAATATAAATAACTGCCTAAAAGCTAATATCTGGGATTATCACGTCATCACCACATATATTTTGAGACCACCTTGAACATTTACTCAAGCATCTCGGACCCATATTTCTTAGTACTAGGTTTTCAATGTTTCCAAAGCTTACAACTTCTTATACATCTCGACGTCAATAGTCCTCTCGATTGATAACTGCAAAGAATCAATTGTCCCAATGAAGGATATTATCCACATTTTACGATGGCTATGGGTCTCATTAACACTCTAGAGGTTGCCCTCACATATGCCACCTTTTCTACAATTATAACGAAGTTATCCTCCACACCTCTTTCATTTGCCTTTCTATTAATAAGTTTGATCTCGTTTTGTTTGTCTCGAATTTAAATAGTGCACACTAAAAGTATATGATTAGTACACATCATATGTTTTTCTGTGCAAGATAGTTAATTCGGATAGTGACAATCTCAATCTTGTTTAGCTGCTTGTGTACTCAACTATATTTGGTGTTAAAGAAACAAATGATTTTACAACAACTTCCATAACAACAATGATATAATTTGTTATTATATATCGCTTCTTTTATCTTCATGATTCTCTATTCACATGTGTTTGATGTTTCAATAAAAAATACGGAGACCGTGGACACTTAGGATCAATCATTATCTACTAGAAGGGAGAGATCAAAGCACCCCAAGGAACTGTCTTCTTTGAGTCCCATGCTGGAAGCATCTGAGTAAGAATCCTAAGTCCAATGGAGGAGGTTCAGTCTGTTGCCACCTTGGATAACTTGTTTGCTTTTATTGCTACTCTATGCTATATCTAGCCGAGGGAAAAAAAGAAGACACAACTAGAATAAATAGGTAATTATGCTGTAAGGTGGCCTAGAAGGAAAATATATATTTAGAAACTTGTTTCGACTAATGTCATATCACAAGCAACATTAAAAAAAAAGATCACTAAAAGACTAAAGACACAAAAGGAATGATGATTACTTTCTGGCGTCAGCAACAACCATGCAGATCCTTTTCAGTGTCACCTTTGACCGATCAAGTGTTTGACCTCCTCTAATATTAGTTCCACAATACTCCCAACCCTAGCAACCACAAAAAGATAATGTGACACTGTACGTAATCTCATACGAGTAGATCCCAACACAATACATACATATTCACAAGCATACACAACTCCTAATGAATAGTTAAAAAATCAAATATAAAATTATATGCATTCCTTCTTGTAATATTACATATCTAGTAAGACAATGACCCATATATACTAAAAAAACCAAAACAAAAATTGCATTTAAATTCCTAACATGACCCATATACCATTATTACATACAGAGAGACAAATTTTTAATGGAAATAATTTAAAGAGAAAAAAATTGCATCTATATCCTTCTATACTCACATGACTGTCGTGTCACGATAAAATACTGACTTATAACTAAAGATATTAGTTATTTCTTCGCAATACCTTCCACACCCTTTCCTAAATGTTATAGATTAGATACAAGGAATAGTTTGTAATTAGAAAATAAAGAAAAACTTACACACAAAACCCCACAAACTTGTCTGTTTATTATTAAGTACGCAAAGGCCGAATGAAAATAATGCTGAAAAAGTTGCATCCAATTATCCAAATCCTTATGTAAACACATGGCTGCCTCGTTAGAATAAAATACCAACTTATAATTTTTTTGCTTACGATACCTCCCACACTCTTTTATGTTGGTATAAATTAGATACAGAGACTACTTTACAATTCAAAGAAAAACTCTCTACAGGCTTTTATACATAAAATAGATTTAGATACATTTGTCCATCAATTATTTCTTTGTTGTCTTAACTTTTTACCTGAGGGTATTTTACAGCAATTAATTAATTATCTTTTGATTAATGATTCAACCATGCATCCTCCCCTACTCGTGCCACTCTACATGACCTCCCGCGGCCTCCTGTAGAAAGGGTTCCCCTGGTCAGAGCGGGAAACGGAAGCCAGCGCCACCCTTCCCTGAGTCCGGACAGCGTGCTTGTGCCGTTGTGCGTGCGAGTGGAGGAGTAACAGAGAGCGAGCAAGGGCGAAGTGAGTGGAGATGAGGGAGGGCAGGAGGGCGCAGCCGTCGGTGGACGAGAGGTACACGCAGTGGAAGTCGCTAGTACCGGTGCTCTATGACTGGTTTGCGAACCACAACCTCGTCTGGCCTTCGCTCTCTTGCAGGTAACGCTAAATGCAGTCACATTTACGTTCCGTCACTTGTCAGCCACCATGATCCTACATCCACATCGCATTTCTGCGACGTCAGTCCTTTGTATGCGTCGGAGCTGATTAGCCTCTAGGGTTTTAGCTAGGGTTTGGGAGCGGCTATGTGTCTACCGTTGGCGAAACTGTACATGCTTCTGCCGCCATTAAAAACTCAACGGTGCATGTGAAAAGCAAGTTCTATTCTTTCCGTGCGGTTATAGACCCCTGTTCGAGGAACTTCCCTTTTTGAGAAACTAGCAAAAGCCTCCCATTTTCTTGGTTTCTGTCCCCATTCTGACTCGCTCGCGCAGCTATTGACAAACGATCCGCAAATTCCTAATGGTATCCCGTTTATGCGTTGGTGGTTCTCAGCGATATAACAATGCTGTTTCCAAGAAGTTGAGCTTAAACCCTCAACTCCTCTATATAAGTTCGTATTAATTCTCTGTCCACGGCTTAAATACGACCGGTCGACTATTGGAGCTTCTAGCTGTCAATAGAACACAAATATCTTTCAAGCGGAGTCGGATATATACCTTGATGTGTACTTCCAGACTCCAGTATTGAAAATTGCATCCCTACGGACCCGTGGAACCAATCTTTTGAGCTAATTTGGTACGGTGTAACTGGGTGTGGTTTTGTGACTCAGAAAACAACACATGGATAATCACACCTTTTGGGCTAACTAGATGACATTTGATAGGATGCACTTCAGGTTCAGTGTTTTGCCTCGCAGCTATTTGGTATCTAGACAGAACAAACACACAACTGCGAGAACCTATGAATGCACCCGACCACTTGCATTCCAGTGCGGTATGAATTCAGTGCTTCTACAGCTTAAGATGAAGTTGGACGCAGAATGAATTCAATCAACTACATTGGAATGCGCCAATCAAATAAAATGTAAAACTGGAAAAGGACTATTAAATTGTAATGAGGTGCAACTACCTCCTACCAAACAGGCCCAGACGTTTTTGCTATGGTTGTGGTTATCTAGCATCCCCATGCCCACACACATAAATTTACATAGTGCGAAAATTTGTGTTTCTTCTATCTTGCATGGATTTTCAATATGCATGCTTCTTGGTCCTCTAGTTAGCTCATTTAGTGACTTTCTTTCTCTCTCGTTCACTCTCTCTCTCTCTCTCTCTCTCTCACACACACACACACACACACACACAGAAGTTACTCTTACTTGTTAGTTCCTATTTTGTTTAAGCTATCTATGTCACTTCCTATATTTTGCCAGATGGGGTCCTCAATTGGAACAAGCAACTTTCAAGAATCGGCAACGCCTTTATCTTTCTGAACAGGTAAAACAATTTTAATTACATGGTCATGAATGTGCTCCCCCTCTGCCTGTTCCTTTTTCAGTGATGACCTCATATTTGTAGACTTATGATAATAAACAATCAGGCACAGTGGAACGAGAAATAACATGCATGTCACATAATCTCTGCACCAGTTATGATTTGGCTTAATGACACTCCTTGCTGGAAATATATATTTTTGGATCTGATTTAACCTTATAGGAACTCTTAATTGAACCCCCTCTTAAAAGCTGATGTTTTGCATTTCACTTCCTGGAGGGCATTTTACTTGACTTGACAAAGAGAATGTATTGATACCTCATCGGCACGCTTTGTAATATTATTTGTGATGGGTGTTGACGTTTTGTGGTGATAAAAAACAAGCTTATAACAACAGATATATGTCCTGTTTTGTAGCACCACCACTTGCTGTTTTGTCACCTGTGTATTTTACTATCATATTCACATAATTTCTTATAGGCACTGTTTCCTTGATTTGCAGACTGACGGCACTGTTCCAAACACTCTCGTCATCGCAAATTGTGAAGTTGTGAAACCTAGAGTTGCAGCTGCTGAGCACATATCACAGGTTAAGATTCTATATAGTGTAGATTCACTTATCTTGAAGCAATGACAGTTTGATTCTTTAAGTTATAAGTCTAACTTTTAAATCTTGAATTTCAGCGTGTACATTATTGTAAGCTTCTTGCTGTCTCTATTTGTATATAAATATGAATTGTATTTCTTAGCCCATCTGGGTCCAAACTTCACCAATTTATTATAGCATGCGATCCATTTTGAACATGATAATTCGAGTCTTTGATATATGAGCTTTTTGTGACAGTATTTGGCTACCTGTTCTGACCCCTTTTGGTAACACCTTATCACCTGTTTGTCTGTTTTCAAGTGGACTAATGTTTTACTATAACCAAATCGCGGGCAACTGGTTCAACTTCTGCACATGGTGGAAATTTGGGGGTCCTCAATCAGACTGTTGTTAAATGTTCATTAGAAAGTACAAAAAGTGAATAAAATTGGGATAAAAATATGTTATGTGATGTGAATAACATAATATGAAGTGTTGTCATTCATGATTTCATTAGAAACTTATCAAAAATATGTTTTAGCACTCATGGACAATTTTAGTTTTCCCTATGAACTGAAACCTGTTTATTCTTTTGAAAACAGATTGTCGGCAAAAAATTAAAAATCCCTTCTCCCATTGACATCAAAATTTTGTTTTGCTATTCTGTTAATGCTACTACTACTATTACTACAGCAATTATGTTTTTTTGTATAACAATGGTCTCCATGTGTAAAAGACTGTACATGTGCTCGGATTTTTGATATATTATCCGGTCTTTTTTTTAAAGTACTTATGGTCTGTGGATTTGAACTTTGTATCTTCACGTGCTACATAATACATTTTTCTCTTAATTTCATCTTTTGCTATTAAATTTTCAGTTCAATGAAGAAGCACGTTCCCCATTTGTAAAGAAGTTCAAAACCATTATACACCCTGGAGAGGTGAGCAACATCAATTTACCAATTGCCATCATTTTTTTTCCACCTTATCCCATTTCCTTGTGTTTGTTTGGTTCTGGAAGACACCTATTCCATGACATGTTTAATCAAAGAAAAATATTTCGATAATAATGCTATTATGTGAAAAGGTTAGGGACCTTTGTGTAAAGTTTGTAAAGTGTCTTCTATATAAATATATATACACACCCTAATTGTAAAAGTTGAGCCTTGGGTTTTCTGACTTATCAAGGCTGCCGCCTAGGCGCGCCTACGCCTAAGCCCCCCAAGCCCTAGGTGAGTCACCTTAAACTGGGCGCCTAGCCTTTGATAACTAAACTGGAATGCCTAAGGCCTTTTAGGCCCAAATTAAAACACTGAAAGACCAAATTAGCATGGAATAGGTCTGAATTTGGCCATAGATCAAGTTTAATTGTTTTAGTGATAAAATAGGTCATTTTAGCCAATTAAGATCTAATTTGGGTAGATTAGGCCTGATTTGGGGGAAATAGCTCTGATTTGGGGGAACATGTCTTATTTGGTAGAATTAGGCCTGCTTTTGCCAATCAGGGTTCATTTAGGTCAATGTAGGACAAACTAGGGGAAGTTACATTTGATTAGGTTATGTTATGCCAAAATAGTCTGACTTAGGTCATATTAGGACATACTATTTTAATTAGGTCCACTTTAGACCACGTTAGGTCAAATTAAGGCTGAATAGGTCTAGCTTAGGTTATGACAGGTGTGATGTATAAGTTTAGGAATAACCAATACAAATAGCGATGTATATATTTGAGTATAGCTAAATGTATATGCAAAATCATTTGTATATATGTAAATATAAACAAACATGAAGAACACCTGGAAACGCCTAGGCCCCCTCCTCGACGCCTAGGCCCCCTCCTCGACGCCTAGCCCCCCTAGGCTTCCCTTGGGTGGGAAGGATCACCCAACCACCTAGACAAGTATGGTTTTGTCCCCACATTGCTTGTTGTCCCATGCTATAAGAGCCTATGATTTTGAGACCCTAGTGCCCTTTGTCCACTACCACCAAGGGAGAAGAGCGACAGTCCATTTGCTGACTCATCCATCAATGGATTTCTGGCTGGTATCCTACCCCAGCTAGTATGCTGGGAGATCTGGGTCCAAAGATGTGTGAGAAGGTAGTACGAAGGAAAGAGATCACAACTGTCTCAAGTTTGGGGAAAAATCAAGAGAACAACAATCATATCATGTCTAGGAAAAATCTTTGAGAGGACAACAAACCCGGAACACATGATGCTACATGGATTTTCCCCACACAATACAGTACAAACACATACAAAATCATATGATCGCACTTCCTCGAGCGAGGAAAGCTCAAATAAACTAGATTTTTGGCCCCTCCAATAGGAGAAAGAGGATGGAAACGACAGTTGGGGGATTGATTCGTAATGAGGCTGGTCTTTGCATCTTGGCCTTTGCACCAAAGATAGGTCAAGGTACATGACCTGAAATAGGGGTACATGCTCTTCTACACACTTGCAACATCTGCTCAAACATGTGTATTCAACCAGACATCGTCGACTTGGATAACCCACTCCTGCATAGCATCCTCATAGACAAAGGAAGAATACCATGGAAAGTGAGAAGACATGTCCAGAGAATCAAAGTTTTTATGAGGGAAGGGAACAAGATTTGCTCCCTTATCCCAAAAGAGATCAACAAGGCAGCCAACCATAGTTGTCAAGGCGGCTAGGCGATCAACATGTCCCAAGGGGTGCCTAGGCGGGCGCCTAGGATGTTCTGGGCGTTTTTTGTTTTTGTATTTTAGTATGTTAATTTGCTTCTTATTATACATATATACTACATACAATACCATATAGGAAACATAAAAAGAGGGCAGAATGATGCTATGACAACAGTAGCAGGATATGGGAGTAAGAAGAAAAAAGGGAAGTAATATCAACAAACCTGCAACAACAATTGGAGCAGGAGAAGTAGAAAAGAAATAAAAGAAAACAGCGGGGAAAAAGGGTGGGAAGAGGTTGTAACTCAATAGAGAGGAAATGGAGGATGAGAACAAAAAGAAAAGAGATATCAACAACAACAACAACATCATGAGGAACAAGTTGTGTAAAAGAGGAAAATAGAAAGTACAACATCAGCAACATTACAAAGCACATGTGATGTAAAAGAGGATTAGAAGAAAACAGAATAAAAAAAAACACAACAGTAGTAGGATTTAGGAGTAGGAGGGATATAGGAGGAATAAATCACAAAAAAAAAACACAGCAGCAGTAGGATTTAGGAATAAAATGCAGGAGAAAGGGTAAAAAAGAAAAGAAAAAGAAGCAAGAACAACAAAATATTTTTTTTAACAAACAAGCTACGATGACTTCACAATGTGGCCCAAATCAAACCTGTTATCCCCTAATTTTCCAAAATTTGACCTGATTATGCCTAAATCAGACCTATTTCAGCCATAAATTGACTCTATGTGATCTAATTTGACCAAATCCAGACTTGATTTATGTTAATTTATCCTTTAAATGGCTTAATTTGGGCCTAAAGTGCCTTAGACGCTCACATAATGCACGTAATAGGCTGGGCGCCTAGTTTGAGGCACCTTGCCTAGCGCCTAGGCGGGCGCCTTGATAACTAAGGCAATGATGGCATTTGGAGAATATGCACAGAGCTATGGGATTCTCCTTGAACACCTTAGCCAGAGATTGCCGCCGAAAGTACATGGGTGCATCCAACACGGCATTAGAGGTGAAAATCATACGAGACAAATATGTTTCACCACACACTAACTCACATGATGAGACCATACAGTGGCGTACACAAGCATAAAGTTAAGTTTTTTGTGAGAGTTTATTCTCAGTTTTTGGGTTTGTATACTGGGAGAGCTTTTTTGTTTTGATGCAAGACGCACCAAAGTTCAGTGGCCTCCAACTCCCTTTGTTACAGTGACCCTCGCGGTTCGTTTCTTAGCTCGTAGGGGGACGGGATGAATACATATCCCCCAGTTCAATTAAAAAAAAGTAAGGGAGAATGACAACAACATGCTGTCTCCCTTCTCTCGTAGTCGTCGTCGTCTTCTTCCTCTTCCACCATCGTCGTCTTCTTCCTCTTCCACTATCGTCTTTGTATCCCTCCTTTTACCCTTTAGCTATCACCACAGGTGTCTTACCACATGTCATCCCTAGGACAACTGGGTGTTGTTGTCGATGTTCATAACCATCAACAATAAAAGCAAGCGCCATCGCTAGAAGCATCATACAATGTTGCCTGCCTCTAGCAACAACAAGCTTTCGTGTGGCCTCTAGGAGCTAGAGCCGTTGCTGTTGTTGTGCAAGGTACCTACCGTCGCTACCTGACCTTCAAATCTTATCGTTGCTCGATCAAGAGGATACCCTTGCCTCTGTTGCCTGCAGATCCAAATTGACTTCCATGACTAACAAAAAGGATATCACTCAACCTACTATCACCATTACATGACCAACTAAACGTTGAACGAGAAGAACTATGCGCAATGTAGTCATACTTCAAGGTCTTCATTAAAGGACCATGGCACATCAAGTACCTCACTTTTGAATCTAGTGAAAGAGTCAGACAAGTTGGAGAATGTAAGTGGCATGGCACAAATCTGTTGAACATGCTATGGAATGACATGGATTCCAAATAGCTTACATGATAGATCACTTAAGAGACATGCAAGACATTTCTGGCACCATATCCGACACATGTATTCTAACGATGTCTCTCCAATGCGCGATAACAATAGAGCTTACTGGCTACTACTTGAGAATAAGTCAAGCTAGCAATACTGTGGCGATGTGACATGTTTGGCAAATGATTTGCGCAAACTCTCCACTGATCCAAGAAGCACAAACACATCCTTGAGGCTATTGTGGCCGTCCTGGACACATGTCCAACTAGGGCACATCGTAGACATGTGGTGGACATGCAGAAAACGTGTCCACGACGTGTCCATGTGAGACACATGTCCAGGTTGACCACAATAACCTCCTAGAAGTGTCCTTATTCGACCTCCTTTTTCTCCTCCCCAACATTCCAATATGTTCTTCCTTTTCCTTACACGTATTACCCTTTACTTCCTCATGCGCCACTAATGGTCTCATCCCCTTCCTCACCACCACAAAATATGTCTAATAGTAGCCCACACCCTCCACTATGTTGCTGTTGCCTTCTATCAACTACTTCAAACATGTCATCCTCCTACCCCACCACATGCTTGATGAAACTACTACTTAGCAGACGTCCTCTTATTCTATGTCATTCTTGTCTCCTCTCTCCTCTTCTCTTTCCTATCTTATATCCACATCCTCTTCTCACTTTTTCACACAACTAATAGTGAATTTTCACTATTCTCAGATATACATAGTTCTTCAATTTAGTGTTCTTAAATGGTTACCTTAATCTTTTTGTTGGTCATAAATTGTGGGTTAGAAAATATTGTTGGTTGATTTTATAGTGATTGGCACTATGAGATTGATTTATATGTGAGTATATTGTGGTATTTATCATATTCTTTATTTGTGTTTATTGCTTGAATTGGGAAATGAGTTAGGTATCTTTAGAATTCTAGGCGTCAGATGACTCATATCTATATATTTTTGAATTTAAAAATTGTGATTTACTTTCTCTAAAATCTTGTAGATCTTTGTGTTTCTATATTAATTATATATCGGAATCTGGTGAATTTTATTGCGACCCTCCTAACAATATTAGGAGACAAAGTGATTCATGCAGAGAACGCTACACCCTTACAAATCAACTCACTCCTTACACGTATTTCTAAACTCTATATTTTACACATTTACAAATTTTCTTTGCAATTCTAACAACTTCTATACTATTTCCAGTGTGTCTTCTACTGTTGCGCTCCTACCAAATATAGAAACATAGTGCTGAAAATGCCATCTTCTCAATGTCTTTGCTGCACTTTCTCAACATATCTTCCATCTGATTTTGTAGCTGCATTTTAAGTCCCAACTCCTCCCTCAGAATCCTCCAAACCTCCCTAGCAAACCTGCACCGGGAAAAAAGGTAATCGTGTGTTTCTTTGTCCACCGCACACAACAAACACTTGTCGTCCACCTCATTATTCCATTTCTGACTTTTTTCCATCATCGACAGTGCTCATTGGATTCCTTTGTATACACAGCAGCTCCACTTCAGTATATGACCAACAAACCATACTTGTTTGGCCCAATGCTTTCTGCCATCCCGTTATCTGACGATGTCCCAAACATTTTGCTTCTCATTTGATAATTTCCAGCCCCTCTCCACATGGAACAAAGTACCCCTTGATCTCCTCCCACATGGCTGTCATCACATTAAGAGTCCTAGAACATGCCTCCCTTGTCCTTGGTTTGTAGTCTAGGCCCTTTGGATACCTTCCTCTCATCCATTTTCTCCATACCGAAGAAGCATTCTGGAATCTGATTATCCTTCGGATCGTCCCCCATCTTGTTATATCATGTGGTCTCTTCAATCCCAGTTCACCTTCCTCTAGAGGTAGAGCCAACCGTCCATATCTCATTGGGTGATTTATGTATGTACACACTCATGTATGTACATACACACTCATATGTATGTACATCTAAATCATTTTGCTGTGGTCGAAATCGTGTCCATGTCCCATATTTTCCAATTGATGTGTCCCGTGTCCGTGTTCGTGGCCAGATTTGCGTGTGTTTGTGTCTGTGCTTCTTAGCTATTAATGTTAAAAAGATTCAGGAACGATATGAACAGATGACTGTGACCAAGTTGTTAGCTGGACTTGGCTGTGAGAATGAAGCCGATTGCATACAGATTTTGTTACGACTAGATCTCCCCTCCTTGGCTCTCACCTACTCTTGGGTGTCACCTGCTTTGTTAGAGCGTGATGGATTTGTAGTTGCTCAATCTCAAAGTGGTATGCCGGCTTTAGTCACTTAGTCAGCGACAACATTGCCTTTAGAAGACGTGGTCGTGGCTCCACCAAGGAGGAGGTTTTAGAGCTAGATTTGGTTGTGGAGCACCCTATCAATGCTCAAAGTGCACTTATTGTAGAAGGACATGGCACAACAAAGAGTCTTGCTACAAGTTACATGGATGTCCTACCAAATCAACCAATGTGGCGGCCACATAGGGGTCTTAGGAGGAGGTGACACATCATGTATTTCTATCTGAAGAAGAGTGCACTTAGCTGATGCGCCTTTGAGCTTTTTAACATGCTACATCCTCCTTTGCTTCGCTTTCACAAAGATCATGTTTGTTAACATCCATTTCTCTAGCTTCCCAAACATAGCCATCTAAGGCGGTAGTCACATTGGGTTCTTGATCCTGGTGCAATTGATCACATAACGAGGGTACCTAAGATGTATACCACTTATACGAATAAGCTCAACCTACCTAGTCTTACCCTTGCATATAATTTTGTCGTGTTTGATAAGAAAATTGAAATTTTCACCTACTTTAGATATATCACTTGCTTCGACCCTGTTTATCCTTGCTTTTCTTTTAATATGTTATCTATCAATCAACAAAATAATTCATTTTCTTCAAGCTTCCATTACTTTATTACCTGATATTGTTGTTATTAAGGACTTGAAGTCAACAAGAATGATTGGCAAAAGATTTGAACGGGTTGGACTCAACTGTTTGCAATAGATTTGATAGTGTGTCGCTACGTTTCCCTTGATGATGCATGTTCGTCTTGGTCATGCGTCTTGAGAGAAGATCTAGATTCTGATTCTAGGCATAATCTATAGTGAGAATCATCTCAGCTAGAACTTACTAGGCATGCTGTTAGCTCAAAAAGTCAAAGCGCAAACTTTGTTTTTGAGTTAACTCATTCCGAGATATGGGGTTAGAGTCATGTTACATCCAAACTTGGATTCAAGTATTTTGTTATATTCGTCGATTATTCTCGTGCCATTTCACTCTATCTGATGAAGGCTGAAATTTTGTCCATATTTAAATCCTTTTTTACAAAAGTGGAAATCTAGTTTAAAAGGAAAATTTGTTCTTTTCATTCTGACAATGTAGAGAGTGAATCAACCACGAGTTCACCTATCCGATCTCCATCCATGGCATCATCTAAAAATCATCTTCCCCATACTCTATAGTAGAACAAAGTGGCTAAGAGGAAAATTTGTCATATTGGTGAGATGACTCATTCTTTTCCTTCATACATATTTCTAGAGAATTCGAGGTGGGGTGGGGGGGTGTAGTTCTTACGATGACCTACCTCATCAATCATTTTCCATCATCCATTCTCTTAAACCACATTGTTGTTGATATACTTATCATATAAAGCCATCGTACAATGTTCCTCCTTGAGGTTTTGGGTGTGCTTGTTTGTGCATTGTGTTGGTTCAAGCCTGAATAAATTTAACTCAAAATTTGTTAAATATGTTGTCGTAAGTGACTCTTGGTTCAAAAGGGTGGTACACGTGCTACAGGCCTACGTTACATCGCTTCTTTGTATCTGCAATGTCACCTTCTTTGAAGACATGTCCTTTGATCATAGCTCTTAAATGACACACGTAGTGGTACAAGAGCTCTTGCCCCTTCCTGTTGTTTTTAATTCTCTTGCTATTGAGATCTCTAGTGGTGATGGTCCTTATGATGTAGTCCCACCCATTTTAGCTAGGCCACCAATCACTCAGGTGTATACTCGTCGTACATGTACAAGCGAATGATTTTTTGATCATAGCTCTTCAATGACACCCGTAGTGGTGGAGGAGCTCTTGCCCCTCTCGTCATTGTCAATTCTCCTGCTATTGAGACCTCTAGTGGTGATGTTCCTTGTGATGTAGTCACACCCATTTTTGCTAGGCAACTGATCACTTAGGCTTATACTCGTCGTATGATAAGCGGACAATTCATTTAGGCACCAATGCATGTGGTATAGAGGTCCCCACTAGTTTAGCCTATTCTCCAGATGCTTCCATATGAGAGTAAGTAGTAAGAGTTCCCTCTACGTCCTCAACAACCACACTCTTCCTATTGCTTTGAGTAAAGGTGTTAGATCATCACACTCATCCCGTTTCTAACTTTGTTTGAAATATCCATCTCTCACCCATATGAACCATTTATTTTTTTCACGCCCTTCGTCTCTATAGTTTTGTTTGTTTTAGTTGCACTTGATCACCTAGGTTGGCACCATGATATGAAAGAGGATGTCAACTCTTGGCTAGAATTAGACATGGCCCCTTGTTTCACGTTTACATGACAAGTTTATAGTTGGATGTCTTTGGGCTTACATCGTCAAAGTGGGTCAAGATGGATGTGTTGATTGGTTAAGGCACGTTTGGCAGACAAACTTCTAGACTCAGGTCTATGGTGTGGATTGTGGAGATCTCTTGTGTGAAAAATATGACATTTATTTGCGCTTTCTTGTCTCTAACTAGTAGTCATTGTTGGCCGCTGCACTAGATTTACATGGAGCAACCACCAAGGTATGTTTCTCAAGGGCAGTCATTTCTAGTATGTAGTCTTCATAAGTCTATGGTTTAAAACAATCACTTCATGCCCATTTTGGTAGATTTAAGAATGCTCTTCTTGAGTTTGGACTCTAGTGATGTACCGTGCATCCTTCAATCTTCCACATAGTTATGGGATCATCTTCCTGGTGGTGTATATTGTCGTTATCATGATTCCTTAGGATGATAGGCATGATATTGCACATTTGAAGCTGCAATGTTAGTTTCAAGCAAAAGACTAAAGGACTTGGATAGTCTTAAAATACTTTTAGACGATTGAAGTTGCCAAGTCCAAGGTCTGAGATAGTAATCTCACGGATGAAGTCTAAGAATCCAGACATGGATGTTTGGTGCTAAACTTGTTAATACTCTAATGGATCCTAAAGTCAAGTTGTCTATGGAGCAGGGGGCGCTACTTGTTGATCCACAAAGATATAGACAACCTGCTTTTTCTATTAGCATTGCTAGTTAGTCCATAGATAAGCCATGTACATGTCATATGGAGGCTGTAATGTGCATTCTGAGGTATACCAAGGAGTCTCATGCAAAGAGACTTCAATTGGATTCTACACGTGCATGGTTTCTCAGATGCTAATAAAGTTGGATTTAGTATTGATAAGAGGTCTATTTATGACTACTATGTATATGTGGAAGAAATCTTGTTTCTTGAAGGAGTAAGAAGTAGAATGTAATAGGAATATCTGATGCAATGTTAGTGTATATAGCTATGACCCTAGAAAAATGTGAGTTTTTATGAATTCACTATTTGTAGAGGAGCTTGGCTTCATGTTGAAAGTTTCTATAGACATGAAAGCCTGCCAATCAAGTAGTTGTCCACATTGCTCAGAATCCTGACTTCTATGAAAGAACTAAACTCATTGAAGTCGATTTTCACTTTCTGTTATAAAAGATCTAGTAGAAGTCAATCCAGCTATTACCATTCATTTCTCAGTTAGTTGATTAATTTACAAATTCCCTAAATGGTTTTTTGGTCCAATACTTATGCAACAAGCTAGGCACACTAACATGTATACTACAACTTGGGGGAGAGTGTAATTGTATGAAATGGTTAGGGACCTATGTAACGACCCCTCCTCCCGTTATCCCCGTTAAAGGCGAACCAGAGTGGCAAGGGCCGATATCCATACTTTGGGATCTAGATTTATAATAAATGACAAATAATCCTTAATAATTTCCTTAAAAGAGGTATTGTTTACAAACGGGATAATGGAGCTCCTCAGAGGGAGTTTAGTTTACAATATTCTTGAAATATTGGAAAGACTAAACAAAATAAGATGAGAGGCTAATGGGATATTTTCTTATTGATATTGATAAAGGCACACTCCTGTCCTATATATAGGAAAGGAGGCAAATACAAGGGAAACAAACTTAAACCTAATGGGCCAAGACAAGTAGACCCATATGACATAATAAACTACATAACAATAATTATAACAAAAACTCTCTAAAATCATCCTTGGTTTCCTTCACTATCGTTATCCTGTTTTGTGGGAGATGATCCAGATCTTCACATCAACATCTCTAACCTAAAACGCCGACAAACAAAACGCGGTCAACATATTTCTACACTGTTTGCATGGGTGCAATAAAAAATGTGCATGTATATTTACAACATATATGACAATTCAAGTCAAGTAATTGTCGATAACATAAGTTCCACATTTTCATTTATTTAACTTATGATCTTGCTCATCTCACTTGGTGTACTAATGTTGGATCCATAATTGAGTTATGTATTTCATGTAATCAAGCTCGTCAGTGTGTATCACATCACTGGATTCTTCCACCTCACTTATTGGTTCTTGGAACACTGACATAATTCTACATTTCTCTTATCGGGTCTGGGTTTCTCCCAAAACACCCTTACGAGGTATCGATTATCGAGTTATATTTTATCCAATAGTGATACACATTAGATTTCATAATTTTTGCAGTAATTAAAAGCATCCAATACAACATCATATGATTCAAACTTTTAGAAAACTATGAAAATCCAAAAAATTGATTAAATCAAGTACTTATAGATAACCCATGTATCTAATATTGAGGAGTTGATCCAAACATAATAAATCAACTATTCAAGCTCTAATAGGAAAATTCATATACAATACCAAGTGTTACAAACACCTCAAAAATCCTTTATTAGGGTTTTGATGTCCGATTTTAGGGATTTGACTATTAAAAAGGGTTTAGTTCCATGGGTCCCTAATTTATGGTTAAAACCCCCCAAATCTTTGTGTTGATCCTTCTTTTATAAAACCCTCATAAAAGAGGAAGCACATTAAGGATGTCATCATGTGGTTACATGGACTTATACTTGTTTCCATTATCAAATCCAAAGTTTAGAGGCACATTGATCCCATTAAGTCCATCATTCAAATATCAAATAGTTTAGATCATCACCTATAGGGTTTATCAAACCAGTCTTCTATTGAGGATTATATTCAAAGGAAAAATTGGAACTAGAGTTAGAATCAGGCTACAAGACCATGTTAAAGAGGTTCCTCTCATTTTTCTTGTTAAATTAAGATATAACTTTACCTAGATCAGATGCTCTTAGAAAATTCCTTGATTTTTTTAGCAAAGTAGGATTTAATACCTTTTGTGAGTGCATGGTTCGTTCGGCCAGACCTTGCATTAGTTGGGCACATCCATGCCAAGTCTGACCCACATCTTTTTAGAAATAGGATGGAGCAGACCCATCCTAACTCTGACACCCTCTCTCCTCAACGTTCGACATGCTTTGTTCTCGTTCTTGCGTAGAAGGGTAGAGCGTCGTGGTGAGGGCCAGCCCCGACGAGGTCTGACGGTCCAACAAGGCGAAGGGGCTTAGGTTGTAGCCTCACACCATTCTGCAAAAGGTTATGGGGTATTCCTAGTCGACTCTCCCGTTGTGACCAACACCTCTCCACCGAGGACCTAAGGCAGTGCTATGGTCTGCCGTGGCTGCTTCTATTACAGGGTTGCTTGAAGGTTAGTAGGACTAGGGTGGAGTGGGGTAGTTGCTACTGCTCGACAATGTCTTGCCAGCTGCAGACCTCTCATGGTCATCATAATTCTCTGTCGTCACCTGCCTTCTTTGCAACCTGACTTCTGTCTGCATCCTCCAAAGAGTTAGTCCCTCAACATTGTAAAGCCTAGGGAGGTAGCGGGGTGGAGGCTCGGAAAGCCCTCAAGCCTTGCTCATGGTTTTGCCTGCGGTCCGTAAAGGAAAGATATAAAGGTATCATCGAGGGAGGATCTCAAAGAGGGGAGCATTAGAGAGGGAATATGAAACAAAAAGGGTAGAGCCATATATATATATATAAACATATGTATAATATATACATATATATGTATATGTGTGTGTGTGTATATATACACAAACACACTGTGCTCTAGGTCAAAGCGAAAAGCTATCATTATATGTGGTTTTTACTTATGAAAAGAAATGTTCTGGTACTCTCGCCTTCTCTAGAAGGATTTGTTTCCATTTTTAGTCAAAGTAGACTAGCGACCAGCCTTACGAAAACTTGCATATTTTAACTTTCCTTGTTAGGTGTACGTGTATTTCACACAAAGATCATCTCAAGATTTAGGGACGCTAGTTACTTTCTTTACATTAGTCTCTCTTTCTAACGGTTGTGAAAGTTATACATGGTTGCAAAGTCTTTCCATACTTGTTAATTAATGCATTAAACCACAAGGAAAGTCTCAATACCTTGAAGTAGTAGGTTCTTTTTATTTCTCTCATATTGCTACAATAAAAATATGGCAACAAAAAATTGATTACATCAATATCTTTTTCTTGGCCAAGTTACCCTTACATTAAATTTAAGGAAAAGTCTCCACACCGCATATATTCCTATTATTATGAAGTGTACAAAACTTGGATATAACTTTCTAAGGCAGTATTATTGCCAAACAAGATCACAAGTAATATATTTCTACTCAATTGAACCACCAATAATTAATTGGTGTCCTAAAAGACTTAAGAGAAGATTAAATATTCACAATTTGTATTTAGAGGTGTTAGAAATTTTGTTTCCATTTTTAGTCAAAGTGGACTAGCGACCAACCTTACGAAAACTTGCATATTTTAACTTTCCTTGTTAGGTGTACGTGTATTTCACACAAAGATCATCTCAAGATTTAGGGACGCTAGTTACTTTCTTTACATTAGTCTCTCTTTCTAACAGTTGTGAAAGTTATACATGGTTGCAAAGTCTTTCCATACTTTTTAATTAATGCATTATACCACAAGGAAAGTCTCAATACCTTGAAGTAGTAGGTTCTTTTTATTTCTCTCATATTGCTACAATAAAAATATGGCAACAAAAAATTGATTACATCAATATCTTTTTCTTGGCCTTCAAGTCACCCTTACATTAAATTTAAGGAAAAGTCTGCACACTACATATATTCCTATTATTATATAGTGTACAAAACTTGGATATAACTTTCTAAGGCAGTATTATTGCCAAACAAGATCACAAGTAATATATTTCTACTCAATTGAACCACCAATAATTAATTGGTGTCCTAAAAGACTTAAGAGAAGATTAAATATTCACAATTTGTATTTAGAGGTGTTAGAAATTTTGTTATTTAGTTTATTAAGTCATATGGCCTTAATTATCTTAGCTCATTAGGGTTAAATTTACTTACCTTTTACTTGCCTCCTTTCCTATATATAGGAGAGGGGTGTGTCATCGATCAATAATATTTTCCACATGGTATCAAAGCATCAATACTAACCTTTAAAAAAAGAGCCTCTACTTGTGGGCAGCTGTCGTATCTTCTTGGTTTGGCCACCCGCCAAGCATCATCCTGGCCTTTATGATTGTCTCCTATTTTCTTCTTTCATAAAAATCCAATCTTTTTGATCCCTACGTTGGCGGCTCTCCATCCCGACGATGACCTATGTTTATCTCCCTCCCCCAAGTCTGAGTCACGTCTAGTCGTCGCTTTCCCACATCCTCCCTACCTCCAACCTCAGATCCCTCTCTGTTGCGTTCGCATCGCTACTTCCCACCCGGATCTTCAGTATCATTGTTCCTTGGCGCTATCAAATCCTGTCCCAATGTGTTCAACGTTGATTTTGCTCCTACCCATTCCTCTCAGGCGGTGACCAGAGAAGAGGCCAAGCAGATTGTGGTTACTGTTTGACGTCTTGTTTGCATCCCTGAAACACACCTGGGGCTAGATGTCTTGTTCACATCTGCGAGGATACGATTGGAAATGTATCAAATTTCTCATGGGAAACTACTTGCATCTTGCGTTGCGTACCGCAGGGAGAAGTAGTTGCTCGTTGTATTTGGCAATTACATAAAAAAACTGAGGAAAAGCAACGGTTTTGGGCGTTGTTGTGGTGGTCCGGTTCCCATATCTATTAAACCGCGTCCTCCTTTCGATGATCTCGTTCAGAAAGATCTCATTCAATGATGTTTCTCTACACCGGATTTCTTGCCTGCCTCCCCGCCACCCATTAATTTTTGTCGTGCTGGCTTCGTTCTTTGACTTGGCAATCACGCTAGGGCCCTGTTTGGTTGGACAATAAATTAAAACATGCATTTTCAACTTAGTATGTTTTCCAATTGCATGTGTTTGGTTTGGCGTAACTGCAATTCACACTTGGAAAATCAACTACATGATAATGACTGGTCACATACATAATCCTGGTAAACGAACTACGCCCTTTTTCGGACGCGGTTCATTCCCAAGGCAAGGTAGCACGCATGTTTCCCGCTTTTTAGTTTTGTCAACAGTGTTATTTCTATCCCCAATTAGCCTACTCTTGTCGGTTCTCATATTTTATGAATGAGTTTACCTCCTACCAAATGTTATTAAATGAAAGTCATCAACTACAACAACGTGTAGGCGACGTTCTGCTTCTTCGCGACTTCGCTCACCGTTTTTGGACACGGCGTGTCACTTTTGGACAAGACGTGTTGCCTGTACTTTGACATGGTGTGTCATCCTTTGACACGGCGTGTCGCCTGCTTCTGCCCCGAGATTCTATCAACTGACACGACGTGTCTTTTCAACAACACGGCATGTCGCCAGCTTCTGCTGGCGCTGACTGCTGCTACTGTGCTACTAGACACGACGTCTCTTCATCGACACGGCGTGTCGTGCTCGCGTGCTACTGTTGCTTCTTGTGTCAACTGACACAGTGTGTCGCTCAACGACACATCGTGTTCGCTGCTACCTGTTGCTACATCTTGGCGTGCTACAATGATTCTATAATATGGCGGAGGTATCTATACCTGGCGTGTCCCTTCTTTCTCTTATCAACAACAATTATCTTCATGTTTTCAGCATTTTTTATAATATTGTTCTCACCCCCATGTCTTCCAACCCTACATAGCTATTTGCCTACCTCCTCAATACCTATTGATCCTACTGAGTAACATTCTGGTAGAGTACCTCCTCTTTCTACCGAGTTTTCATTTTGGTAGTCTTCCTTTTATCCTACCCTCAAATTATATTTTGACCTAATCTAAAAATTTCTTAAAAAGATTCATTTATTTTTCTACCCGGATCTATGTAATCAGGTCATGTTGCATATTGACTCGCATTATCGGTTAACTCCACATATTTGCCTACACAACCCTATCTCTACCATTGTTTTTGATTGTCCACTCCAACCACTCTCTTGACTCTTTTTGTGGTTGGCGTGAGGGGGAGAATAGAGGATGAAGAGTAGAGGGAAGAGATGATATGGAGGAGAGAAGAAGATTTTCATTCTGCGGTTCTATTGGTCTTCATACTACATTTACTATATGAATCCTTCTGCTAATGTGGTGTTCTATTTGCTTCTATGAAGATCCTTCTATTGTTATGTGAACTATTCATGCTTATATATGCTATGAGGATCTTTCTGTTGCTATTATTGTTTATTCATCATCTACCTCGACTGCTACTGTGAATTGACATCATTCTTGCTACTTGTGCTATGATTAGCACATTTTAGTTGTTGCTTTGTGCTTTTTGCACTATTTGCTGTCTGTGCTTTCTTTGCACGTTGCCTTTCTACTGTGAACCAGCACTCTCTGGACTATGTGAACCAACACTCTCTGGACTTTGGCGTCTACTACTGTGATGGATACTTTATAAGAGGGAAGATGATGATGACTTTTTGTTGTTGATTTTACATGGAGCTTTGTCTACATTGCATATTATAGTGATTTATTTGGTTGTTACTTTGCACACTGGTCTTCTATCCGCCTACGTCGCCGACTTTTGCTTCTGTTTGCCAACACTCTTTGACTTGTCCATGCTTTGTGCATGTTGACTCTCTGCTTGTCCATGCTTTGTGTGCATGTTGACTTTTGCTACTGTGATCCAACAGTCTCTGGCTCGTCCATGCTTTGTCTGTACGTTGAATATTGCTGCTTCTTGTGACCTAGCACTCTCTAGGACTTGTAATCCAACACTCGCTACTAGGACGACGACCGTGATGAAGATCTTGTTGCCTATCCGCAATTATTTCTTTTGCTCCATATGCCATTATGATGATCAAGAAACCTCTATGCATGCCCGGATATTTGTTGCTTTGGAGTATCTACTTGAGGGGGAGTCTTTGAATATTTGAGTGCTTGAGTGACTTATTGTAACGTAGAGAGGGAGAAATTCTTGTATGGGCTTGGTTATCTTTTTAGTCTGTTTGCAAGCTGACTTGGGATTCTCCCAAGTTCTAGCTTGAGGGGGAGTGCTAGAGTGTCTATTTACTTAGTGTTTTAGTTTTTTACTTAAGTTATGTTTAGTCTTATTTGTAATATAGGCCCAATTGTCCATTGTCCCATTTGGGTTTGTCTAAGTGTTTGTTTGCTTCCCCCTTATCCTATTTATATTAAGAAAAAACCTACACGTCTGGGGTTCTCCCCAATCATATCACGTTTCCACAATAATAAAGATGATTTTGAGAGACACTGATATTAAGCTCATATATTGATCTTGTGATAACATTCTTTCTGAGACAAACTCAAAACAACACTAATTTAACACAATAGCCTCAAACTTATTATTGTGATGCATGACAAGTCCCACTCCCCGATCCTGAAGCATGGCATCACATATGTTTAGGCGCGAATTAGTTCTTCTATTATGTTGTTGTGTTTTAAGATTTATTATTCAATTGTTTCAGTTTTATGACCTTAGTGTATTGACAAGGACTTATTTTGTAGGTTCCAACTATTATCTCATTTGGCTATCAATGCGAAGTCGCAATTGTTGTGTCAACTAGATTTTTCAGTCGTTTATTATATATAGTTGTCTCAGGGTGTGTGTTTAGACATACGATTGAATATTGAAAATGACTTTTAGGGAGTTGGTTTCCCATTACCTCCCCTACCCCTATGCTAGTTGGGGGTGGGGGAACTTTGTTCTCCATACCAAGTCCCGACAACTTTGTGGTTGATGTGTTTTGGGGCAGGATAGAAGATATAAAGTGAGAGATGAAGAATGATAGAATGAGAAAACGAACAATATACCATAGAAATCTCTTGAGAAATCATCTTTGCAAGTTTCATGTACGTGTGGAGCTTTGATATTGGTGCATCTTTACTCCAAATGAGGATTGTTATTATCTGCTTTTTGAATTTGTATCAAATCAAGCATGCAACCAGACACAACATAATGCATCATTCAGTTACACCGACTTTATTAAATTCATGACAAATTATGCACATTACATCTACATATACCTCCCATATTCTCTATGATCTTGAGTATTGACACTTTCATCATATTGCATGCTGTGTACTAACACTTTTTGGATTCTCAACCTCAAGTGACAACGGAGATGTTTCACCTTCTCGGACACTTTTTGGATTGACAACCTCAAGTGACTTTGTATGCTCTTCTCCAGTGGATGGCTGTGGCATGTTAGTATGTCGACCACTTTTAAACCATTATAGCCACTATGTTGATCTCTATACTACTAATAGTGCCATTAGTGCCACCACTAGGTCTATTACTAACAACCAAGATGCTTAGGTCCTCTAAGGGGTATATCACCTAACCAAATGAAGCTTTTTTATGTGCCTAGACAACCATTTC
The DNA here is from genome assembly GCA_963693085.1 of Alisma plantago-aquatica. NCBI lineage: Eukaryota > Viridiplantae > Streptophyta > Magnoliopsida > Alismatales > Alismataceae > Alisma > Alisma plantago-aquatica. The sequence continues at coordinate 1,135,075,947 of OY856412.1, read as the reverse complement.
CCTAAAATTTTAATCTATAACAACCATTTTATCTGTTCTTGCACTATTAGGCTTCTGCTTCAACTCTTACACGAGTGTTTAGGGTTTGGGGCATTATTCAAACACATAAAATACCTTAACATATGATATATAGAACATACTTATTATGGCGTGCACTTAGGCAGGAAGGCATCTAAGGGGGTGCGCCATGCCTATATGGCAGCCTTGAGCTGTATTTATCGGTCCTAGGGCATGTTTACAGGATTTCTTGCTCATAAAGATTTTAGTCTTTCTTATATGCTTAGTATTGAGCTGTATTTATTGGTCCTAAAGCATGTTTATAGGATTTTATGCTCATAAAGATTTTAGTCTTTCTTATATGCTTAGTAATTTATTCAGAATTAATACTCATGTAAGAAGAAATGAAGAAAGGAAGAAGACAGGAACACTGATCACATGTCGGCTGCAAGATGCAACAAACGTGAGTAGGGCTTGAGCCTACACACTTGTATATATATATTAGGGTAAGTACATGAGGTACAAAGAGAGAAAAAGATTAAAAAATAAATTTCATAAGCAAAATAGGGCTGCCGCTGGATTGTCGTTCCGCCGCTGTGCCGGTGTCGATACCATCGACATGAGTGTCGATGGTATCGACAGAACATTGTCTTGCGCCTGAACCAATCTCGATACCATCGACATGTGTGTCGATAGTATCGACCGAGATGCAGGTGGCTTCAACTTGAACCAGAACTGATCTCGATACTATCGACAGAGTGTCGATAGTATCGACCGGGATGCAGGTTGCTTCACACTCCCCCTCAAGCTGGAGAGTACACATCGTGTATGCTCAGCTTGCCGCAGAGTCTCTGAAAGATTGCTGAACCCAAAGGCTTTGTCAGGATATCTGCTAGTTGATCCTCAGATCTGACATATGGAGTCACAATAGTGCCGTCTTTTATTTGATCACGAATAAAATGGCAATCAACCTCTATGTGTTTTGTACGCTCATGAAAGATAGTATTCCTGGCAATGTGCATAGCAGATTGATTGTCACACTTGAGTTCCATAGAAGGTAGAGAAATTTGTAATTCAGATAGAACAGATTTGATCCATTTTAGTTCACAGCATGCATGGGCCATAGCACGGTATTCAGCCTCAGTGCTAGATCTAGCAACCACATGTTGCTTCTTACTTTTCCATGTGATAAGATGATCACCTAGAAAGGTACAATAGCCTGATGTAGATCTCCTATCAGTATGATCACCAGCCCAGTCAGCATCTGAATGTCTTGTGAGAGACAGAGTAGATGGAGGTGTCTTTGGTCTAGAATATGTGATACCCTTACCGGGAGCATTTTTCAGATACCTCAGAATTCTGCAGACTGCTGTCCAGTGTGACTGTCGCGGAGAATGCATATATTGGCTGACCACGCCCACATCAAACGAAATATCAGGTCGGGTGACTGTTAGATATATTAACTTACCCACTATTCTCCTGTAATATTTTGGATCTTGATACTCAACATCATCAACCACCTCTTTGATGTGATAATCCATTGGTGTAGATACCGGTTTAGATTCAGCCATGCTTGTCTCCTGTAATAAATCAAGCACATATTTCCTCTGAGATAAATTGACACCTGCATGAGATCTAAGCACTTCAATGCCTAGAAAGTATCTTAGTTTGCCCAGATCCTTTGTATGGAAGTGTTTTTGCAAACCCTCTTTGACACGAGATATTCCCATGGTGTCACTGCCAGTAATTACTATGTCATCAACATATACAATAAGAATAATGGATCCACAAAAAGAGCTGGAGTAAAATAAGGAATGATCAGTCATGGAGCGGGAAAAACCCATCTGAAGAATAACTTCACTGAACTTGTCAAACCAAGCTCTAGGTGACTGTTTCAGCCCATATATAGCTTTTTTTAATTTGCATACTTTCTGACACTCCCCCTGAGCAACAAACCCAGGAGGTTGCTCCATATATACCTCTTCCTGTAGATCACCATGGAGAAAAGCATTTTTTACATCCAGTTGAAGTAGTGGCCAATCAAAGGTAGTAGCAAGAGAAATAATGATCCGCACAGAATTCAGGCGAGCAACAGGAGAAAATGTTTCAAAGAAGTCAACACCATAGGTTTGGGTGTAGCCCTTTGCAACCAATCGGGCTTTCAACCGTTCAACTGATCCATCCGGATTGTGTTTAATAGTGAAAACCCATCTACAACCCACTACTTTCTTTCCTGCAGGAAGATCAACCAGATCCCAAGTACCATTATTTAAGAGAGCTGACATCTCAAGTTGCATAGCCTGTGTCCAGCCACTGTTCTTCATAGCATCATAATGGTTTCTTGGTATAGGCACAAAATCAATCCCAATAGCAAATGCACGGGCCTGCTTAGACAGATGAGACAGGCAACATACATTTGTAATAGGGTGTTTAACAGTACAAGACCTAGTACCTTTCCGAACAGCAATAGGAAGGTCGAGATCTGATGTCTCTGTAGGAGTCTCTTGAGTAGAAGGTGATGATGAGGGCTCAGGGACTGGTGCCACTACTTCTTCTGGATCCTGCCTGCCTCGCCTATGGTATATATGTGTGTAATGCTTAATGGTAGGTCTATCTCCTGCTTGTTCATCCGGGATAGAAGTAAAATCCAGAATGATAGGTGGCACTCCCTCACTCTGCACCGGTGGTGCTAGTCTCTCATTTTGTATTTTTGGTGGCTCTCCCTCTCTCAACTGCTCCCCCTTGCTCATAGCATTGGAGAAATATGGAGTGGTCTCATTGAAAGTGACGTCCCTAGACACAAACATGCGGCGAAGACTAGGACAATAACACTTATATCCTTTACTCGTATTAGAGTAACCCAGGAACATTGTTTTAATGGACCTAGGAGACAGCTTGTCGGCCTTAGGGTCAAAGTTATGGACAAAGGAAGTGCAACCAAACACTCTAAGAGGAATATGATAGGGAGAGTCCATGGGACGCAATATAGAAAAAGGAGTCTGTCCTTGAAGAACAGAAGAAGGTTGCCTATTAATCAAGAAACAAGCAGTTAAAAGAGCTTCAGACCAAAACTTCTTGGGCACATTAGATTGAAACATAATAGATCGAGCAATATCAAGAAGATGGCGATTCTTCCTCTCTGCCACCCCATTTTGCTGAGGGGTGTGAGGACAAGATGTGCGGTGAATCATACCAACCGAGCTACAAAAATCAGACATAGACTTTTGAACATACTCCAAAGCATTATCAGACTGAAGAATTTTTATATTGCTATCAAACTGGACTTTAATTTCAGTATGAAAATGTTTCACAATAGACAACACAGACTCTCTACTTTTAAGAAGGTAGATCCATGTCACGCGTGAGAAATCATCGACAAAGGAGATAAAATAACGAAAACCATTATAACTCTGGTCTTTTACAGGACCCCACACATCACTATGCACTAACTCAAATGGACAAGAAGCCCGCTTATTGACTCGACTGGGATAGGATAACCTATGGTGCTTTCCCAGTTGACATGACTGACACTCTAAGGAAGATAATTGGGACAACTCTGGTTCCAACTTCCGCATGTTCTCCAAAGAAGGATGTCCATATCTGCAATGCCATAGTAAGGGGGAACCACTCAACATGATAGATGGAGCAGGAGCAGGCATTTGGCGAGGTAGACTGTCACCGTTGAAAAGGTAGAGATCACCTTTCCTAGGCCCCCCACAAATCGTCTTCATACTCTTGAGATCCTGTAATATAAAACAAGAAGGTCCAAATATTACCCACATTTTAGAGTGTCCATCAGTTTTGCAACAGAAAGAAGATTAAAAGGAAATTCAGGCACAAAGTGAACTGATTTAAGATCAATCTTGGGTGTTAGGGAGACAGATCCACTAGCTAAAACTCTTTTCACTGAACCATCTGCCAGTGTAACATATTGGTCAGGAATAGATGAGTTAATAGTGTGGAGCAATCTCCTCATACCAGTCATATGCTGTGAGGCGCCAGAGTCAACCACCCAAGATGAGGATGAGCCAGATGCTATGAGAGATGTAGCCTGATTACCAGCTGTAGATGCCAGATTTGCCAATGAAGAAGATGATGATGACCCCATACTCATGTGCTGTGTCGCCTGAATGAACCGATCATATTCTTCTTGGGTAAGAGTGATGCCGTTGCCAGAGGTAGTACCCACAATTGTAGAGGATGAGGATCCTGTGGTGGTGGCACAATGTGCTGCCCCCACAGGTGGTGCAGCAAGTCTTCCATGTTTCTTCCAACACTTCTCCACTGTATGTCCCGGTTTGTCACAAAAGGTACATTTCGGACGTGTCCCACGCCCTCTACCCATACCGGGTCGTCCTCCTCGTACCGCAGCAGTAACAGACGCATGAGATTCTCCAGAAGGTATATCAGAAACAAAGGAAGCAGACTCAAACAGAGATTGCTGGATCTTTGAATAAGCCTCCACAAGACTGGGTAGTTTATCAGTAGCCAGAATAACGCTCCGAGCGGAGCTACAAGCCGAGTTAAGCCCAGATAAGAATTTGGCTGTAACCAGATCATCTCTATCCTTTATCTGTTCAACAACAACCACATGATGATAATAACTTAGCTCTTGAGCAAGAGCCTGAATCGTCCCAAAATACTCCTCAAGAGATCGGTCACCCTGTTTTTCAGCAAACAGACGATCATAGATCATAAATTGACGGAGAGCATTCTTCTCTTGAGAATAATGTTGCTTCACTGCGTCCCATATTTCCTTGGCCGTAGAGTAGAACATGAACCTTGCGGCGATTGCATGTTCCACTCTATTCCACAACCAAGTCTTCACAAGACTGTCATGTCGCTTCCATTTAGCATACCCTTCGTCAGTAGATGCCTTAGGACCCGAGTCAACATGCCTTGCTCTGTCACGAGCCTCCAAGACGGTGTGGATGGCGTTCATCCATAGAAGATAATTTTTCCCGTTGAGTTTAATGGAGGCGATAGGTGACATCTCGTTGTAGATCATAGGTGTCTTGATATCCTCCATTGTAGAACGGATTATATGACGGATTGATACACGTCAAATAGAGTGTGGTGACGGAGAGATACACGTCACACACAGAAGAAAAACAAGGAGAAATGCGTTACTGGCGCATTCACAACCTCCAAATGATCTTCCTAATCACACATGGAGGAGGTGTGACTAGGGTGATGGCTGAGACGAAACTAGTCCTCCGGTGGTGTTTTTAGATGATCGTTGGATCACCTGGAGATCCTCAACCGCTTTGTGATAGTGGCTACGGTAGAGTTAGATATCTACCGCAGACCCAGAGTAGCCAACGGTGGTTCTACGCAGCCGGTGGATTACGCCAATTTGATGGGTGCCGGCCGTCAAGGAGAGAGAGACCTGGAGAGATCCGCCGGAGAGAGAAAGGAGAAACCCTAGATCGATCTCCGCTCTGATACCATGTAAGAAGAAATGAAGAAAGGAAGAAGACAGGAACACTGATCACATGTCGGCTGCAAGATGCAGCAAACGTGAGTAGAGCTTGAGCCTACACACTTGTATATATATATTAGGGTAAGTACATAAGGTACAAAGAGAGAAAAAGAATAAAAAATAAATTTCATAAGCAAAATAGGGCTGCCGTTGGATTGTCGTTCCGCCGCTGTGCCGGTGTCGATACCATCGACAGAACATTGTCTTGCGCCTGAACCAATCTCGATACCATCGACATGTGTGTCGATAGTATCGACCGAGATGCAGGTGGCTTCAACTTGAACCTGAACTGATCTCGATACTATCGACCGGGATGCAGGTTGCTTCACAACTCATAATGCACATTTTCTATTCTAATGCTCTCTTTAATGAGAGAACTAAACACATAGGAGTTGACGATCACTTTGTTTGAGAAAAGGTTCAAGACAAGTTGATTAAACTCACTTTAGTCTGTTCAGAGGATCAACTTGCAGATTTGTTTAGTAAATCTGTAAATGGCTGTCGAGTCAAAATCTTATGTAACAAACTTGACGCTTATGATATACACACACCAGTTTGAGGGGATGTCTACCCATATTCCTTATATTCTTAGTGTACTTGGATTTGTCCCACACCATCTATCTAGGTTATTGGCAGCCACCCTTATCGCTCTATAAAGGCCAACCCTCTTCATAATACGACACACAATAATATTCCATCATTTTCTGTCTCATATATAAAACTTCTTAAATATAAATGTGATCATGTCTAAATATATATATGTAAATTCAACTAAGATAATAATAAAAATTTAAAAATAAGAATCACTTAGATTGCCAAGGGTAACTCCTAGGCTCCCCTCTGCCTTGGAGGGCACTGCCTAGCCGCGTAGGCAACCTTGGCTTGCACCATGAGTTTGGTTTATATGTTGAACACTTTTCATCTTTCTAGGGCAATAGTTGTAATTAACAAGATAATATTACTTATATCCTTTGACATATCATAGGACCCTAAAATGCCCACACTAGCAATAAAATATGTCTAAATGCCCTGTAGGAGTGAAAATAACTTGAAATTTAAATTTGTCTACCTATGTTACATCAATACTTATCTTTAATAGGACTTCAACGATTATAATAACTACATTAGAGACCTTTTTGCCTACTACGGGAATCTTAAATATCAATATGTGGACCATTAATAGAATATAAACACGGTTTGGGCTTTTTTAGACTTGAGAGTCAACCATGTAATGTATGCATAAAATGATAAAACTATGTATATATAACCATGACATTCATGTATGTAACCATACATATACAAGAATTGTTTGTAACAATGCATATAACTCATATACTCAGTTACTAACTCATGCACAGATTTGTATACATATTAGAAAAAAGGATAAATTCTAAGACTAAGCTGCACAGCCATGACGCCTCAGTGCCTTGCCGCCATAACTAGTATGGTCCAAGCTTAACATGGTGTTCTCCCATTATGCAGCTTGATGGGGAGTGTTGAGAGAGAGTATTTTATTTACATGTGAGAGTTGGGGAGGTAGGCTTGCAGTAGGTTAGAAAATTTTCTCATTGATGCACTCTTATTTTCATGTTGCTTTTACTTGCCGTTTCCTTGCTTACCAACAGGATTTACGTGCTTAGTGAAATAATCAGTCCAATATATTTTTCTCTACGAGTAGGAATTTTTTTTGACACAAATAGTGTACGACTGGATTTATCTGTGTTCTGCTGCGCTTCAAGGTGTGTGTGTCTTTAGCTCCTATGTATATCCCTGTTCGACACATGTTGACATGGACCCGGGAGATTTAGTGAAGCATCATGCTTCCTAGTTGGTAAATAATTGTATCAAATATAAGAGAGTATGGACTGGTTCTTTTGAATTCATCCAGGTAAAAGGGACTCTTATAGTTCCTCAGGAAACCAGAATCATCTATATAATAGGGTACACAATTATGTGGAACTGTTCAATGTGTGTCAGTTGCACATATGTTATAATCTGCATTATCTCTGTTCCTTTGCATTTTTTAATTTGGGAAATATGTTCGTGCAGGTTAACAGAATTCGGGAACTTCCTCAGAACAGCAAAATTGTAGCAACACATACAGACAGTCCTGATGTATGCTCTTGAAAACATACATTCTACTTAAATCAAAACAATATACCTCAGTTTTGCTCTTATTTCCGTATAGGTTCTAATTTGGGATGTGGAGGCTCAACCTAATCGTCATGCTGTTCTTGGGGCTGCTGATTCTCGTCCTGATTTGGTATGATCTGCTTATATTATCCGTCTGTTTCCATTTAGATTCTCCCTGCTAGTAGCATTTCTCTGACAAAGTTACCCTGATAGGAGCATTGATATGAAGTATGACATTGTTTCTGTATTCTGACATTCTGTGTAATATTTGGCTGCCTAGACATTAGGCACTAGTATACACTGATATGTGGCTTTTTTTTCACACTGACATCGATTATATCAATAAATGTATCGATACTTGGTGGTAGGATTATTCATTTTGTCATTTCTTCATTGAGCCTATCTGTTTAATATTTTGTACCTACGACTTGATTAGCTACTTCTAATCAATTTCTTTTTTCATCCTCTTCTTTGGCTTTATTCATTACTTGATTGGCAATCACTGGTCAGTAATACGTTGTTGTTGTTCCTTTTTTATTTGCATGCTTTAATCAAATTTCTTTTTGTTGTCATGTCGTCCAACAGATTTTGACAGGGCATGAAGACAACGCAGAATATGCTCTGGCAATGAGCCCCAAGGAGCCTTTTGTACTATCTGGAGGTTTGACCAATCGCTTGCCCCATCCCCATCCCTCAAACAAAGAAAAGAGCACCTTATAAGTTTTTATAATGAAGCAACTTTGGACAGTTGATTCCAAGTCTTAATGATTATTATCCTCATGGAATTTGTCTTCTATTGTGATGCATTTAATTTTCTTTTAAGACATTACATTTTTTTCTGTCTCCACTGATATGAGTTTGGGAGATCTTGTTTTACCTCTCCACTCTTGTCTATAAAGTTGGAAAGCGAAGATCCTTTCTTTTCTAGGTAGATGGGTATCTTTATTGTAACTGCCTACTTTTGCTATGTCTGTGTTCAAACTACTGGTCAACGTTGAAAAACTTGATAAGATTACAAGAAAATTCTTTGGAGTGGTGAGCTCTGTTAAACATATGAGCAACCTGTTGCTTGGGAGAGTGCTTGCCTTCCTAGAGGATGCGGGATCTGTTCTTTTCTTAGATTTTAACCTTGCTCTTTCATGGAAATCACTGTGGTAGCTTAGGTCTCTTGATAATTCTTGACAGGTAAGAGTTTATGGTTAATGAGTGGTGGGTTTAACTTAGCAGAGACCTCTCTGAACTGCTCTTCTCCAAATTTGTTAGTTGGGTGACAACACCTTGAAGTTTTATATGACAGAGTGGTAAAAGGACACTTTATCTGCTAGTCGGCCTCTCTGTCGGTTATTGACTGAGGAGAATACACACTATTGTTCTAGATTGGCACGCTAACTACTCTTTTGATTGAAATGCTAGAGGATGGGTACAAAATGATAATGTAATGATATTACGTCGAAGTTGGATGCATTGGCGGTCATCTTGGAATAGTAAGAAGAGTTTTGGATCAATTAGCTCATGATTGCGGGTTACTTTGGTCAGTTTGTGGCTCAATTGTATTATTGAAGCTCGAGTTTTCTGTAATGGTTGATGATCAAATTGGATTTATGTAGAGCTTGAATTGTTTTGAAATTAGACTCGTTCTTACATCAGAACACGATGATCAAATCACGTTGTTTGTGGAGGTTGATTGGGTCTTAAACCATGGCTCAACCAAGGAAAGTGGATTGAGTTATCCTCGGTTATTATAAGACACTTTTGAGGATTTTTATAGAGATTATAAGACGGATTCAGGACATGATGAAGATAGCTTGATGTGAAGAGATATAGATACTCTTTCAGTGCCATCTCTGTATGAGTGATCCTATATATGTGGTAAATGGTGTTGTATTGATCTTGTTCTTTGTATGTTGCTTCTTAGAAAATCAAAGCCTATCTTTTAATCTGGCTCCTGTCCTGCTTATGTGTTGTACCTTCTGATGGATTGCTAAGTTTGCTTTTTCACTTATGGTTTCTTGGAATTTCGTTTTGAAATGGAGAAAAAAAAAGTTCACCAAGAAATTTTGGACCAAGCCATGGTTGTCATGGCGAGCATATTAAGATACTCCTGGAATTTGTATAGCATCCATAATTTTATACGTTTTCTACATCTAGAGGCACAAAATTTCTGGATGAAGCAAGAACCAATGTTTCCCTACTTGTACGGTTGTGCAGAGCTCGGGTATTTGTGGTGACATAGTCCCTCGGTTTAGAGAAGTATTGAGCTCTTTAATCCCCCACAAATTCTATTTCTTTTATTTGGCTCTTATTTTCGGAGGTTAGTGACTATTTATTCTGCTAGCCACTTTGCGAATAGGATAGATGCACAATGTGTATTTCATGGGATGTTCCAAAAGGGCCCAACCACATGTTCTTAATGTGTGCATGCTTCATGAAAAAGTTTTCTGTGGGGATGCAATCTCCATCTGGTTTAAGCATACAAGGGTGGTGGGTTTGTGGGAGTTGGTGAATCTTGGTTGCACTAAAAGACAGTCCTTGGTTGCGAGGTTATGGGCCGCCTTACCTCCACAATTTAGAAAGAAAGGATCGGATTAAGATTTGTTGTATCTATTCTTCTTTGGGGTCTGTAATGAGGAAACACCTTTAACACATTGTTTTGGGAGGAGGATTGTTCATAATTATTTCCAGCACCTTGGGTTCCTCACCGTTTCTTAACAAAGTTGCGATTACTTCTCCTTTGAAAAACTTATTTTTCAGTCATTATATAACATATATATCCTCCTTCAGAAAGCAGATACATGCATGATTTCTTTCTACGACGCAATGAATAACATGATTGACTGGCTTCTGTAGGCAAGGACAAGTCAGTTGTCTTATGGAGCATACAAGATCATATAACTTCTGCTGAGACATCATCATCAAAATCCCCAACTTCTTCTGCGGGTTCCATTATTAAGCCGAGCAAGTCTGGTGGAGATAGTCCTTCTCTGGGACCTAGGGCTATCTTCCGTGGACATGCAGATACGGTTGAAGATGTACAGTTTTGTCCTTCAAGGTAAAATCACAATACCAAAACTGTCAATTTTTTTTTTCTCAAATTCCAGTATTTATAATAAAAGTGTAATCGTCTGGATGGAACTTTGTTTTTATTTAGCTATGATTTGAGTTGTCGTTTCATTTTGTATCTGCCACATGTATATTGTATATGCCAGTCTGACGGACTCCATAGCAGAAACCTCTGTAGCCCTCTGCCTGTGAACCTGAAGATATTGCAAATTGCTGTTGCATGCGGACCACATGCATACATTTTGCTGTTATCTCTAATTCAATCTTTATCAGGGCTTGATGATTATCATTTTAATAGCTATTTGGATGACTGCTTTAATGTTATTTGTCGAGTAAGTGTTGCTGACTTGACTATTGTTTCTTGTAACCTGAAGTGTGCAGGAGTTTTGCAGCGTGGGAGATGATTCTTGTCTTATCCTATGGGATGCTCGAGCTGGTACAAGTCCGGCTGTGAAGGTATATTGGTTCAGTTTTCTTTCATTTGCATAGAGAAAATCACATAATACGCCTCGAATAATATATCAAGATACACAAATCTGATTAGAAGTAAAAAAAGGGGTCTATATATATTCTACTTAATCAAGTCGGTAGCTTCTTTCTTATTACTCTCACTGAATGCATATTTTCATTTAAAGAACTTGAATCCCCTTGTTTTCTCCCTCTACAACTTTGTTCCTTGCATGCGAATGCTCCCTCCCTCACTGCTTGGTTATCTTCCTTTTCCTTCTCTTCTCTAATTCTTCTTATCCTTCTATGGTTACCCCCCCCCCTCATTCTTCAGCAGCCACTGTTCTGTGCAGGAGTTACGGAAGGGGAGAAAGAAGGGGAATTCTGTGCAAAAAATTGGAAGAGGGAAGATAAATCAAGAGGGCAGCTGAGTGAAAGGAGGTGGCCTGGCTGGGAGCGGTGGTGGTGGGGAAGGTCATATATATTTGGGGTTGTGGGAATGAATTAGAGGGGTTCAGTGGATTATTTTATTGTGCTTTTTGTTATTTTCAGGTTTGGAACGGATTTGTGTATTGAGGCATAGTTTAGTCACTATTCTGTGACTTCTTGTGGCTTATAGTAGAAACGAGTGCTGCATTTCATTTATGTATATTTTTTCTGCTCAACCTAGTCATAGAACTGATTATAATATACCCATTACACATGCAGAGGCGCTGCTATAGTTATTTAATTAATAATGGTGGCCGGTAGCAGTAGCAGTGGGCAAGGCCACAGATTTGGGGGTGCAAGGGGGATGCGTTAGAGGTGTCCCTTTGATTTTTGATTGTATTTTTGTTATATGACGGAGTTTGTAGTGGATTTTTTGAGCCATTATTTAGACCCTATTATGTGACTTCTTTTTGCTTATAAGTATAAACGATTGCTGCATTATATTTATTGATGTTTTATTTATCCTGCTCAACCTAGTCATAGCAGTATAATTATGCGTCCGTGGCATGAGGTGGCACTGCAGTTGTTATTCAATAAATAACTGCTTACACAACCTTATTTTGCATCAATATTTTACTTTATCCTTGCCCATACGTAGCTACTTAACCGACTTATGTTTATATCCATTAGGCCTCTTCTATTTGATGCCTGAAGATCTATCTTTGTTTGGTTACTGCTATAACAGAGTTTATTTATCTCTAAACTTTTCAGGTTGAAAAGGCTCATAATGCCGACATTCATTGTGTGGACTGGAATCCTCATGATGATAATCTCATTCTGACTGGGTAAAACATGAATACAATAATTTTTATTGAACAGTTTCCCCTAATAGCTTGAACTTCAAGTTGCTTTTCTGATTTGAAATAACACTTTGGTTGTCATACCTGGCAGATCTGCAGATTCTTCTGTTCGAATGTTTGACCGTCGAAATCTCACTTCATCTGGTGTTGGCTCACCAATTCACAAGTTTGAAGGTCACAAGGCAGCCGTCCTTTGTGTGCAGGTTCAGAAGATTTTAGCTTGCATACTTGGCTTTATTGTAACGGTCAGATACATTCTCTGATCATTTTGTCTGTCGCAGTGGTCACCGGATAAAGCATCTGTATTTGGAAGTTCTGCTGAGGACAGTTTCTTGAATGTTTGGGATTATGACAAGGTAGGATTTTATGGCCTTTGGATGACCAACTCTAGGACTTTTGCTAAGCATATTTGTTTCATTCCTTAAATTGGAAAACGTGTTGAATTTCTTTATTGTAATTCTTTTCCCATCTCACGCCCTTATCTTTAAGATATACATGTTTTGAAATTCGTTTAGTTTCTCTGAATACTTAGCAGAGCATAGGGTCTTGTCAGGAATGACGTTGCATCTCTCTTTTTGGGTCAATATAGCTTGGGGACAGTTATGCAGCCTTTCAGGAATTATTCACCATAGTAATGTACATTTGCGAAGTTGCTAATGGGATGATAGGATTTCCACAGTTATAATCTCTTATAGTTGCTAATTGACATTTGGTTTATACCTAATTCTACATGTCAAAAGAACCATATTATTTTGTAAGTAATTTTAATCAGAAAAAACCCCGAAGATGTGTATTTTCCTGAGTTGTCTAGTAAACGGCCAACCTCACAGCCTGACTGAACTAATATGGAATTTATTGATATTTTGAATTAGGATCTTCATCCTGCCTCGAGTGGGATACCTATTTCTTTCTAGTGTTTCATGCTTGTTGAATCCCCATGAAAATATTTTCCTAACACTTTCTTAAATTCATACCCGTCACTCCATATACCATTTTGCAATCTCTCATTGTCTTGATTTGCTTTACAACTGTTGAGCACATCTTTCTTATGTTTTCTGATTTCCTTTGTTCTCTTCATTGCTATCTCTAGCAAGTTAACCATGATTCCTTGAAGGTTAACCTCGAAATTTCTCTTATTGCATAAGCACATGGCTGCAAGTGTATGCATTTTAGAGATGAATGCACATCATGGTATCATTTTCCTTTTGGAACTATATAACAGAAGATAGGTTTGTTGAAAGTACGAATTTTCTTATTAGCTTCTTGCATACAAAGTGAGGGAGCCCCAATAGTATAGGCTTGGGAAAGTGTGGATTGGAAAGACCCAATTACCCAAGGTGAAACCAAGCACCTCTGATGGGTGAATTCACACAGAGGTATAAATTGAGAAATAATACTATGTTTGTCAACATTCCCCTCAAGCAGAGTGTACTTGTCTACACCCATTTTGCTACTCATATGTTGGAATATATATGGAGACGGAGATTAAGTAAAAACGTCTGCTATCTGGGATCTCTTCAGCAGTTATGAATGTTATTAACCGTAATCAATGTCGAATATGGTCCAACATGGATTGTATATAGTTGTATACACTTGACCATATAAGAATACTGGACGCCCATATACGATCAGTTGGTGACCATATAAATTCTTGCAGAACACTAAGACCTTCAATCAATGGCAAATGAAGATAAGATATAGGTCCTATAGGAAGTTCCTTTCACCTAGAATAAAGCCCCTTTTTCCATTTTAACACGCACACATTATTCTATCCATTTGTGTTTGTATCATTTGCATCAAGATTTTGCCAAATACTCAAAAGATTTCTTATATTTTAAAGTTATATCCATGTACATAACACTGACTTCATTTTTGACTTTGTTAGGTGTGGAAGTGGAAATTTATGTAAATTTCAAGAAAGCTTTTTAGAAGTTAGACACAAACTTCATTAAACTTTGAAATCCTTTTTCTAAGAAAATGGTGAATTTTGATGATAAAATTTGATTATATTATAAGTATCTATTTTACATGCTTAGTGAAGTACAAAATCACAAATACATGACTTCCCACTCTGTAGGTAGGTAGGCTCCTGAATCGTAAGTTACATAATTAATGGGTAAAACTACATATGTAAGATGCAAATTTTATGAAAGTGATAAAGTTTGGTACTAAAAAAGTGCAAACCATCACACAATAGAAAGTACAGCATACATAAAAAGGTTTATGGAGTTTTAATAGGGTCGTTGGGAGCATAAGTATATGCTAGATATAGCGTAGACATAGAGATATTATAGCCAAATAGAGGTGGTAAATTGGTAATCGTTTTTCTTAACATCCAAATATGTTGATGGAAATAACACATACCATCTCCTCCATTTCAGATGGAAAATATGAGCAAAGTCACAAGTCTTATGCCGAGCAAATAAGTGAAAATAGTATAGTATGTTTAGGTATAAACTTCACCATGTTGTCAATTTTGACGACTTTGCATACAACTTTCATGAAGTTGTGATGGAACGCTGTTGTTTTGGGTCAACTTCATCATGCCCAAAGCTTTGCCAAGAAGTTTGCACTAGGTCGAAGTGTTCAAGGTGCGACTTCACCAGGCATCGAAATCAAGATTTTTGGAGGAAAAAGCTTCCCCAAGTTCAATCTTTTTAGATTCGTTGTTAGATCAAATATGTTGATCCACGGCATTTGAACCTGAATATTTGAACATGGTAATGGTTTTGGAACTGCGGGTACGAAAATGATATTTGAACCCCATGGTAATGAATTGGCCTTGATCACAAGGGCAATTTTTATAATGTCCCTTATTTAGTGTACAACATATTTTCTGCAAACATGATTTTAAAAGGCTCGCCTCGGGGCGTATGCCTTGAGGCAAGGCGGTCTCCGGTAGTCACCCCAAGGCGTGCACCTCAAAATGGTGAGGCAACCTAGAGGCAGTGAGGCATAAGCCTCTTTGTGACAGAGATGGGGGAAAAAGCTGTAAGGAGAAGGGGGGGGGGAGAGGTGTAGCTTTGTTGGCTCCCTTGTGGCAGAGACGGCGATTGATGCTACTGCTATGGTTTTATGCAGTGTACGCTAACCAGAAGGACTGTTATTGCATCTAGTGTACATTTGTGGCGTTGGCTTCATGAAATTACAACTTCTCAGCGCACCACCTATCGCTGTTGATACTGCTCCTCGTGGCTGTGGTGCGATCACTTCTCCTACTAGAGGTTGAGGGCGAGCTTTGTGCGGGTTGTGTAGGTTAGATTAGGGTTCAATTATTTTCATTTTTATTGTGTATGGGCCAAGTCAAGAAGTTTGAGTCAAACAGATTTGTTGGCTCCCTTTTTAGTTTGTTAACATACATAAATTTATAAATATTTATCTGTTATATATACATTTTTATGTATTTATAAATATATTATATATACTAAGAGAAAGAGAGTGTGGCGTGGTACACGAGTATACACCAAAGCCGCAATACACAAGTTGTTACACATCATGCACATTCACAACCATTCATTTTCTTTCATATTATATGAACAATATGTGTATTTTAGTTCGTCTGGGCAGTTCCAGGGCATGTTTTTATAAATATATTATATATATTAAGAGAGAGAAAGAGATTCTGTCTGTGGTATACTTGCGTGTACCAAAGACGTAATGCACTCAAGTTGTGACACATCATGCATATATTATTTTGATCCAAACCATACAACTTCCAAAATATAACACGAACAATATGTATACAAATTTTAGCTCGTCTGGACACTTCTAGGGCATGCATCTAAAGACAACAAAAATGATGCAGTTGGAAAAAATGCGTATGTAGCTTTTGCTACTCTTGGATGAGTGCCTTACAGTCATCCAAATCAGCTTAAATTTGTACGTAGCCAATACTTGTTATATTAATGTATGCGAACGGTTTGGATTTCCCAAAAAAATGTTTTCATACATAAATATCATTTGAGTGTACGGTGCTATCTATACATTTGAATATATTCAGGCATGTGAAGCACATACATAGATATAGATACGAGTACCAATATAGCTATGGGATATGATGATTTTTAGAATATAAGATATGGGTATGGCATGGATATAATGTTTGTTGTGTATATCTTATGAGTTTAATTAAAAAAACCCACATATTTATCCATAAAAATGAAAATTAAAACAATCCAATTTCATTTGTAATAAACATAGAGAAAATTGATGAAAGGAATTAAAAGTCAAACCGAGTTTATAGGTATATGCAGCAATTTATTAGCACTCAAATAAGTCAAGAATTTAAGGTATAGTTTAAATTAAATTTATGAGCCATGGTATATTGTATTAGAACTGAAAGTGGACAATGTATCAAGAACAATTCAAATAGAAGCATATGAAAGCCTATTGTTAACATATATCTTTATTATCTGTATTATTTATTTCTGTCATTTTCTTATTATTGCCGTACCTCTATGTAATTTGCCCTTTTATATAAATAAAGAGGAGATGGCTCTTAGCCATTCCACGCTGCATTACACAGCCCTTACGACTATTGACATGGTATCAGAGCATTTGTTCGATCCGCTTCCACCCTAGCCGCCGTGTCACCAACAACAACAGTGCCGATCGCCGCCGTCGGCAGCAGGGGCCGTTGCCGCAGACAACAACAGCAGCAGCCAGCGCCGCCGCTGGGCGTGCGACTTCCAGCCACCGCCGCCGCTGGGCCAGCGGCCTCCAACAGCCGCCGCTACTGGATTAGTTCCAGCCTTCAGCCGCTGTTGTAGGCTCCGTCGCCCAAGCCCGGAGATACAACCGATCCCTCGTCGTCTCACCACGGTTCTTCCATCCACTACAGTCATCTATAGCAACTGTCGGCTAGATCAGAAGGTGCCGCAGTTGCTGTTTGGGGTCCTTGGTTGATCCAACGGGCGTCTAAAACCTAAATCGAATGACTCATCACCTCCGAAGTGTGTTCCTAATCACATCTCCTCCATGTGTGATTAAGAAAACCGATTGGAGGCAGTGGATGCGTCGTAACACATCTTTCTGTGGTGTGATGTGTATCTCTCCGTCACTCAAGCTTTCACTGTGACGCGTATCAGTCCGTCACAAAGTCCCGTTACATCATGGCGGATACCAAGATGTCTACTATCTACAACGAGATGTCTCCTGTCCCCTCTATAAAGTTGAATGGGAAAATTTATCTCCTATGGATGAATGCTGTTCATACAATTTTGGAGTCTCGTGACAAGGCGAGGCATGTTGACTCTATTTTCCCTGCTGCTACTAATAAAGAATACGCTGAGTGGAAGCATCATGATAGTCTTGTGAAAACTTGGTTGTAGGGGAGTATGGAACCTGCAACTGTTGCGAGGTTCATGTTTTATTCTACAACCAAGGTGATATGGGACGCAGTGATGAAGCATTACTCTCAGGAGAAGAATGCTCTTCGCCAGTTTATGATCTATGCCCGTCTTTTTGCAGAGAGACAGGGTGACATGTCACTAGAAGAATATTTTGGAGTGATTCAGCTTTTGCCCAAGAGCTGAGTTACTATCATCCTGTGACAGTTGCAGAGCAGGTCAAAGATAGAGATGATTTGATTACTGCCAAATTCTTGTTTGGACTTAGTTCTTCCTGCAACTCTGCCCGGAGTGTTATCCTTGCCTCTGATAAATTGCCCAGCTTTGAGGAAGCCTACTCGAGGATTCAACAATCCAACTTTGAGTCTATTGATCCTACACCGGTTGTATCTTCTGGGGAGTCTCATGCATCTATAGCTGCTGCAGTGCGAGGAGGACGACCTGGTATAGGCAGAGGACGTGGAACACGTCCCAGGTGTACTTTTTGTGACAAACCAGGACACATGGTGGAGAAATGTTGGAAGAAACATGGGAGACCTGCTGCACCACCGGTGAGGGCAACAAATTATGCCACTACTACTGAGCCTTCTACATCTCATGCTGTGAGTTCTAGCTCCTCGGGCATTACTCTCACCTAGGAGGAGTATGACCGGTTTATTCTTGCCACTCAGCACATGAATCTGGGATCGTTATCTTAAGCAAACCTGACATCTATTGCGGTAATCAGGCTACATCCCTTATAGCTTCTGGTTCTACTTCTTCTTGGGTGGTTGACTCTGGCGCATCACAACACATGACTGGTATGAGGAGATTGCTCCACTCCGTTGACTCGTATATTCCTCATCAATCTGTTACACTGGCAGATGGTTCAGTAAGAAGGGTATTAGCTAGTGGATCTGTTCCTCTAACACCTAAAATTGATCTTAAATTTGTGCATTTTGTGCCTGAGTTTCCTTTCAATCTTCTTTATGTTGTAAAATTGATTGACACTGTAAAATGTACAATAACATTTGGGCCCTCTTGTTTTGTTTTACATGATCTCAAGAGTATGAGAACGATTGGTGGGGGGCCTAGGAAAGGTGATCTCTACCTCTTCCATGGTGATAGTCTACCTCGCCAAGTATCTGCTCTTGCTTCAACTGTCCTGTTGAGTGGTTCCCCTTTACTATGGCACTGCAGATATGGACATCCGTCTTTAGAGAGCCTGAGGAAGTTGGAACCCGAGTTGTCCCAAGTGTCATCTTTAGAGCAGGTATCAGAGCTGTTGAACAACATTGTCACAAGACTCCAAAACTGTATGAACAACATTCATCCATAGGAGAGTGTCAGTCGTGTCAGTTGGGAAAGCATCATAGACTATCTTATCCCAGTCGTGTCAATAAACATGCATCGTCCCCCTTTGAGTTGGTTCACATTGATGTATGGGGTCCTGTTAAAGACCAGAGTTATAATGGTTTTTGTTATTTTATTTCTTTTGTGGATGATTTTTCCCGTATGACATTGATTTATTTACTCAAAAGCCGAGAGTCTGTGCTGTCTATTGTCAAACATTTTCATAAAGAAATAAAGGTTCAATTTGATATTAACATTAAAGTTCTTCAATCTGATAATGCTTTAGAGTATGTTCAAAAAGCCATGTCTGACTTTTGCAGTTCTGTTGGCATGATTCATCATACATCCTGTCCTCACACCCCTCAACAAAATGGGGTGGTCGAGAGGAAAAATCACCACCTTCTTGATGTTGCCAGGTCTATCATGTTTCAGTCTAATGTGCCCAAGAAATTATGGTCTGAGGCCCTTCTCACTGCCTCCTTAATTAATAGACAACCCTCCTATGTTCTCAAAGGGCACACTCCTTTCTTTGTGTTACGTCCCACGGATCAACCCTTTTCTATTCCCCTTAGAGTGTTTGGTTGCACCTCTTTTGTCCACAATTTTGACCCTAAGGCTGACAAGTTATCCCCTAGATCGATTAAAACCTTGTTCCTTGGGTACTCCGGTACTAGCAAAGGATACACGTGTTATTGTCCTAGTCTTCACCGCATGTTTGTGTCTAGGGATGTTACTTTCCCTGAGACTACTCCATATTTTTCTGGTGCCATGAGTAAGGGGGAGCATCTGAGTGAGGGAGTGCCACCATCTTTTCAGAGTGAGAGAGTGCCACCATCTGTGCAGAGTGAGGGAGTGCCACCTATCATTCCTGATTATACTATTATTCAGGAAAAGCAATTAGCAGATGAATATGTAATTGAGCATTATCCACATGTTTATAGTAGGCGAGGTAGACAGAATCCATAAGAAGTAGCGACACCAGTCTCTGTGCCTTCCTCAACGTCTCCTACTCCAGAGATTCCTGCATCCAATCTTGACATTCCTATTGCTGTCC
The DNA here is from genome assembly GCA_963693085.1 of Alisma plantago-aquatica. Classification (NCBI taxonomy): domain Eukaryota; kingdom Viridiplantae; phylum Streptophyta; class Magnoliopsida; order Alismatales; family Alismataceae; genus Alisma; species Alisma plantago-aquatica. The sequence goes on along the minus strand of OY856412.1, from coordinate 1,135,055,805 downwards.
AGAAAGGTACTCGTTCCTGTACTATTCGACATCCTATTGCAAATGTGTGTTGTTTGTTCAAATTATCTAAACAGGCTCGCACATTTGCTATTGTGATTGATTCTGTGGATATACCGAGGAATCATCGTGATGCTATGAAGGACAGTGGCTGGCAACAGGCAATGCAGATTGAAATCTCAGCCCTATTACATAATGATACCTGGGATCTTGTTGACTTACCTGCAGGTAAGAAGGCTCTGGGATGTAGATGGGTATTCACCACCAAACACAATCCAGATGGCTCAGTTCAAAGGTTGAAAGCCAGATTGGTGGCTAAAGGAAATACACAGACATATGGGGTCGACTTCTTTCAGACTTTTTCTCATGTAGCTCGTCTGAATTCTGTGCGGATTATTATTTCTCTGGCTGCTACTTTTGATTGGCCTCTTTTTTAGCTGGACGTAAAAAATGCCTTCCTTCATGGTGATTTGCAGGAAGAGGTTTATATGGAGCAACCTCCTGATTTTGTTGCTCAGGGGGAGTATCAGAAGGTGTGTAAACTGAAGAAGGCCATATATGGACTGAAACATCTCCTAGAGCCTGGTTTGACAAGTTCAGTGATGTTCTGCAAATGAGCTTCTTTCGTTCTGTGACTGATCACTCGTTATTTTATTTTACTTCTTCCTGTGGATCTATAATTATTGCTGTGTATGTTGATGACATAGTGATTACTGGCAGTGATTCTATAGGAATATCACGAGTGAAGGAAGGTTTGCAGGGACACTTCCAAACAAAGGATCTGGGTAAACTGAGATATTTTTTGGGAATTGAGGTACTTAGATCTCATGCAAGTATCAACCTATCTCAGAGGAAATATGTGCTAGACTTACTACAGGAGACATGCATGACTGAGTCCAAACCAGTATCTACTCCTATGGACTATCACATCAAGGAAATGGATGATGGTGCATAGTATTCAGATCCAGGATATTACATGAAGATTGTTGGTAAACTGATATATTTGACTGTTACACGGCCTGATATTTCCTTTGCTGTAGGGGTGGTGAGTCAGCATATGATCTCACTACGGCAGTCACATTGGACAGCGGTCTGTCGAATTTTGAGATACTTGAAAAGTGCTCCCGGAAAGGGAATCACTTATTATAAACCGAAGATGCCTGCTTCTACTTTGGTTCTTACAGGTTATGCAGATGCAGACTTGGCCGGAAATTAGACTGACAGGAGATCTACATCGGGATACTACACTTTTCTAGGGAATCATCTGATCACCTGGAAAAGTAAAAAGCAAAATGTTGTGGCAAGATCTAGCACTGAGGCTGAATATCGGGCAATGACACATGCATGTTGTGAGTTACAATGGGTAAAAATGTTCTTTCTGAGTTGAAGATCCCTGTTTCATCTCCCATGGAACTCAAGTGTGACAACCAAGCAGAAGTAGCTATACACATTGCCAGGAATCCTGTCTTTCATGAGCGCACCAAGCATATAGAAGTTGATTGCCATTTATCCGAGACCAGATCAAGAATGGTACTGTTGTAACACCATATGTCAAGTCTGAAGATCAACTGGCAGATATTCTGACAAAGCCATTGGGTCCAACAGTATTTCACAATCTATGTGGCAAGCTGGGCATACACAATGTGTACGCTCCAGCTTGAGGGGGAGCGTTAGCATATCTCTTTATTATCTGTATTATTTATTTCTATCATTTTCTTATTACTGCTGTACCTCTATGTAATTTGCCCTTTTATATAAATAAAGAGGAGATGGCTCTCAGCCATTCCACGCTGCATTACGCAGCCCTTACGGCCATTGAGACCTATATACAAGCGCAAAATAAGAGAGTAACACAAATTGATAGAATCAGAAAAATAGAATGGTAAAAAAGACGAGGCAAAGTGACGCGAAACACATCGTGAAGAAGAACGAAGGAGATAAAACTTGAAATAATCTATTTCTCAAAACATATTCAACTTCCTGGACAAAGGCCCGAAGGCTGGCTTTCATAACACTACACGGCTTGACCCATAAGTAATGGAAATAAACTCCTATTTACATTTGAAATTAGATAAAACGTGAACTAAAGAAAAACATAACAGATTTATGACTAAGTACATTAACTAGATAATTTGCACTTAGGTTCCTAGATATAAAAATAAAGCAAAAACAAGTAGAATAATGCCTAGTATGTCCTACGTCACTAAGGAGACAAAAGGTGAAGGACACAATGCTTACCGTTAAAGGAGATGAAATGGATATCGTCAAGATAGAAATCCAGAATAACCACAATCGATTAGTCACCAGAACGAGAGGTAAGTTAATTAATGGTACCAAATTGAAACCTGTAAGAGAATGTGGAGGACATCAATGTGCATAAAATGTGCACCTCAGCAAGGGAACATACAAGTATCATGTAAAGGTGAATGAACTAGTTTGCAATAAAGAACCAATAAAAATTCATGATCACAGGAAAATTCTTTTGAAAATAGAAATCCTAGATAATGGAGGAGGTAGAAACAGTAAAGAGAAATCCATGATCTACCAATTCTTGTATAAGGCCTGCCCATCTGTCCCTTCTTTGGACCCCCACATGGAGGGTCGGTGGTGATGGTGTCAAGAAGGTCTGAGATTGTGTTTTCAAAACTTGAAAATAGTTGGTTGTATCATGTCTCAGGTTCTAGAATGAGGAAGAAATAACCTAAAGTAAGCCCTCTATTTTAGGTACCAATCAACCATGTAATTTTTTTTGCTCTTTTTGTCCTAATTTTCAACCAATGTTTTGCTTTATCTTTAGCCTTTGGTTGAATTAGAAAAAAAGAGTTGTTCGTAGACATGTCAAATTGGAGCACTACCAATATGTGAAGTTTTCGGTAAAAATGTAATAGTGGTAACTGGTAAGAGTAAGTTTGAGTGTACTTCAAAGGGATTAAGTCACTCCACCCTACTCTGCCTTCTCTAATGGAATAAAAATATTGTCACTTACATTATACACAAGACATTCTACCATATATTGCATTTATCAATTTAAAATTGTGGTGTAAGCTCTTTCCATTCGTATCTTTTTGTCTGTGCAAATATTGGATCTTTACCGGTAAAAGTCATCGATGCTAAACTTCTTTTTGACTTGGTTTTGGGGGCTGGAGAGCCGATGTAGGTACACCATGGTTTCAACAGGATCTTGTGACAATTTAGTGCTACTGAGAAATAACGGTTGGATGATTCTGAAAATTATTTGTGAACCATAATTCAAGGCGGTTGTGGCTGTCAAAATTTTAAGGATTTTTCAACCATCATAATTGTTGACATTCAAATTAATAAATGACTTCTATGAGTACCGAATTTATAATCTTTTGAAAATATTTTAAGGATTCTTAGCACTGGCAATGTTTCTTTGAAAATTAGGAATTGAGGTTTGCTTTACCCTAATGGGTTCTGATATTATTCATCAATCTTTTTCAAGTTTCAACCACACTTTTCTTTTTCAGTATGCACATCAAAATCATTATGCTGCCAAAATCCTTACATCAAACATCATATATTGAATTCTTACAAATTGGCTAAATTTCTTTCTTTGATGCAAATATTGTATCAGGTTGGTAAAAAGAAGGAGCATTCACAGAAAGTGCCAAATTCGCCACCCGGTTTGTTCTTCCAGCATGCTGGGCACAGGTAAATTTGCTGAAGCTGCTTCATACCGTCTCAATGAAAGCAGAACTTATCCTGCTTTGGAGTGTATTTGATAATTAAATAAATTGTCATTTCTATTGAACTTGCTAGCTTACTTACATGCCCACACATTGCTACACATACATTTCCTGAGACCCACCTTTTCCTCACCCATGGGTAGATTGTATGCTATGGTTTAAAATATGTCCCATAGAAAAATCTAAGACCCATTATCTACCTCATTTGAATCAGTTAAGACTTACGTGGGCTCATTTTTCATTGAGCTCTCATTTGTCATTTTATACCAAGTTTCAGTGAAGCCATTTCCTTTTTAGCTCTTTGAATGTTGCAAGTTATTTTGGTTCTATCTCTTACTCTTGTAATCATTCTTGTATTGATTCTTCGTTTTCTGGCACATCCATCCTGTAGGGTTCACTGCAATTTTCATTTGATGACCAATTCTTATTGTTATTTGTTGAGAACGATATAATTGGGAGATACCTCTTTGTGTGTTATTGATAGGACAGCCCCCTCTCCTATAAATAGGATAAGGGGGAGGCGTACAGACTCGAAGTAAAATCCTTATGGGCCAAGACACAATTGAGCCCTTATACAAATAGAGTACTTAATTAACTAAAATTACTAAACTCTAACATTGTTCAATGTGATTACATTGTTTAGTAGATCGATATGCGATGTACGGACGGAGAGGGTACCACATAGAGTATATGCGGTGTGTGGGAGTATATACAAGAGTATATGCGGTTAAGGACGCTTTATAATAACTTAACAATAAATATTTATAAAAATACATATTGAGTTTATAAAACAATATATTTGAAATGTAGAATATGCAATTATACATATATTATAAACATATAATTGTACATGCATTATGTTTATAAATCTATATAAAACTATATAAATAAGGGATGTGTGTAATATAAGTACAAATGCTGAGACTTATATAAATGAACTACTATTTGTGTAGAGTATTGTGTATGTCAATAAACCAAAATGTATCCATAAATGTACAATATGTGTGGAACGTGTATCTGTTATATTGTATATATGTGTATATTTACCTATGAATATATCAAAAGTATACACACACACATATATATATAAATGTGTGTCGAAATTTTCTAGATATATTTAAATATATACATATGAATACAAAATTATTTTCTATATACATTGCTTCAAATAGGTACATCAGTCAGTTTGCGCACATGTCCATACCATCTTAGTAGGCCCTTGAGCAACTTGTCCTCGATGCTCGTCACCCCCACTTTGTTCTTGATATAGTTATTTCTTAGGCAATCTTTCCTTTCTTCCTAGACATCTATCACAACAAACACATTTCAGCCACATTCATTTTGTTGACCTTGTTTCTTTACTGGGCAAAGTTCACTCCCATATAGCATGGCTGGCCGTATAGTTATGTAAAACTTCTTGATCTAAGAGGAATCTCTCGATCACATACTACTACAGTTATACTCCTCTATTTCAGCCATCCCATTGCAATCTTGACAAGCATCATCTTGGACATTGCCATCCATCCGAATAATAAAACTAAGTAACAAAACTTGTCACATTTTGGTACATCTACTCCATCCAACTTGGCCCCCACCAACTACAACTCCAGCCTAGTTGAAATTGCAATGCATATACCTAGTTTTGTTTCTACTGATTTTAAATCCATTTGATTTCAATGCATTTCTCCAAAGTTCAACTTTATTTTTTAATCTTTCTTTGATATCATCTATAACACAATATCATCAACAAATAACATGCGCCAAGGAACATCATTTTGAACATGCGTTGTCAACTATTCCATAATAAGAATGAAAAAATATGGGCTTAGTACTGGTCTTGATGTACCCCAAATGTAGGTAAAGTTGGTCTCTCCTCTAGGAGTCCTAACACTTGCAATTGAATTATCATACATGTCTTTAATCAAGTCAATGTATTGGATTGACACACCTTTTTCTCTAAAACCCTCCACGACCTAGGTAGTCGATCACAAGCATTTTTCGAATGGATAAAAACCATATGAAGATCTCTTTTGTTTTCTCTCTACTTCTCCATAAGCCTCCTTATCAGAAAGACCGCATCGATGTTGATCTCCCCAGTATGTAGCCAAACTGGTTGTCTAATATACGTGTTAGTGATCTAAGCCTTTGCTCATTAATCCTCTCCCAAAGCTTCATAGCAAGACTCATCAACTTGATACCTCTATAGTTTGTGCAACTCTGAACATTTCCTTGATTCTTGTAGATGGGGACTATAATACTATTTATGTACTCATCTGACATTCTCCTGGTTTTTATAAGCTTATTAAAGAAATTCATTAACCACATAACTCCATCCCTCATACTCTTCCATACATCGATAGGATTTCTGTCTGGTTTGCATGCCTTACTCGTTTTCATCCTTTTCAAAGCATTTTTGACCTAAGATAGGAAAACTTGTAAGTCATATGTTTTGTATTCATGTGACACAAGTCTCTAACATTATTCCAGTTATCTTCTTTGAAAAGCTTGTGAAAACAATTTCTCTATTGGTTCTTGATATTATCATCCTTCAATGACACCCTACCATCTTCAAACTTGATGCATTTTACTTGACTCAATTCTCTTCCTTTCCATTCTCTTGCTCGATTCATTCTCTCTTTCCCCTTCTCTCGTGTCCACCTTCTTATGTACCTCCTATTCTCTTGTATTGCTTTCTTAGCTTCTTTCTTTCCTTTCTTGTATCTCTGAAAAGTTGCACTGTCTCGAGATCTGGGCAAGCTCCTACGGATCTCTCTTTTCAGTTTAATAGCCTTATGCACTTTATCATTCCACCACCAAGTATTTTTCTGTGTAGGCCCACACCCTTTAGATTCTTCTATAACTTCTTTGACAATTATTGTTATGTAGGAGCTCATATTATGCCACATAGAGTTAACATTAAACTCTAAGTTCCAAGTGTCTACTCCTTGATAAGTTTATTATAAAAATGATTTCTTTTCTCCTTTAAGATTCCAATACTTGATCCTTCTAGCGTGGTTTTGTTATGCTTACCTTTGTTGATCTCCATGTTAATACCAAGACCACCACCAATGTTGGGTGGTGAGTTCTTATCTTTGTTGATCTCCATGTTAATATCCAAAGCCACTGCCTATGTTGGGTGGTGAGTTCTTCACCAGATATCACTTTCTATCCACCCTCGTTGTAAGGAAGTAATTATTTTGACTACAATTGTGCCTACCCTTGAAAGTAGTCATATGATAAGCTCTTTTCTTGAAATGGGTTTTGCTAAAATCATATCATAAGCGACTGCAAAATCTAATATTCTATCTCCTTCACCATTCTTGATGTGGAACCTCGAAGCCAAGATGACGAGTAAAAAGGCAATCTAGCTGTCAAGATCACACAAAAACACAATATAAAATTGATATGCAGATTTATTCATCCAAAATCAACCTTTTTACTTGTTATGAAAATCATACTTAAAATTTTCCTTTTTTTTGAAGATAACCCCACTTGATATAAAACTAACAATCAACTATTAACATAAAGTCTATGGGGATATGAACCTGTAAGCAAACACACAATAGTATATGCATATATTCAGTATTAAACCTACTCGAGCAATATATACAAGCAGTTCACGTCACAACTAAAAAGTACACATAAAACATCAGAAAACTGAGTCGTCTAATAAATATACTGGTGAGTAACACGTCAAACTCCAAAACAACCCAAAACTTCCCAGGTGCTGAGTAAACAAGGACGACGTTATTGCTATTACAGTTACTATACCTGACGCTCCTACCTCATAACAGAGAGTCTGTACCTACTGTTGAGCACGCTGCTGTGGAGATTCCTATCCGAGGTACGTCGGCTGTTGTTTGGAACCTAAAAACATGTGAAACACTCACGTGAGATACAAGACCCAGTAAGTGACAAAGCACCAACAAAGAGATAGTAATATGCTTCTTTATAGAATTAAACAATTCCAATCAAGATTGAATTAAATACAATAGACATGGCAGTTTAGACATAAATAACAGTTCTAGAAATCATTAAACTGGATTTGAAGAACTTAAATATATTGGGTCCAATTTTATTAATTTATTAACGTATATAGAGGTATAATTGTATATGTAATTGATCACGTATATGTGTATTATTCATTATATGTAAATTCAATAAGTAAATGTATGAGCCTCATTCTTTTTGGAGGCTTACGCCTCGACGGCCTCGAGACTTACACCCGTCTTACAAAGAAAAATGCCTCAATGTGCCTCGTACACTTTAAAACCTCGGTCTGACCCAGGCTAGTAGAAAGCAAGAAAGTCGAACAGTCTGCCTCGCTTTCTTTATAGGAGTATCGAAATAAAAAATTCGGCTGAAAGCTTGACGATTTGAAATCTCGTTCCTTGGACAACAACAACTCAATGCAACTACAAGCCAAGAACCAGTCGTTTTTCTGATTTGAATGAAGTTCCGGCAAGGAACAAGTACTTTTGTTGACCATGTATGCATATTATTGATGTAGAAAATCAACAAGTTCATTTAAGAGGTGTAGTAATAGGAGTAAGGTAATGATCAGTGATTTGAGTAGTATTTAGGAAACCATTGTGTATGCATTAGCAATGTTTAGGAAAAGATAACTGCATTAGCACTACAATAATCATTTATCAGTGACTTAGGAGGAGGATAATCATTGGGTTAAGTAGATCAAAAAATGTAATCTGAGTAGAGAAAGAAGAGACTCACCTGCGGCGAAGGTTCAGAAGCACGATGCACAACAGCTGCACCTTAGCAACAAGGTGCACCACAACACAGCAGCAAAGGACAAGAGCAGCAGCAGCGCCTGTAGTGAAGGACATGAGCAGCAACAGCGCTGCAGTAGAATCAGCGCTAGCAGGAACCGCCTGTTGAGGAAGTAGTAGAGGAAAATAAGAGGAAGAGGCATGGTAGAGGGTGAAGAAGAGAAGCACACCATTAGCAGATGTGCAACATACAATAGTTGGTGGTGTGGAGGAGCCACATACATGCACATATGAGATAGAAATAGCAACGGAAGCACCCCCGCCGGTAGTGGGTGGAGGGTAGGAGTTGGACGAGTTGGCATGGAGGAGGCACAGTTTGTCAGGGTTTAGAGATTGGGAGATCAGTTTTTCTGCTAATATGGCAACATCACGTGAGCCGCATGCAGGGACCTCAAACCCCTTTTCGGCTGAGTGATCCTTTTGGCATAAACTGGACGGTTTCTCCAGTCAATTATTTCCACTTAATTTTTGTTGCGTTCATGCTGTTTTGTGGGTCTGAGGATGCATGGGACTGCCCCAGTCTCTGGTTCCACCAGTAATTACATCTGGCTCGGTTCGGTCCCAATACCCTCGATTAATAAATGAACTTTTCTATAAATACATATATCACAGTTCTAAGAAAAGAGAAAAAATGCTAGGTAGAAGTAAATTGTGGAAGTAAGATATCAACTAGCCTCCAGTTTGGCACTTGTCAGGCTGATAGGGGGCTGTACAGAAGACACCTCTTAGGTTATTGTAGATTCTATTAGAAGCTAGGTTTACCTATTCTACAAGGATACCATAGATAATAAACCAAGTTAATCAATGGTCAAACTATCTATCAAGGTGATAACGATGGTTAGGTATACATTATATGTATGGGACTCGATGGGCTTTGTGACCTTTTGTGGTGTACACCAAACTGTAGACTGCCCTGATTGTTTGTTTGTGATTTTGTGGACTCTTGGCGTATTGCTTGCTTTTGGCTGTAGGGTCCTCAGCAAGAGTTGTGGAAATGGAAATCCAGGTGCCTTTGGCCCTGTTCACAAACAGTTCAACAACCAGATGTGCATTATGTCTTTGGAAAAACGACAAATACGACTTCAATCTGCATAGTAACAAGAATACTAACGAAACTGACATGATGTACTCTAGATTGAGTAACTGACTAGTTAATGGCTAGGAAAACGGTTTTATAGATGCTTTGAGCATGTACTTTACACATTAGGTGATTTCCTTGTTTTTGTCAAATGTGATTACTGATGAAAGATATCTTACTGCAGGGACAAGGTAGTTGATTTTCACTGGAATGCATCTGATCCATGGACAATAGTTAGCGTGTCTGATGACTGTGGGAGCACTGGCGGTGGTGGAACCCTACAGGTGTGCTTAATTGAATCTGTGAATTTGGTGTATCAACTTAGTTTTTGAATTTGAAATGTTGTGCCTACTCTTTAATATCGCATCATATAGGCGTGCTTCTTTATACGTCTGCATCAAACTGTTGGATTAACAACTACAAATAAAATTCGAGCTCAAATATGCGACACGATGAACTTCTGTGAGTTGTTTGGAGAATTCGAAACCTTTTTGTAACTAGGAAGCATGAACACATAATAAATATCTAGAAAAATAAATGTATGATAAAAGTGGATACTTGTAAGTCATTCATCTAAGCATTACAAAAGCAATGGCAGATTCTTTTCTTCTTCCAAATGCATCTTTTTTTGTAACCTTTTGATACCTGACCAATAAGTATATGAATGAATTTGCTTCACCTTATGCATCTATTCCCATAATTGTTAGCTTAATCTCATTGTAACTTGACATATACCAGTTTACTCCAGAAAAGTAGACAAGAGAGAATGTAGTACTCACCCTAAAAGTTGAAAGAACGAACATGCCAACTATTGTGATTTATTTCGTTTAACTAATAGACATGTTTTAAGTATCTTTATATATGTCAAGTTTTGGTGTTTAACACATGTTGGAATCTTGTCTGTAAGCATGATCATTGGCTTGTCGGCATAAAATCGATGGAGTAACTATCAAATTTACCTCTTAGTCTCTCCTCTGAAAGTGGTTCTCACTGGAACACTAAATGTGTGTGCTTGTTGTAATCACACGCTAAAAGTCTCATCAATTGAACTTTATAATGGAATGTTTTATAAAATTGTCTAATTGTAAGATATATCCTCAAGATCGTGATTTGGGCTCATAATGCATGGTTTGGCAGCAGTATATTTGGTAGATTCTCATGGGACGTTCTTTTCCTACATCTTAGGATTTTGTAGAGCATGATTTACTGAATAACATCTTCACCAATCTTCTATGGGCTGAATATGGTGGTTTGAACTGTATACTAACCTTGAGTTATTGCTAAGAAAAATAACCTTTATGGGTGAATTAACATTCTGAAATCACTCAAATTCTGTAGGCGATCCGAATCCTATGCTAAGATCTGATTATAGATTTTTCTTTAACATTCAATTTGATGTTTGCAAAAAGTCAACTTCTCAGCTCTGACAATTACGTTTGTTGTGATTGGTTTATCTCATATTTACTCGTAATTTGATGGATTCAAACAGATATGGCGAATGAGTGATCTAATCTACAGACCTGAAGAGGAGGTCCTTGCTGAATTGGAAAAATTTAAAGCACACATACTATCATGCTCTTCAAAGTCTTGAATATCTGCTGCGACCGTGCTCACCTTATGCAATTATGTTTAGTTGTATGTGGTGTTTGTAGTAGAACTCATTGCCAGTGTCATGAGATTGACTAACAGGCACATACCCATGTATCTAATGTCATGAAGCTCACCCAAAATCTTTAGCTTGATTATGCACCTAGATGTTATTGCAAATTGATGAAGTATGTCTACTGAAACATGTGCATTGTCATATTCTTCTTGTGTTCAAGTAGAAGATGGTGAAACTTTGAGGCGGTTACCATGCTCAACAACCACTTTTAATCTGCCAGGTGGTTTGTTCTATTGTGTGGAATGACTTGGGTATCGTATGAATCATCATGAATAAAAGTGGATAGTAACATGTCTGAGGTTTAGCAGCTGTAAGTTACTACTTTCGTACAATATTCCACTCCGATATGCAAATATATATACAGAATTGTGGTCGTCTTGGCAATGTTTTCTGTTACAGTGCCCGACATTCTGCACTCAGTCTATTATTTATGTTATTATTCAAGCAGTTATTATATATAAGAAGCAAAAATCTGAATATCATAGCATTTGAGCCGCGTATTGTCCTGTACAATCCTAAAACATGACTTTGAGCCAATTTCACCTCATGTTATTTGAATTAAGCCTGGACTTCTGTCTCAACAGGTTGGTCCACTCGATTAGTGGTGATGGTTCGGAGGTGATTCAAATGTGCTTAAATAATTGTCTGAAGCCCAATTTAGATGGTCAGCTATGACAATCGACCAGTCTGGCTTGAATTGTAGAAATATGAATATTATATCCCTGAACCGAGTTGGGTTTACAATCAGACAGCGATTTGATCTGAAGTATTTTCTGATGGTAGCTTGAGTCATCTTTTGATGTTAGTTGACATGTAAGTTTGTGATGCAGGGCTGGTCATAAAACTGAACTAGACTGTGAAACAAAACCGTCGGACACATGTATTCTTTTTTACATATCGAGGTTAATAGCTCAATGTGACATGATAATCTTCGGTTTGGGTTGGAAAAACAAAATTGAATTAAATCGTTGCATTAGATATGTATATACAACATGTTTCTAATAAATGTAGACTTGATTTTCTCCACTAGGATGTACAGAGTATGTTAGTTGGTATTCCCCGTTGTGATGTTGCCATTTTGGAAGTGACGTATATTCAGATATATTAGTTGGCTTTTATGGCTTGACAAATTTCACAACGGACAATGGTGAATACGGAAATCCAGCAGTCAGTAAAATTTCCAGACAACAGAATAATAGTTTTTGGTACTGTAAAAGCATAGTTTTAGAATGTTGCTTGGGTGGTAAGTTGATGAATCCATTATTTTTTAAGATGTTGAAATAACTAGATAATGTAAACATTCTCATAATGAATTGTGCTTGGTTGAAAAAAAACAATGCAAGCCTAGGACCCAATCTGATTGGACATGAAGTGTGAGGTGTGTTGCCTGTTGACAATTTAGGTTGTAAATAAAAAATTTGGTGCTAAACGGTCATACATCGCACGCTTGAGTGGCATTCCCACATACATTTCAAGTGTGATTGATATGCTATATTGATTGTAATATATTTGTAAGAAATGTAGGTTGCTATTGAAAAAATGCTACTCGCTTAGGAAATCAACATATGCTTTATAAAAATGTACTACCTACTATAGGACAATAACATATTTTACACAGATTTAATGCAATGTTTATATTTCACACACACACACACAGATATATATATATATATATATATATATATATATATATATATATATATATATAGTCAGGCTAGAATACACTCGAGTGTATCCGGAGCGGAATACACTCAAGTAGTTTTTCATGATGCAATATTTTTTTTGAAAAATCTAATCCATTGATCTTCTTAAACATCTCGTGAACAACTCATACGCAAAATTTGAGCACATTTGGATATGTATAGCTCATGTTATGAGACCACAAAAATTATGCATTTCAAATTAGTTTTGCGCGTCGATTTTGTTGCCCTCGGATGAGTGACTTACACTCATCCAAATGGGCTCAAAATTTGTATGTAACCTATTTATAGTATGACAGTGAAGATCAACGGTTTGCATTTTATAAAAAATAGTCTTGATATGCAAACACACTTGAGTGTATCCCTGCGATCCGTACACTCGAGTATATTCTAGCCTGACTCTCTCTCTCTCTCTCTCTCTCTCTCTCTATATATATATATATATATATATATATATATATATATATATATATATATATAGAGAGAGAGAGAGAGAGAGAGAGAGAGAGAGAGAGAGAGAGAGGTTAGAATACACTCAAGTGTACAGATCACGATGTACACCCCAATGATGTTTGCCTATCTAGACCATATTTTTTCAAAATCTAATCCATTGATCTTCATGGTTACAATAATAATAGGCCACATATAAGATTTGAGCTCATTTGGATGAGCGTAAGTCACTCATATAAGGATAACAAAATTGAAGCACAAAATTAATTTGAAATGTATGATTTTTTCCTCTTTTAGATGGACGACGTATAAGTGTCCAAATGATCTAAAATTTATTATATAGTATGTTCTTAAGATATTTAAGAAGATCAACGATTTAAATTTTTCAATAAATTACTACATCTTTAAAAATGACTGAGGTGTACGATGCCTCCGGTACACACTCGAGTGTACACTACCCGACTCTCTCTCTCTCTCTCTCTCTCTCTCTCTATATATATATATATATATATATATATATATATATATATATATATATATATATATATATATATATATATATATATATATATATATATATATATATATATATATAGGGCAGCGATCCAGTGAGAAACATATCTTGTGAGAGCATGAGAGGCATTTGAATAACACTCTACATAGATCAATTTTTCATAATCCAACCGTATAGATTACAAGTATATATTAATATTTACCTTCCTACAAAATTTTATCACCATCCAATTTGTAGATCATTCAAAACAACAAAATACTTTTCGACGCTCTATATTGAATTTCAGGCTCACCGTTGGATGTAAAAAGTGTATATTGTACATATGGCCATGTAAATAATGTATGATTGTAATGATTTTTTGTGAGAAGGTAAATGAAATGATGCCTTTTCCATCTATACGGTTGGATTTTTAAAAACAACTCCCGATTTGTAGTTATTCAAATGCCTCTCATGCTCTCACCGTAGGTTGTTTCTCACTGGATCGCTACCCTATATATATATATATATATATATATATATATATATATATATATATATATAGAGAGAGAGAGAGAGAGAGAGAGAGAGAGAGAGAGAGAGTCAGGCTAGAATACACTCGAGTGTATTCAGAGCAGAATACACTCAAGTAGTTTTCCATGATGCAATATCTTTTCCAAAAATCTAATCTGTTGATCTTCTTAAACATCTTGTAAATAGCTCCTATACAAAATTTGAGCCCATTTGGTCATTTATAGGTTATGTTATGAAGACCACAAAAATTATGCATTTCAAATTATTTTCATGCGTCGATTTTATTGCCCTCAGATGAGTGACTTACACTCATCCAAATGAGCTCAAAATTCGTATGTAGCCTTATAATAGTATGACAATGAAGATCAATGGTTTACATTTTATAAAAAATAGTCTTGATATGCAAACACAACTTGAGTGTAGCGTGCGATCTGTACACTCGAGTGTATTCCAGCCTGACTATATATATAACGATCCAGTGAGAAACATATCTTTTTGAGAGCATGAGGGACATTTGAATAACTCCTCTCCACATAGATCATTTTTTTATAATCCAACCATATAGATTACAAATATACCTTAACATTTACCTTCCTATAAAATTTTACCACCATATGATATGTTGTTCATTCACAACAACAAAATACTTTTCGACGCTCTATATTGAATTTCAGTCTGACTGTTGGTTGTAAAAAGTGTATATTGTACATATGGACATGTAAACAATGTTTGATTGCAATGATTTTTTGTGAGAAGGTAAATGAAATGATGCCTTTTCCATATATACAGTTGGATTTTTAAAAAATAGTTCCGAATTTATACTTATTCAAATGCCTCCCATGCTCTCACCATAGGATGTTTCTCACTAGAACGCTACCATATATATATATAAATATATATATATATATATATATATAGTCAGGCTAGAATACACTCGAGTGTACAGATCGTACGAATACACTGAAGTGTGTTTGCTTATCAAGAATATTTTTTTTCACAAAATGTAAACCATTGATCTTCATTGTCATACTATAACTAGGCTACATATAAATTTTGAGCCCAATTGGATGAATGTAAGTCAATCATCCAAGGCAACAAAATCGACACACAAAACTAATTTGAAATGTATAATTTTTGCAGTCTTTATAAGATGACCTATAAATGTCCAGATGTGCTCAAATTATATATATGAGCTATTCACAAGATGTTTAAGAAGATAAATGAATTAGATTTTTGAAAAAAATATTACATCATGAAAAACTACTTGATTGTATTCTGCTCTGAATACACTCGAGTGTATTCTAGCCTGATTCTCTTTCTCTCTCTCTCTCTCTCTCTATATATATATATATATATATATATATCGAGTGTATTCAGAGCAGAATACACTCAAGTAGTTTTTTATGATGCAATATTTTTTTTTCAAAAATTTAATCCATTGATCTTCTTAAACATCTTGTGAATAGCTCATATACAAAATTTGAGCACATTTGGACATTTATAGGTCATGTTATAAAGATAGCAAAAATTATGCATTTCAAATTAGTTTCGTGCGTCGATTTTGTTGCCATCGGATGAGTGACTTACACTCATCCAAATAGGCTCATATTTTGTATGTGGCCTAATTATAGTATGACAGTGAAGATCAATGGTTTATATTTTGCAAAAAAATAGTCTTGATATGCAAACACACTTGAGTGTATTCATGCGATCTGTACACTCAAGTATATTCTAGCCTGACTCTCTCTCTCTCTCTCTCTCTCTCTATATATATATATATATATATATATATATATATATAAGTGACACATGTGGAGTATGTTCACAATAGATAAATGTTTATATTTTTGTGATTATGATGATGTTTCTCCAAAATCAAACTTTGTTGTATATAGATTGATTCAACACTATATAGATTGGATGTGCTTAAAAAATCATCACCCTATCTCATAAAGATCATGAGATATATCAATATACCATCTAACAGTTTATGTAGTTTGTGCAACTTATCGTTAATTACAATTGAGGTACAACCAAAATATAGTTTTTTTGGATGGAATCTATGGCAACAACCTATCAGATTTATAGTTTGTCTAATTTCTTCTTTAGCATAATGCGAAAGATTACCTTTTGATTTACCGGAGGCAGAGGAAGAATTAGTAGCGCGTTATCAAATTGAGTAATACATATGTTCTTTCATTGGATGATGTATGGATTTCAATTTGTGGTGATATTTAATACACATCTTATCGATGGGGTATAAATCACATTCGTAAGGTTTGATTGTTCAATAGAACTTTACAATCATCATAAATAATGATGGGTACATATAAGCTACATGTACTAGGGTACTCAATTCTTTTAGCATATATATATATATTACAGAGTTAAGTAAGAATACATATTATATAATAAACTATCATGAAAGAATTATTTTGGAAACATAAACCGTTGATCTTTTTAGATATCTTAAGAACATACTATATAATAATTTTAGCTCATTTGAACAATTATAGGTCATGCATTTAAAGAAGACAAAATCATGCATTTCAAATTAGTTTTGTGCGTCGATTTTTTTGTACTTAGATGAGTGACTTACACTCTTCCAAACGGGCTCAGTTTTGTATATGACCTGTTATTATTATAAATATGAAGATTAGTGGATTGTATTTTACAAAAATATAGTCTAGATAAGCAAACATCATTTGGGTGTATGACATGATCTCTACACTAAGTGAATTCTAGCCTAACTCTACACACATGTATATATATGTATATATGTAGCTACATATATATACACATATACATATAAATATACATATACATATACATATACATTTATGTATGCCGATGTAGGTAGGGGTTCTTCTTAGGGAGGTGTGGCCACTTTTTCCTATGGCTTTCGGGCATCGATTGGTGGAGGCGTTTTGCTCTAGACTTTTGGGTCTGGATCTTGGGCATCTCAGAGGCTTTTCAACTCTTGGGACACATTCTGGTTGCTAAGATTGCTTGGTGGCTGGTGTGTGGTGTCTTTAGAGGTAGTAGTCTTCTTCCTTCTTATTGTTGAGCCCGACTATGATGAGTTTCCTAGCCCCTTTATCCTTTACTTGTTCTTTTAGATTAGGTTGTATTTTTGTCCTATTTTGTCCCTCTCTTTGTTAATCGACGTTTCTTTCTCTCCTCATAGTAGGCTATTTTTCTCAGTTAATTTTGTTGTGCAGTTGTATGGCAGCAAGAGCAGAGGAAATATCCTTTCAGAACATCAGTTTGGTGTATTTACTCTACCACAGATACATGCTCAAGTTGAAGGTATCCCTCATAGAAAGCTGCATTAGCCAGCGGAATAGAAGAGGGGTCTGTACATCATTGTTCTTATCAAATTCCGATATGAGCTTTTGTGGTGGGTTGTATATGTTCTTGATCATTGTGTGGTCTGTAAGTTTGTCTCCCTCTTCATGTAGATGCCGTATGGCTCCTCCGTAATGAAATTAGTTTGTTTAAAAAAAAATATATGCTGACAAGGAGTAGCTCAAGTGGTCAGGCACGATGTTCCCTAGCAAAGGGACCCAGGTTCGAATCCCAGTTGCCGTTTTGATTTACCACCTTCCCGGTCGTTCGGCCTCCGCCACGGGCGTGGGAGAGGGGATGGGAAAGTTTTCTCTCTTAATCCCACACATACATATATATATATATATATGGCTAAAATAATTGTGTACCTGAGTACATGCAGCTTACATGTACCCATCTTCATTTATGATGATTATGAAATTATATTCAATGATCTAACCTTGTGGATGTGATGCATACCCCTTTTATAAGATGCGTATCAAAAATCACTGCAATACGATATCCATACATCATCTTATGAAAATTACAGAAACCGTTGGATGATATATTGCTATATCTCATGATGTATATGAGATATGGTGAAGATTTTTTAAACACATATAATCTATATAGCGTTGAATCAATCCAAATGGTTGGATTTTGTAAGCATACTACACATGTGCCATTTTAATGGTAGGTACAGATAAATTACATGTACCGGCCGGTACACACTTCATAACCTCTATATGGCTAAAAAAATTGTGTAACTGAATACATGGAGCTTACATATACCCATCTTCATTTATATTGATTGTAAAATTCTATTCAATGATCTAACTTTATGGATGTGATGCATACCCCTTAGATAAGATGCGTATCAAAAATCACTGCAATACGATATCCATACATCATCTTATGAAATAATATGTGTATTTAGTAATGAACGATAAGTTAAAAAATTAAAGAAATCATTGTATGATATATTGATATATCTCATGATACATATGAGATATGGTGATGATTTTTTAAACACCTATAATCTATATAGTGTTGAATCAATCCATATAGTTGGATTTTGTAAGCATACTCCACATGTGCCATTTTAATGATAGGTACATATAAATTACCTGTACCAGCCGGTACACACTTCCTAACCTCTACATGGCTAAAAGAACTGTGTACCTGAGTACATGTAGCTTACATGTATCCATCTTCATTTATGATGATTGTGAAATTTTATTCAATGATCTAACCTTATGGATGTGATGTGTAACCCTTAGATAAGATGCACATAAAAAATCACCGCACTACGATATCCATACATCATCTTATGAAAGAATATGTGTATTTAGTAATGAATGGTAAGTTAAAAAATTTACAAAAACTGTTGATGATATATTGCTATATCTCACGATACATATGAGATATGGTGATGATTTTTTAAACACATATAATCTATATAGTGTTGAATCAATCCATATGGTTGGATTTTGTAAGCATACTCCACATGCTCCATTTTAATGGCAGGTACATATAAATTACATGTACCGGCCGGTACACATTTCCCAACCTCTATATGGCTAAAAGAATCATGTACCTAAGTACATGTAGCTTACATATACCCATCTTCATTTATGATGATTGTGAAATTCTATTCAATGATCTAACCTTTTGGATGTGATGCGTACCCCTTAGATAAGATGTGTATCAAAAATCACTCGATATCCATACATCATCTATGAAAGAATATGTGTATATAGTAATGAACGATAAGTTAAAAAAATTATAGAAACCTTTGGATGATATATTGCTATATCTCATGATACATATGAGATATGATGATGATTTTTTAAACAAATCTAATCTATATAGTGTTGAATCAATCCATATGGTTTGATTTTGTAAGCATACTCCACATGCACCATTTTAATGACAGGTACATATAAATTACATGTACCAGACAATATAGACTTCCTAACCTCTCTCTCTCTCTATATATATATATATATATATATAATTCTATTCAATGATATAACCTTTTGGATGTGATGCGTACCCCTTAGATAAGATGCGTATCAAAAATCACTCGATATCCATACATCATCTATGAAAGAATATGTGTATATAGTAATGAACGATAAGTTAAAAAAATTACAGAAACCGTTGGATGATATATTGCTATATCTCATGATACATATGAGATATGGTGATGATTTTTTAAACAAATCTAATCTATATAGTGTTGAATCAATCCATATGGTTGGATTTTGTAAGCATACTCCACATGCACCATTTTAATGACAGGTACATATAAATTACATGTACCGGACGGTATAGACTTCCTAACCTCTCTCTCTATATATATATATATATATATATATATCAACCATTCATTCACTACTCGTGCATCTGTTTTGTAATAAGAAGACATATATTTGTAATGAGAAAATCAACGTTATAATGAGATGACCGAAATTGTAATACAAACACTCGTTTTCTAATACTATATAAACTACTATCTTAAATATCATTTTTACTATTTTCAGAGGGAGAATAAAAGTTTCACGCTGTATTAATAAAACGAGTCTTTATATTATAATTTTGATTATCTCATTACGATTAGTTGCCTTCCTACTACAAAACAGATCCAAGAGTAACAAAAGCAGTGAATATATACCCATATGTATATATTATATACATACATCTCTCTCTCTATACACACACACACCATTCATTTACTACCCGTACGGGTAATTAAGGTTAGTTACATGTGCATCCATTTTTTAATAAGAAGACACATATTTATAATGAGACAACCAACATTGTAATGAGATGACCAAAATTGTAATACAAAGACTCCGTTTTGTAATACTACGTAAACTGTTCTTATAAATATCATTTTTACTATTTTTATAGGGTAAATAAAAATTTCACGCTGTATTTACAAAATGAGTCTTTGTATTATAATTTTGGTTGTAGGCGCCTTCCTATTACAAAATAGATCCACGAGTAACAAAAGTTAGTTACCCACATGGGCAATGAATATATACCACACATACATATATATATGTGTGTATATATGTATATCTATCTATCTATCTCTCTCTCTCTCTATATATATATATATATATTTGCTACCCCACAAGTAGCTTCATTTTAGTTACCCTACCTTCCTAATTTAGTACTTGTGCCTTCCTAATTTACTATCTGTTCCCTCCTAATATACCAAGTATATGCCCCTCTTGATTGACATTATACTAGCGCCTGACTACTGTGTGGAGAGGAGTGAATCGTGGTGGAGAAGACGTTGTAGAGGAATGAAGAATAGGAAATCCATGCAGAGAAGATTCTATGGATGTGTATGATTGTTAGATGAGGAGTTTCCAAGGAAGAGGAGGTAGAGAAAGGTCTTGCTGTCACTGCTTCTTGAGGAGGAGTTCCCGTAGTGGGAATTTACATGAAGGCTTTACTTATGTGTCATTGTCGCTTCAAATTTCCAGGAAGCCAGAAAGGTATCATTGATTTTTATTAAATCCAATTCCTCCTCCATATTCCTTCATTCTCTATCCATCCTTCCTCTTTTTTCGTTCAAACCACAGTTATGGGGAAATCGAAGGGCATACATAAAGGGGGAAAAGTGGCCATACTAAAACATCCCTAGTTCCTATGTAACATGAAGGCAGGGTTGACAATACAAGGGATAATAGCAACTTCTATGTCAATGGTGGCAATTTTGTCGAGGCTAGTTTTGTGAAGAAAGCTCACAAAGTGCCAAAAGCTCTTAACAATTCTTATAAAAGGGTTCCAACAAATGAGGGAAACTAAAAAAGATACATGAGGAGCAAACAAAAATTCAAAAGATATAGTGGAAGACATTAATGAGGACAAATGTGCATATGAATATACAGAAGAAGATGCAAGAGGTAGTTGAGAGAGAGTTGATGTAAAGGACAAAGGATTGGTTAGTAAATTTAGAGATCAAATCCATCATCTAGTGATTTGATTTCTTAAAAAGTACCCACTGATATAGATACTCTTCGTACACCTTCAACGAAAATAGCATTTCACTTGAAAATGTAATTTATAGCATACTGCAAACTAGATTGTCTATGATAAGTCATATCCTTCAATCTCTATACTATTTTAGTTTCCAATGATGTGGCGTAGGAAGAAATCCTATGATAAATTGACCAAGATGGTAGATAAGAGAGAAACTAAACATTTTTTTAATAAGAGAATCACACCCACTAAGAGTAAACCTACAACTATCCCTATTGGGGGAACACATTGTTGGTGCTAGATGACAGATTAGTCCCTTCCAAGCTGGGGTACAAATCACTTCAATGTGAATATCTGTATAAAACATTATAATTGGTTCATGTTGTCTATTGTGTTTATGCATGTATGTCATATATACAAAGAGAGATAACATGTTTAATACAAATAGAGTACATGTAATGTGAAGTATATAATTGTACCCTAAATGAAATTTTTGTAATACAAAGTGGTAATTTGTATTCTTTCAGAGAAACATGTAATTATAAAATTTAATGGTTAAAAAAGACACACATTCCAACAATTTTATGTATCTTGTTCATATTTCCATTTCAATTATCATAGTATGTGTGGTTATATTCTTAGAATATTGCAATTATGTCAAGTTCTATATACAAATGCAAATATTCAATGCAAATCATCAATGTTACATAAATGGATATATCCAATTTAAGAATGGACTTATTTTTAGTGAGAAACAACTTAAAATGGTGAAGAGTACAACATTTGCCAACCTAATCAATATACCACAACTAAAAGATGAGATTGGAGTTCTAGAGGACATTATTGAGATTTTTTTTGGTGGTGATGAGTTTGAAATGGTGAAGAGTTTATGAATGAGAATGACAGTAGAATATGTTGGTGTCATTCTAGGAATACCATGTGCATGAATTGATATAGTGACAATCAAGAACCAGAGGTAGTTAGGAAGGTTGGAGAGGAGATGTTTGAGGAGGAAATGTTTTCCAAAATGGTGAATTGAGGTAGATTAGACTTGGCTGGCGGTGGAAAGAAAAAGCATCACATCTGCTTCATATTTTTTAATTCATTTTTGGTTCACACGACTTCAGGTAGATAAAGCATCTATAAAAGCTATGCTTGTCAATCGAGTAGGTGATTTTGGATTAGCTCTTGGGATTTTTGGTTCCATTTTCTCATCCTAGTGAGTAGGTTGAGTCAATAAGGAGTGGATTGGAAGTTCACCCTTCTGGTCATTTCCTTTTGTATCTCCCTTGTCCTTCCCTTTCCCTGGAGAGGTTATACAACGTTCTGTCACCCTCATCATTGATGCAGTTTCTAGAAATTGCAAACCAGATTTCCTCCATAAATTCTCCAAACAACATTTGTTTCCTATGTTCCTCCTCAATAACAATGTCAAATGAGGTAGAGAGGAAGTAAGCATTTCAAGAAAAAAGGATGAAGGAACTAGATCTGCTTCATAAGAAAAATGTTGCCAAGACATGTCAAAGAATGATGATAGGTGATACTGAGGTTAATTGCCAAAACATGTGTATGTGTTGGATGTTGTACCTCATGGTCACATTCCATGTATCAGACACATGGTACAATGCATCATTGTATATCCTACATTATCTCAATGAAGTGACCACAACTCCATCCCTAAATTGGGCAAAGCTGGTACACAAGCAAAATTTCCTGTGGATGGAGTTCATTAAAGGAAAATTTAAGACAAGCAGATCAAGTGAAATCATGATGAAGAAGACCCTTTATGCTACCAGTTGTATGGTGTGCTTATATGTAAATATGAAAACCAGATTTACTTTTATGTTTTTCCTTCTTGAGTAAGACAAAAAATTGAAAATGTACTAATTAGAAAAGAATGAATGTAGGTTTAGGAACTGGATATGACAAACATTGTAGAACCCAAATACAAGAATGCAAAGTCGAGGGTTAGGAAATGGAAAGATCCAGTGAACATGACAAAAGAAATGTCATCAATAGGAAAAGATGAGGTAAACGTTTATATTACTGAAAATTTGTTTCCATTACAAGATGTATGTTTGTATTACTGAATTTGTGTTTCTCTTACAAAATGCAATTTCAATCCACATAATTCTTATCTCTATTTACAATATATGTTTGTAGTACTCAATTTTTCTCTATTACAAAATGCTTGTTTTGTATTATATAAGCTTTGTTTCCATTACAAACTATGTGCTTGTATTACTGAAACATTATCTACGCTACAATTTTCACATTTGTGTTGCAAAATCGTTGTTTCTAATACAATGATTGATTTCCTACTACAAAATTCTTGTCTATATTACAAAAATGTTGTTTGTCTTGCAAAATGCAAGCTTCTTTTATAGAAATGTTGTTTGTATTACAAAATACATCTATGTAATTTTATCTAAATCTTCTCTGTATAGTCCATATGTATTCTAAAATAGATGAAGGTGGATAACAGTGATGACTTAGAAGTGGTCAAAGATTTGAAAGATACACAATTTTACATCACAAGGAGAAAAGTTCCCATACTTCAAGTCCAAGAGTATGCAACAAGGGAGGAGGAGTGTGAAGTCAAAGAAAAAAGAAAATAGTCAAAGGAAGAACATGAAACAAGAAATGATAACTTGGTAGATAGAATCAAGTCTCTTGAGGATGATCTAGCAAAGCACAATGAATGTCTTCAAAATTTTTGCAGAGGTAATGGAGGAAAACAAGAAGTTGAAAGTGAGGGTTCATGAATTGGAGGAAGAGAATTTTTTTTAAGAGACAATTTAGCTCTGTAGAGGAATCACAATAGTTCACTCGACTACATTTCAGCTCTGTAAAACACACACCTCCAACAATAAAAGAAGTTCCAGTAGTAAGAAAACAAGAAACACCTACACCAAAAAAAAGGAAATGAAGATGTTTGCTAAGAAGAAAAAGAAGATAAATTCAAACCTTGGAAGCATTGAAAAAAATGTAAAGATTAGAAGGGAGCCAGTGGCAAGTACATATATTTCTTTTTTATATTCATCTTTTCTTGAGTATTACATGAAGTGCATTACAATAAATATTAATAAGCCTTGTAATCTAACATATATACTGGAAAGGAATGCAAACTTCATTGGATGTGAAAACTTCAAGGGTGATCAGTGGAGAGAAGTAAAGAACTTCAAGGAGAAGATCGATGAAGTGTAAGAGAACACAAGAAAATAATTATGTGATACATACATATAACCAACCTTATTTAATATATTGGCTAACACTTTTTTTACATGTCAAGAAGGGAATATAATTTTGAAGATGACACATGGTGCACAGGAAAAACAACTATCAAGGCTGCTTTTCAAGAACCAAATGATCGAATCTCCTATAATATTGACACCTCAAGATCTAATACATATATACACTTTTCATGTAAATTATGTACTAATGTCCATTGTAATGAACAAGTGATTGACAACTTTGTGGACATGCTCAAAGCAACCTAAAGTAAGAAAAAAAATCAAATGGCATTTCTTCAAAACATATGTCCCGGTAAGAATGAAATACAAGAAGAGTTTGAATGATCTAAATTTCAGAAAATGTTGAATCATATTTAGTACATAATTTGTGTTTCTTGTAGCAAAAAATACACATGGGTGTACATAGCATTACAATGGAGATAATAAGTGAACTACCAAGTCTGTTCAACATCAGACAAAGTGATTTTGAGAAGTTGGATTCATTGTTCACTATTATGAGCAATGACACACATTGGCATCTGCTGGAAGCTAATTTCATACAATAGAAATTCAGGGCATTTAACTATCTTTCTAGAAACTCAACTTAAAAGAGAGAGGTGCAAAGATGGGTAAGTATCAAGCATTTTTTGAAGAAAATTATCCATACAATTGTAAAGTAAATACATTTTATGACATATATTTGTTATTTTGTTTTAGGTTGGATGGATAATGGAATACTTAAGAGGACTATCTGATAGAGGGATCCAGATGTCTCAATGGGAAGTTGAATATGCTGACTGCCCACAATAGGCAAAAAATGAGGTGGATTGCAATATGTTTGTTATGAAATACTTGGAATGCTTGGTTAATGGACATAGTATAATCTTTACAAATGAAGACATTCTGCAATACAAGGTGATATATTTCACAAGATGATGACATTTGGGAAATTAAAGGACATTGAATAAATGCAAGAGTCAAAGGGGGAGCATTGAAGAAATTAAAGAGTCAAAGGGAAGCAGTGAAGACATGCAAGAGTCAAAGGGGGAAGATTAGAGATGATTTTTTTTATAATATTTGAAGATGTGACTTTGATGTAGATATGAAACTAACTGTGATTTGACCAAAGTTCAGTTGTAGTTGATGTAATCATTTGATTTTCAACTTCAAGGAGTTAGGAATGTAGTTGTGTTCTAACAAAACCTCAATTTTTGTAATGCTTGAAGTTGTTACTTTAATGCAGTGATCAAAGTGGAATCGATAAAACTATTATGCTTGTAAGGCAACATCTTTTTTGTGAAAATTTAAATTTGATGTTTGTAAGATGTTTATTTTGTGCCATTATTACAGTAACTTTTTTGTGGTTTGTTTTGATGCTTTTTGAGTATCATTGTCTTGGTTGTTGTGTTTGTATTATGTTCAAAAAGGAGAATCTATATGTTGTAACTAGAAAGGATCACATGTAATAGGAATGAGAAGAATGGAAGGAGAGCTAGCCATTCTATAACGAGAGGGAGAGGACTGCTTTAAAGGATGATTTTCTATAGTACAATCCGATTTGTCACATTCTACTCTTCCAAGAGAATGAACCTAGGTAGCATGCTGAATCAAAACAAGAATGAACATCCTGTAATGAGAATGGAGAAATAGGAAAGGGAAGGATAAAAGTAACCACAAATTATGTTCTACAAGGAGAATTTATATGTTGTAACTAGAAAGGATCGCATGTATTAGGAAGGAAAAGAATGTAAGGAGAGCTAGCCGTCCTATGACAAGAGAGAGATGACTATAATGAAGGATGATTTTCTATAATAGAGATCAACATGTTACATTCTACTCTTCTAAAAGAATGAACCCAGGTAGAAGGTTGAATCACAATAAGAATGAACATCATGTAATGAGAATAGAGAAATAGGGAAAGAGAAAAAGTAACCAAGAATTATGTTTTGCAAGACGAATCTATATGATGTAACTAGAAAGGATCACATGTAATAGGAAGGAGAAGAATGTAAGGAGAGCTAGACGTCCTGTAATGAGAAGGATAGTACTATAATGAAGGGTGATTTTCTATAATACAGACTGGATGTGTCAGATTCTACTCTTCCAAAAGAATGAACCTAGGTAGAAGGCTGAATCGCGATAAGAATGAACATCATGTAATGAGAATGGAGAAATAGGAAAGGGAAGGAGAAAAAGTAACCAAAGATTATGTTCTGCAAGGAGAATCTATATGTTATGTTGTAACTAGAAAGGATCGCATGTAATAGGAAGGAGAAGAATGTAAGGAGAGCCAGCCATTCTGTAACGAGAAGGAGAGGATTGTAATGAAGGGAAATTTTCTATAATACAGATTGGATGTGTCACATTCTACTCTTCGAAGAGAATGAACCTCGTTACATAATCATTAGCCATCCAACAGACAGTTGAATTTGATACAAACAAAAATCAAAAGGAATACTTTTTATAAAATTGATTTAAATTGAATGTCAATTACAAATACCACAATGAATGTCTCACCCAACACAATTACATTATATTTCAAATTCAAAGGCACCGTTACAAATCTAGAAGCACCATTACAAATCTAGCACAACCATTACAAATCTAGAATCACCATTACAAATCCATCACAACCATTAAAAATCCAGAAGCACCATTACAAATCTAGCAACAACAACAAAGAAGTATATAAGTCAAGTCCAAAAATAGCATAAGAATTACAAATCCACCATAGAAACAACTTCTTCAGCATGAAGACGTTGTCAACTTCCAAAATAGAATCTCTACTCAGTTCCTGGACATATACAAACCAAAAAGAAAGATAAGATGACAATGTTGTAGATTTACAATATATATTTGGAAAAAAGGTAACATACACACCTATTTCTTCAAAGGACAATTTTTGCTCTCATGATTGACACCTTATTGTAAGAAATTCTTACACTGTCTCACTTTAGTCTGGGAAATTTCAACTCTTATACCACACATTAGTCACTCTAGGTCTGCCTTTAGTTTTGCAAATACTAGGAATATGGACCTTGACAACAGAAGAAGCTGTATTAGAACCAGTTACACCAACATCAATAATATCTAATTCCAACAGCTCCTTTATAAAGCAATAAGCTTTTCATGACAAAGTCTATAGCATTGTTCCTACACACTATGTTGACAACTAAATTACAAGTAGAAACCAACTGAAGCATCCTCCTAGTGGATGAATGCATAACACATACTTTGCCAAAAACCAAAGGGTGATCTCTATATCCTTTGCTCCACCTCATTATTATATATGGCTCAAGAAGAGTACAAAAATCATGACTCTTTAGATAAGCAAGAATGTGCCTACATGGAATTCCTTTGAATTCTAACATGAAAAAATTACGGGATGGCATACCAGTAGATGAATCTTTCTTCAAAATAGGAGGATAACTAGAACCACCAACACGTTGGACCTCAAACACACCTTCATTAGAAATTTCCTCCACGTTATACACCATACTTTTATGAACTTCAGATTGAAAGATCTTAAAAATAGACTTGGTGTATATACCTCTCATTTGCTCCTCCAAAGGCCACAATGAAGCCAAAGGCAGATTGCTGTACTCGTCATCAAAATCCTTGAATTTTTCTATCTCCCTCACATGAGAATAAGCAATCTCCGAGCTACAAACAAGTTCATAAATAGTTTTCTTGCTGTTGACGTGGCTTCTAATGAATGCATTAAGGCTCTCACTTCTTTGCATTATCCTCATGCCAACAAAGAAGGAATCCTACATAAAACATGGCACCCACTTCCACCACATAGCGTACACATTGCAAAACCAACTAATGGACAATAAGACATTATCTTCAACTACAAAAATCCACCCCTCTTCAAAATTGTTTGTATCATCTATATTTTAGACAACCATTCAAAGCACTAATGATTTGATTCTTGTTAGGAATTCCACCAAGTTTAGAAGGGATTTTCTGCAGAATGTGTCAGTTGCAGAAACGATGCTTACATGATGGGAAAATAGTAATAATCACAACATTCATTGTTGGGTCTTGATCAATTATGATGGAAACAAGATCTTTACCAAAACACAATAAATATTGATTGAAAATCCATACAAATGAATCATACTTTTTGCCCGACAACAAAGCTGAAGAAAATAACACTATCTTACAATGGTAATTCACACCACCAAAAATTACAAAAAACAATGGAATACTTATTGGTACAATAAGTGGAATCAAATACGATTGCATCACCAAACAATGCAGAGTCATCGAAAGAGATTGGATTAGACCAAAACAAGTGTGCCAAACAACCATTAGAATCTTTTTGATATACATAAAAGAATTTAGAATCCAAGACTTTGAAGTTTGCAAAACAATCCAACACCACATACACATCATGATCATCATACTCTTTTCTCTTCCTAAGGTGTCCATGAGCTTGCTACTTGTAAATTTTAACTTGACATAACCACTAGACTCAGATTCTATTAATGTAAGATGCTTAGACACAAGTATATTGGCTTGAATCATAGAAGAAATTATGTCTTTTTGACTTGGGTGAAGTGATGAATTACACTTCAAATAGCATAGATGAGCAGTATCAACAAGATCATGATTGTGATCCTCAATAAATGCACTAACAACCCATCTGGAGGAGGACTTGTCCAATGTCAATCGGATCATGGCTTTGTACCCACATTTTTTCACTGAACGTCTATGTTTCTTAGACAATTTCTCATGTAGATCACCAACATCATCACAAATAGGACTCAAAAGACCATTAGATCTCTTAGAACACCTATTTTAACCTTATTTATCACAAACCAAATCTTTTACCAAAAAAACCCTTAATACGGCCTTGATAACGATTATCGCCTCTCCTGACATTAAAACAAATCAAACCAGCATATCTACAATAAAAGGCTATACCATCATCTAAGCTTTCAAAAGCAAGTCCAATCCTAGGGATATCAACTGCAGAAAGGATGTCACAGTCAATAAATGAAGAGGAATGTAGATTACCATCACTATCAGTCATAGCATTGCTAATATTAGTATCAAGGCTGGGATCCATAACAATAAAAACCTCACAAACAAAAACCTACATAAAATGTAAGGGTGACACACTTCTAGTAAATAAAAGTAGAAAACTATAATGCAACCAAGCCTTGAGTAAAACAAAAGCATCAAACTATAATGCAGACACACCTTGAGTAAATAAAAGAAAAGCATTGTAATAGGACATAGACAGTAATTGAAATTAGTGTATTGTGGTGCAACCACACATAGAATAAACAAATGTAATATACTATAACAGAACCACACACATATAATAAAATAAAAATAGAAAACTATAATGCAAACACACCTTAAGTAGATGACATAAGTGCATTGTAATAGGCCACATAACAATAATAAAAAGCAGTGTATTGTGGTGGAACCACAAAGAGATTAAGTAAAAACAATGTACAATAATGAAAACATAGACACACAAAGTAAAAAAAGGCAATGTACTGTAATCAAAACACAAATACAGTAAAATAAAAGTGTAAACTATAATGCCTACACACCTTAAGTAATGGAAAACAATGCATTATAATAAGACACATCGACGGTAACTGAAAGCAGTGTTTTTTGGTGGAACCACACAAAGACAATGTACTATAATAGAACCACACACATAGTAAAAAAATCTATAAAACTGTAATGGAGACACACCTTGGGTAAATGAAGGTAGTACATTATAATTGGGCATCAAGGTAGGAATGATGGCTCAAGCAGTTCTTGGCAGCAGTAATGCATATGAGATCAACCTTTCTGGGTCAATAACAAGGATATGTGTAATGATGGGGTCAAAAGGGTGAACACAACCTTCAACTTTGAAATGTAACCACATCATGAATGAATAAGAGAGCACATATACATATAAAAATAATAATTGAAGGTAGGAAGGGATTGCTTACCTTCTTTACCAAGTGCCACCGCTACTCTGTCGATAGGTATTCAAGATCGTAAAAAATTTTATGATGAGCCAATGGACCACAACAACAACAACGAGTAGTGAAGCTACTAGACACCAAACATGATCGCACCCATGATGCTGTCACCAGGTCCCCGACTACAGATATGCCACCAACTCCACCCCACGCCTGGTAGAGAGAAAGAGGGAGAGGGAGATACGAGATGGTAGAGAACAAGTAGAAAGAGAGAGATGCTCTGTTGAATCTATCAGTGTATCACACAAGTGGGGATCATGCGAGGAATATTCACACGGAGGTGTGGTGTAACATGAGGGATAAGATGATGGTGGTAGAAGAAGTAAATTTATCAAAATGTATATGTTGCGAACAAACGAGTAACTAAAATGAAGATGTCTGTGTGGGTAGCAAATATACACTCATATATATGTATGTATGTATATGCATATGTATATATACATATCGGAATTGGGTAAATTTTATTCCAAAGTTCCTAACAAAGTTAGGTCAAATTACATAGTGGCCCTCAAACGCTACTATACATCTTACAAGTAGGCAGACTTGTAACTCACTCCCTATACATTGAGTCTACTTTTAAAAGCTTTGCATATCTTTTTTGTAGTTGATTCTATACTTCTGCTTTTATCATTGTGCTTTCTATCATTCCTTTCTTTCCATATATAGAAGACCATGGCAGAGTAGAGGAGCAGTAACTTATTCTTCTTTGCGCCTGTATCCTTTCCAAGCAAGATTATCATCTCTTTTGGTTTCTGCAATTGGATGAGGGCATAGCCAGTGTTGATGCTGACCGAATTCCATAACTCCTTAGCGTATGGGCAAGTTCTGAATAGATGTTCATGAGTTTCTTCTCCATCGCAAAAGTAGCATTTATTGATGATTCCTGGGTACCATTTCTCGAGCTTGTCCAAAGTATCCAGAGCTTCATTCACCACCCTAAATAGACCAATAGACCATTTAGGAAGTTCATATTCTGTCCATATGTATCTGGTGTAGTTGCCTTCCCCTCTGTTACGAATGATGTGCCAAATGTCCATGTTCGGATCATTTTGTCTCCAGATGCCCCTGTGTAGAGAGAATAAGTGTTTTATTTGCTGCCAAATCTTTGACATCCTGTTAATCACTCTTGAGTAGCCCTCCCTAGTGTTTGGCACGAAGTCAAGTCCTTTGGGATACCTACCTTTCATCCATCTCGCCCAGGGAGAGACACCATGGTTATAAGCAATAATTTTTTTAACAGTAGCCCAGTTGGCTATTTCTTGAAGAGTTTTGAGACCCACTCCTCCTTCTTCTTTCGGGAGAGCAATTCTGGCAAACTTCATAGGGTGGGTGCCTCCATCCCATATGAAGTTTGATATCATCATCTCCAACCGATCGAGTACTGCTTTATGGATTTCTCCTTGCTGAATCCAGTATATTAACAGTCCTTCAATGGCTGATTTGGTGAGTGTGATTCTGCCTGCCATCGAGGTTTTGGTAATTGGCCAACGAGCTATCATACCTTCAAGTTTATCCGTGCAATCTATGAAATCTTTAACCTGTAGGTTGCCCCCTGCAAGTGGAAAACCCATGTATCTTGTGGGTAAGGGACTGCTCTCAATCTCCAGGGCTTCTTTGATGGCTTCTTTCATGTTGATACAATTGTCAGAGATAAAGAATTGTGACTTTTGTTGATTAATATGCAGTCCGGTTTGTTCTCCAAACTTCATAAGAATCTTTTTGAGGTTGTTTAGATATTGATTCTTAGATTCAAGGAAGATGAGTAAATCATCGACAAAGATTAGATGACTCCAAACTTTGGCCCTATGGATAGTGTAAGTTCTGAGTTCTTTCTTTTCTTCAGCATCATTCATAAGTTGAGTGAAGTATTCCATCCAGATGGTGAATAACAAAGGTGATAACGGATCTCCCTGGCGTAGGCCATTAGTGCTTTTGAAGATGCTGTTTGAGGTGCCATTAACCAGGACTGAAAAGCTAGGAGTACATACACATTGCTTGATTAGTTTGATCCAATTATCTCTGAAGCCCAGTTGATCCATGATCCACCATAGCTTATCCCAACGTACACTGTCAAAGGCTTTAGACACATCGAGCTTCAAACTGATCTTCTTGTGACCCCTCTTAACTCCAAAGTCTGCCATGAACTCCCCTGCAAGCAGTCCGTAGTCTGCTATGATCCTCCCGGTTATGAAAGCACCTTGGTGTTCTGAGATAAGAATGGGTAGGACTGTCTTCAATCATTCAACGAGGATTTTAGTCATAATTTTGTAGTGGACATTACAACAAGCTATCAGTCTGTAATCAGCAAGAGACATGGTGGTCTTCTTCTTTGGTACTAGGACCAGAAACACATGGTTTACTTGTCTCAACATAGCTCCACCTTCCATGAGCCATTTGACGCTCTTATATAGATCGTCTTTGATTGTACTCCATCCTTCTCTGTAGAAGTGGGAGTTGAAGCCATCGGGCCCCGGGGATTTCTCAGTGCCTATGCTCCAGAGGGCTTCTTTTACCTCGTCTTCTGTGATAGTCCTACAGAGGAAATTGTTACAAGAATTATTAAGTTTTTCTCTCCATTTGAGTCCGTCGTCTTCCTCCAATTGAGTTTCCATGGGTTTGTTGTATAGGTTCTTGTAGAATTCCGTGTCTTGGGCTTCAAGGTCCTGCTGGCTTTTCACCATTTCTCCGTTAGTAGAGACCAGTTCAGTGATAGCATTTTGGGCTTCTCTTTTCCTCATTGCGTTGTGATATAGACTGGTGTTACGATCGCCGTCAGTGATCCAGGCTTGTCTGCTTCTCTGCCATGCGAACGTTTCCTCTGCAGCTTTTAGGTCCTCCAACATACGTTTTAGGTTCAACTCCTCTTCGATAAGGTCACAGTTTAGGGGGTCGGTTAGGAGATAGCTTTTGACCCTAATTAGGTCTTTTTTCATATCTTCCAACAACCTGGGGATGTTGACGAACTCTTTGGACCATGCTTTGAGTTTCTGTTTAAGATGCATAAGTTTCTTTGTGAATATGAACATTGGATTTCCTTCTATCTCTAGCTTCCATGCTTCTTCTAGTATGTCATTGTACCCTTTCCACAAAGTCCAGAAGTTGACAAATCTGAAAGACCGGGGCTTCCTTTCCTTCTCGTTTAGTTGCATAATCATAGGAGCGCGATCACTTATGTCAATGCTAGCTACTTTAATTTGAACAATGGGTAGTTGATTGAGCCAAGTTGAATTAACTAAGGCTCTATCTAACTTGAACGCAATGTGTTTGTCTAGTTTTCCTTTGTTGTTCCAGGTGAACACTCCATCTCCAGTCATTGGTAGTTCACATAGTTCAACTGTATTTATTGTGTAGTTGAATGATTTGATAATAGTTTCATCTACCAGGCGTCCTCCTTGCTTCTCCTCCTGAAGCCGAACATTATTGAAATCCCCCATTAAGATCCAGGGATCTTTGATGGACTTAGATAAATCAATGATGTCTCTCCATAAACTCTGCCTTTGGGTATGATGATTGAAGGCATAGATCACCGAGAAGACTATCTTCATACCTCCTTTATTTGTGCACTGAGCAGTGATCATCTGATCTGTCTTCTTCATGATATGAACCTCCCAGACATTAGGGTTCCATCCGAGACAGATGCGACCTAAGTCAACTTGTTCAAGATTATTTGTATGAGACCAACCCATAGGGTATACAGTCTCAATATATTTAGAATTGCACCTCTTTATTTTTGTTTCTATGATAGCTGCTAAAGAAACTCCACTGAACTTTATCCAGCTTCTCACCTCCCTTATTTTTGAAATCTTGTTGTTACCCTTGACGTTCCAGGTAAGAATGGACATAAACCCTTCTTGTTGTTCCTGGTTTTCCTGATAGGCTCCTTCTCCTTTCCCTTTTCACCCCCCTTGGTTTTCGAGTTCGAGTGATTATCCTTAGGAGGTTTGTGTGGGGTTTTCTCATTCTCTAAGATCTGAAGGATCTCTTCTTCTTCCTTATCTGAGTCGTTCAAAGCATTAAAAGGATTGGTGTTGGAGTTGGGAATTTCACCTTCCTCCATCTCCTTGTCCCCTGCGGTAGAATGTTTCTCCTTCCAGACTTTCTTGGGCTTTTGGAAACCCTCACTATCTACCTTATCTTCCTTTTTTTCCTTCTCCATCCGAGGACAGTCCTCGTTCCCATGACCAAAGGAGCAACAGTGAGAGCACTTTTTTGGCAGATATTCGTACTTAATTTTAAACGAGATCTCATCTTTGCCTGGTATATTTACCCAGACCATGTCCAGGTTATCCTCTTACTCTTCAAGCTCTACCAACACCCTTGCTTCATCAGCACCAGATGTCTCCATCGATCTAGTTCCCACATGCAAGACCTTCCCTACTCCTCAGGCAACCGTGCCCGCCGCCTTCTTTGTCCATGTCTTTCCATTTGAGGGGATTCAGATCCACAACGGGATCGTAGAGACATCTTCCTTCACCAGTTCATCACCATACATGTAGTGTCTGGCGATTACTAGGTGACTGTCGAACCAGCGTGGTCCACTATTCAAGTAGGTCTTCTTGTCCTCTGCATTCGAAAAACGTATCAGAAAGAATCCATTTTCCTTAGAAAGAAGGTCGAAGTCTCCTTTAGGGTTCCAAACCCTGTGGATCCAAGCAAGGAGATGAGGGTAAAACAACCTTTTACCCATGACGGAGATTGATACAGTGAATTCCCAGACGTCCTTCATACGCCCGTATTCCTCTGCATCCAGGTCTACGATCACTTTGCCATCTTTCTTCTTTGGCTTGGGGAAAACTAAGTTTTCCTTCTCTTGTGCAGGAGTTCTCTTCACGACATCAGTCCAAGGTTTCCTTTTCTTTCCATCGTGCTTCTCACAGTGTTCCGGGATAGGGATTTTTGGTGGATGGGTTGTGGATGAGTGGATGCGTGGTAGGTTTGATGGGGAGGATGGGTTGGGCTGGCCTGTGGAGGCCTCCATGGCCACCAGTCCTTCTCAGGATCTCCCTGGCTATCACCAGAGAAAACCCTAGGAGACAGAGGGGGTGGGGTATGTTATGTATGTATGTATGTATGTATGTATATATGTATATATAAATATGTATCAGAATCAAGTAAGTATATTCCGACATCCGCCCTAAAAAATATTAGGAGGTCAAGAGTACATGTAGGCCCAACGCCATACACCCATTTTAGCATTACAACTCACGCATTTAATCTATACACAGTCTACGTCTAATGCATATGTATGTATGTATATATCTATATATATATATAAATATATATATATATATATATATATATATATATATATATATATATATATATATATATATATATATATATATATATATATATATATATATATGGCTAAAAGAATTGTGTACCCGAGTACATGTATCTTATATGTACCCATCCTTAATTATGATGGTTGCACATATATATCGAATAATTTAACATTACGGATGAGATGTATACATCTTAGATAAGATGTATATCGAAAATAATCTAAATATGACACTCTTAGATCATCTAATGAAAGAAGATGTATATTTTCTAATCAACGGTAATTTGCCGAAACTGCAGAAACTGTTGAATGATATATTGTTATATCTCATGATTTATATGTGATATGGTTGTGATTTTTTAAACACACCTAATCTAAATAATGTTGATTCAATCCATATGGTTGAATTTAGTTAAGGTATTCTACATGTGTCATTTTAACGGGTGGTACACATAACTTACATGTACCTGCCGGTACACACTTCCTAACCTCTCTCTCTCTCTCTCTCTCTCTCTCTATATATATATATATATATAGTCAGGCTAGAATACACTCGAGTGTATTTAGAGCATAATACACTCAAGTAGTTTTTTCATGATGCAATATTTTTTAAAAATATATTATGTTGATCTTCTTAAACATCTTTTGAATAACACATACACAAAATTTGAGCCCATTTGGACATTTATAGGTCATGTTATGAAGACCATAAAAATTATGCATTTCAAATGAGTTCCGTGCGTCAATTTTGTTGCCCTCAGATGAGTGACTTACACTCATCCAAATGTGCTCAAAATTTGTATGTAGCCTAATTATAGTATGTCAATGAAGATCAATGGTTTACATTTTATAAAAAAACAGTCTTGATATGTAAACACTACTTGAGTGTAGCATGCGATCTGTAGACTCGAGTGTATTCTAGCCTGACTCTCTCTCTCTCGCTATATATATATATATATAGAGAGAGAGAGAGTCAGGATAGAATACACTCGAGTGTACAGATTGCACGCTACACTCAAGTCTTATTTGCATATCAAGACTATTTTTTTGAAAAATGTAAACCATTGATCTTCATTTCTATAGTATAATTAGGCTACATGCAAATTTTGAGCTCATTTGGATGCGTATAAGTCACTCATCTGAGGGAAATAAAACTGATGCACGGAACTAATTTGAAATGCATAATTTTTGTGGTCTTCATAACATGACCTGTAATGTCCAAATGGGATCAAATTTTATATATGAGCTATTCACATGATGTTTAAGAAGATCAATGGATTAGATTTTAAAAAAAATATATTGCATCATGGAAAACTACTTGTGTATTCTGCTCCAAATACACTAGAGTGTATTCTAGCCTGACTTTCTCTCTCTCTCTCTCTATATATATATATATGTATATATATAAACATTGTATTACATATCTGTGCAAAATTTGTTATTTTCTTATAGTAGGTAATTCATTTTTATAAAGCATATTGATTTCCTAAGTGAGTAGCATTTTTTCAATAGCAACCTACATTTCATTCTCATCATTATTTATTTACATAAATATTACAATCAATATAACATGTTAATCACACCTGAAATGTATGTGGAAATGCCACTCAAGTGTGTGATATGTGAAGTCTAAATGTTACATGCATATACTTGTCAAATTTTCATATGAAATTTCATATATATATATATATACATATATATATATATATATATATATATATATATATATATATATATATATATATATATATATATATATATATATATATATATATATGTATGTATTCTGACAAGGAGTGGCTCAAGTGGTCAAGCATGGTGTCCCTTGACAAAGTGATCCAGGTTTAAATCCTAGCTGTCGCCTTGATTTACCACCCTCCCAGATGTTTGAACTCAATCATAGGCATGGGAGAGGGGGAGAGAATGCCTATCTTAACCCCATAATCCCATACATGTATATGTATACATATATATATATATATATATATATATATGTATATGCATACATATACACACATATATATGCATATACATACATATACATACATACATATATATACACATATATATATGCATATACATTACATATATATACATATATATATTATACACAAACACACACACACACATATATATACATGTATAAATATATATATACATATATACATATATATGTGTGTGTGTGCATATATATATATATATATATATATATATATAAACACATACATAGATACATTTTTTTGGTTTGAAAAAAGACATGTTACTATATCTGATACCAAAACTTAGGGTACATAAATTGTGCCCCTTACATCAAAAGAAAAAAAACCAGGGAAGTCGATGTCAACCCACAACTCTTCCAAAAGAAAATGAGCTTTCCCCTCCCAATTTCAAAAAGAAATACCAAACAGAAAACAAAAAGACATCTCAGAGAAGAGAAATGAATAAGATCATAGAGCACAAATTGATTTGACAAATCTACAAACTCTATCCTAGGAATCTCATCACTTCTGTTCTTCCTATGTTTCTTCT
This sequence comes from Alisma plantago-aquatica, assembly GCA_963693085.1. Taxonomy (NCBI): domain Eukaryota; kingdom Viridiplantae; phylum Streptophyta; class Magnoliopsida; order Alismatales; family Alismataceae; genus Alisma; species Alisma plantago-aquatica. Next base: position 1,135,017,028 of record OY856412.1, on the reverse strand, counting down.
TATTGTTCTTTGGTCTGGATCCCTCACTCAACTTGAACTTTTTCATTAGATCTGGTACAAGATCATAAGAGCTGACAGATTTCACATCATAATCAACACTTATGTTTACATGCTAGTACTCTAGAGATAAACCTGAGCTCTACATTAGCTGCCTAGCACACATTGGAGTGACCTTGCGAATGGAAAGAGATAACTCCCAATTAAGGTTCAGACCCTCATCCACTAACACTGGTGAGCTGTAGAATATATCTAGATCTAATAAGCAAGAAGAGCTAGATGCCCTATTTGAGACTACCTCACCTTGTTACTGACTTGGGAGTCAACAAAACTATCAACACCTTGGACTACTGTTAAATTCATACCTACCCTATTCTTCTTGCTGGTTATGATAAAAGAAGAAGTGGAATAAAAAACTTTGGCATTTTGTTGAACACTTTCCGCTGGCTTACCAACACAAAGATGATACTCCATTACAACATGTTTGCTCTTGGTTATCACCGGATAAGAAGACAACTTATTCCCCAAACATTTGCATCCTAAGCACTTCAAAGGTTTAGCAATGAACTCAACCTTCAGGAGCTTTGATACACCATTGATTATAATTGTAACCTCGGGGAAATCTGAAGTGGACTCCATCTCAACACACACCACTGCTTCCTTGAGACAATTTGCTTTGAGGGAGACATCCTCATAGTCAATCAGCCTTCCAACTAAATTGGTGACCCCTACTAGTTGATCTAGAGTCCAAGGTAAACTTGGATTCTCTATATTGATCTAGATAGTTGTTGGTTTATTACACTAACGAGTTTTAATCATAAGAATGATCTTTTACTCAACTAGCTTTATCCCGCAAGTATACGAGAGTAGTTGTAGTCGAGGTCGAACATAAGGAGCGTTGGTTAGTTAGGCGCAAGAGTTATGATTTTCAATAATCTAGATCATTGCATACACGATGATTGGATTAGAATGACTAAATTATAGATTTAAAACAAAAAAATAAATTATCACTTAAGAAAGGTTAAGATTCAGATTTGGAAGGATATTGGACCTAGGATTTCACCAACATATCATAGCATAAAATAGGAGCATGAAATTTAAACATACTAAGCACTTGTTTTAAAGGAGAGTTTTATGTTTCACTTCACCTCTCAGTGCAAGTACAACGATCCTAACTCAATACAACATTCTCATGTATGCATTTTTTTTGGATCACAATCCTACTCCTCAACTCAATAAATTTCCACTCTCATGGTAAAGAAGGAGTTTCCAAGAGAGTACCTCCTTACTCTCCCACCTATCTTCTCAGATCAAGCAAAAGAGCATAAAACATACACATAAGGTGGCCAACCATACACACAGAAAAGAAGAAATCGGTACTCACAAGGTGGAAAAACAAGTAACATAGCTTTTAGTACAAAATTGTCATGTTCCATACATGCTATGACATGAGAGCTACTCTCCCATGTCCAAGAAAAGGAAACTTGAAATTTTTCATCAGATCTAGTTCAAGATCATAAGAGCTGACAAATTTCACATCATAATCAACACTTATGTTCATATGCTGGTACTCTAGAGATAAACTTGAGCTCTACATTAGCTGCCTAGCACACATTGGTGTGACCTTGCGAATGGAAAGAGATAGCTCCCAATTAAGATTCAGACCCTCCTCCACTAACATTGGTGAGCTGTAGAATATACCTAGATCTAATAAGAAAGAAGAGCTAGATGCCCTATTTGAGCCTACATCACCTTGTTACTGACTTGGGAGTCAACACAACTATCAACACCTTGGACTACTGTTAAATTCATACCTACCCTATTCTTCTTGCTGGTTATGACAAAAGAAGAAGTGGAATAAAAAACTTTGGCATTTTGTCGAACACTTGCCCCTGGCTTATCAGCACAAAGCTGATACTCCATTACAACACGTTTGCTCTTGGTTATCACTGGACAAGAAGACAACTTATTCCCCAAACATTTGCATCCCGAGCACTTCAAAGGTTTATCAATGAACTCAACCTTCAGGAGCTTTGATACACCATTGATTATAATTGTAACCTCCTTGGGGAAATCCGAAGTGGACTCCATCTCGACACACACCACCGCTTCCTTGAGACAATTTGCTTTGAGGGAGACATCCTCATAGTCAATCAACCTTCCAAATAAATTGGTGACCCCTGCTAGTTGATCTAGAGTCCAAGGTAAACTTGGATTCTCTATATTGATCTAGATAGTTGTTGGTTTATTACACTAACGAGTTTCAATCAAAAGAATGATCTTTTACTCAACTAGATTTATCCCGCAAGTATACGAGAGTAGTTGTAGTCGAGGTCAAACACAAGGAGCGTAGGTTAGTTAGGCGCAAGAGTTATGATTTTCAATAATCTAGATCATTGTATACAAGATGATTGGATTAGAACAACTAAATTATAGATTTAAAACAAAACAATAAATTATCACTTAAGAAAGGTTAAGATTCATATTTGGAAGGATCTTGGACCTAGGATTTCACCAAAATATCATAGTATAAAATAGGAGCATGAAATTTATACATACTAAGCACTTGTTTTAAAGGAGAGTTGTATGTTGCACTTCACCTCTTAGTGCAAGTACAACGATCCTAACTCAATACAACATTTTTATGTATGAATTTTGTTTTGGATCACAATCCTACTCCTCAACTCCATAAATTTCCACTCTCGTGGTAAAGAAGGAGTTTCCAAGAGAGTACCTCCTTACTCTCTCACCTATCTTCTCAGATCAAGCAAAAGAGCATAAAACATACACATAAGGTGGCCAGACATACACACAGAAAAGAAGAAACCGATACTCACAAGGTGGAAAAACAAGCAACATAACTTTTAGTACGAAATTTTCATGTTCCATACATGCTATGACATGGGAGCTACTCTCCCATGCCCAAGAAAAGGAAACTACTCGTCCATGATAGTGTACAATAGAAAATGTGTAGAATTTTCAAAATTCAACATGATTTAGAGAAGGAAAAGCTAAGTAATCCCAAGGTGTAACCAAAGAAAGGTAGAATTATGAATTGAGGACGAAATCCCAATTCTACAGATGCTCTAAACCAGACAAACCTCTCTCCTAAGAATCTTTGTGGAGTGAATAAGCTCTACTGCACCTTAGAGAAGAAGCTTGGAGAAGAAGAGAAGAAGAATGGGGGTTCTTTGGTAAGAAACCACCTTATTTCACCCAAAATCACCCTCCCTTGCCTAAACCTACTCTGGGACAAAAGACCTTTGAATTATGACAAGTGATAGACACTCCATAGAGTGGTTTCATCTTTTAAAATGAAAGGAATCGTATTTGAAAAATTGCTGAAACTGACAGGTGCATGACATGTCTTTTATAAGACACGACGTGTTTTATGCAATAACTGAAGCTTCAGTTGAGTTCTGGAAAGTTACACGACGTGTCTTTAATAAGACACGACGTGTGTTTGTAAATCTAGAGTTCTGCATTCAATTTCTAGACTGAGACATAGCGTGTCATTTTTAGACACGACGTGTCAATGGCTGTTCTGGGCTGCTGTGTATTTTGCTCATAACTTTTGACGTGTAGGTCAGATTTACATGCTGTAAAAAGTAGTATTTGTGCAATTTTGAACCCCAAAACATGTAGATACATGACGAGTGATCCAATAAGAGATAATATGATATATTACTCATCATTTCATTGCAAAATATAGTACCTATAATCCAAACTGTGAGACAAGTAAGAATAGCTAAAAATATAGAATCTAGCATGAATGAGAGTGATAATTGAGTCAAAACAACATGGATATGCAACAAAACATGATTCAAAAGATGATATGATTTGTGCACATCAAATCCCCCTAAGCTTAAACTATTGCTTGCCCTCAAACAAAAAGAGCATAGAAACACAAATGAAGGAATTGTCAAGTTCATACATAGATCAAATGAAATGAAAGATGTGTATAAGACCAAGCCAACCATAATCAACGTGTTTATACTCATAGCCATCAATTCAACTTAAACACCCAAGAAAGGGATTTTTAGTTCAGCAGGGGTGGTCACAATTAAATGAATCAATCAATTAAACAACACTAAGTAGAATTTGGATGACGAAGCTAAACAATTAGTGGATGTGCAACTCAAGCTCTCAGCTATTAGGGATACAAATGCTGAAATCTTAGTTAAAATTAATAATTTTAGTTGTACTCTCCTTCTTTCCAAAAATGACGTGACAATGGATTATGTGTTCCAACACTCGGCTGCTAATGTAGGCTTATGCACACATGAAGTGCCGATTGGGGTATTTTACCCTCTTTTAAGACATACCACCTAACCATCATGGCTAGATTGGACTTACACTAGGCTAGCATGATATGTGGGAAGTTTATCCATCTTTTATGGAGTATGAGGGTGAAATAAGCCAAAATAATAAAAAAATTCTACAACATAGGAGAGTCAACTAAATTGCAACATTAGCTAGATTTCATTCATTTGTTTTGATTTTTTTTCACTAAAAGAGTGGCTAAAATGCATTAAGAGTTTGGTAAGGGCAACCCGTATTCTAAATGATGTTGTAAAGTTTATTTACTCACAAAATTGAAACCATTACATGTTTTAAGAAATCAAGGATGTGAAAGATGAATGTTCAGTCTAGAAGCATAAACCAGAGTTAAGCACATGTTGATGGCCAAAAGGTTTCATTTGATTAATGCATGTCTTTTACAATTTCTCCAAATGATATTTCGCATAAAAAAAGGACAATCAGTTAAGCATAGGAGTTTTATCCACTTATAAAAGATAAACCTCATATCATACTAGATTTTCCACCAGAAGAGCAGAACTGAAAACAACAACTAAGAAAAAGATGATAAAAGGGAAATAAAACTACACTACCGACCGGTTGCTCTCCCCCTAAGCTTGAAATTTATAGTGTCCTCATTGCATATAACAAACTCAAGAGGATTGCAACCGATTACCTATCATGGTGAATGATGAAGATGGAGGTCCATTGCTTTGATTTAAGGCTGGAAATTGTTGTGCTAAAGATTGATGTCTCCTTGCAAATATATCCTCGATTTGGGGCAAGCAAAAGCACCTATGAGCTGCAACAAGAATAGTCTTTTGTACACCAATACTATTTATCTTTTCATTCTCCTTTGAAGCATCATCAAAATATGAGTTGGGAAGAGTGTTCTCATTATAAAGCAATGTGTCATCTAGAGTGTGAGGAGGAAGGACATGTGGCTTGCTTAAAGAATCTAAAAGTAGATCATGTGTTGTAGCTTTCTCTCATTGATTTGTAGCTTCATAATCCTCATAGGTATCAACATCATCATACCTTAAAGGATATACTTCTATGACAACACCATTCTTCAATGTCACCGACCTGAAATATGTAGGATTCATCTTCGGTGGACTAGGCAAGAAAGGTGGAATCGCTTCTTTTCTAGAAAGAGCTTGCTGGGCAATTTGTTTCTCCAAGATGTGTGTATGAGTGGCAATATCATCCACCTTAGAAGAGAGTTGGAAAATGGCACCCTTCATTGATTTTCTTTGTTGATGGAACTCTTCATTTTGATACATTTGAGTTTAAATAAATGTTGCAAGCATGGACTCTAATCTAGAAATTACTTGTGGTTGTTGTGGCTGAATGAAGTTTGGGTTCACATTGCTGTAGAAGCCTAGTGGAGTGTAGCCCATTGGAGAATAAATAGAAGAAGCATAACATGTAGAAGATGAGTGTCCAAGCAACCCACATGCATCACAAATATTGTTGGTTGTTTGAATTATATGTGTGCTTAGATTCTCAAACCTTTGTGACTAAGTGTCTACCCTTGCTGCAATCAAATCTATAACACCAACCGTGTGATCTTCCACTTGCATTACGGAAGTAGTATGTGAAAAGGATGGGTGGTAGCTTGTAGACAAACTCCATTGGAAATGATTTTCTGCCATATATTCAATAATAGCATAGGCTTCTCCATAAGATTTGTTCATTAGTGCTCCATTTGCAGTTGCATCAATGGACATCCTTATATTATAGCACAAACCATTGTAGAAAGATTGCAATAGAAGACAATTGATTAGACCGTGATGTGGACAAAGATGTTGAAGATCTTTGAACCTATCCCATGTATCATACAAGGTCTCTCCAAACCTTTGAGAATAATTGATGAGTTGAATCCTCAGCTGCAAAGTTTTGCTAGGTGGAAAATATCTTGCCAAAAAGACCTTTAGAAGCTCCTCCCAAGTGCCGATTGACTTCTTTGGCAAAGTATAGGTCCATGCCTTGGCTCTATCTTTAAGAGAGAATGGAAAAAGAATTAGGCATATCCCATCAGTAGGAATGCCATATATCTTTATAGTGCTTAGCAACTACATAACTTGAATAATGTGGAGGTTTGGATCCTCCATTGGCATCCCTCCAAATGCATTCAGCTGTAGCAATTGTATGATAGATGGGCTGATAGAAAACTCCTTTGACTCAAATTCTGAAATATTAATAGGCCCACTCATGTGCATTGTAGCTGTAACAAAGTAGTCCTTAAGAGGAAGGTCATCCTCCTTGATTAGTTCTTCATGTAGATCCGGAGGATTAGGTGGATGTGGCGTACAAGGTGGTGGTGTATGTGGTATGTATGAAGGTGGTGAATATGAGGGTGTGGAAGAATGTGGTATGGGTGTTGGTGGTATATATGATGGCGGTGAATTAGGTGTGATTGATGGTGGTGTAGATGTAGGTGGCATGGGTGAATGTTGTTTAGATGATGGTGACATGGATGATGGTTGTGTGAGTTGTGATTCCTCCATACATGTTTGGGTTTCACTCCCTCTTGCTCCATGAGGGCTGCAAATGATGTGTTCATTTTCTGAATGTAGAGATATGCACAGTTCAAGGATCTTTTTATGAACACCCCATATGCTCCTGTAGATAAACAAGGTGAGTGAGATACAAAAACAAACATGGAAGATACACCAAATTATGATGATCATGATGAATTATGATTTATGGATATGATGGTGGATATGAAAGTTGTGATCTAGTCTCATTTACTTATCAACAACTCTTACTCTAATAGGAATACCGATGATCCTCGACAACGGCTCCAAAAACTTGTTGCTTTATTACACTAACAAGTTTCAATCATAAGAATGATCTTTTACTCAACTAGCTTTATCCCGCAAGTATACAAGAGTAGTTGTAATCGAGGTCGAACACAAGGAGCGTTGGTTAGTTAGGTGCAAGAGTTATGATTTTCAATAATATAGATCATTGTATACAAGGTGATTGGATTAGAACAACTAAATTATAGATTTAAAACAAAATAGTAAATTATCACTTAAGGAAGGTTAAGATTCAGATTTGGAAGGACTTTGGACCTAGGATTTCACCAACATATCATAGCATAAAATAGGAGCATGAAATTTAAACATACTAAACACTTGTTTTAAAGGAGAGATGTATGTTGCACTTCACCTCTCGGTGCAAGTACAATGATCCTAACTCAATACAACATTCTCATGTATGAATTTCATTTTGGATCACAATCCTACTCCTCAACTCCATAAATTTCCACTCTCGTGGTAAAGAAGGAGTTGCCAAGAGAGTACCTCCTTAGTCTCCCACCTATCTTCTTAGATCAAGCAAAAGAGCATAAAACATACACATAAGGTGGCCAACCATACATGCAGAGAAGAAGAAACCGGTACTCACAAGGTGGAAAAACAAGCAACATAGAATTTAGTACAAAATTGTCATGTTCCATACATTCTATGACATGGGTGCTACTCTCCCATATCCAAGAAAAGGAAACTACTCGTCCATGATAGTGTACAGCAGAAAATGTGCAGAATTTCCAGAATTCAATATGATTTAGAGAAGAAAAAGCTAAGTAATCCCAAGGTGTAACCAAAGAAAGGTAGAATTCCAACTTGAGGATGAAATCCCACTTCTACAGCTGCTCCAAACTGGACAAACCTCTCCCCCAATAAGCTTGGTGGAGTGAAGAAGCTCTACTGCACCTTGGAGAAGAAGCTTTGAGAAGAAGAATGGGGGTTCTTTGGCAAGAAACCATCTTCTTCCACCCAAAATTGCCCTCCCTTGCTCTAGACCTGCTCTGGGATGAAAGAACTTTGAATTATGACAAGTGATAACCTCTTCATAGAGTGGTTTCGTCTTTTAAAACGAAAGGAGTCATATTTGAAAAATTGCTAAAACTGACAGGTGCATGGCGTGTCTTTGATAATGCAATAACTGAAGCTTCAGTTGAATTCTGGAAAGTTACACGGCGTATCTTTAATAATACACGACGTGTGTTTGCAAATCTGGAGTTCTGCATTTAATTTCTAGACTGAGATACATCGTATCTTTTTTAGACACGGCATGTCAATGGCTGTTCTGGGCTGCTGTGTATTATGCTCATAACGTTCGACGTGTAGGTCAGATTTACATACTGTAAAAAGTGGTATTTGTGCAATTTCGAACCCCAAAACATGTAGATACTTTAGGAGTGATCAAATAAAAGATAATATGATATATTCCTCATCATTTCATTGCAAAATATAGTACCTACAATCCAAACCGTGAGACAAGTAAGAATAGCTAAAAATATAGAATCTAGCATGAATGAGAGTGATAATTGAATCAAAATAACATGGATATGCAACCAAACATGATTCAAAAGATGATATGATTTGTTCACATCAATAGAAACTTTGAGGAAGGAATGAGGGGATAGGGTAGATCTTGGTTCCCATGCCTAGGTGACGATGAGAGCTCCATCCATCATCCCTGGGGCCTCTTTCAAAATCCTCTCTCTCTTTGGAAGTTGGCATCTTGATGATGAACCCTTCAGATGGCTTTGCAATGATGGAAGATACCACTCAACCTCCATTTACATCGAATCCATCCATGAAGTTGGCTACAGAATGGTTTCCTCTCGATAAAGTGAACTGAGAGATATTCCTTCCAATCCAAGATTTCCTCCTCCTCACTTGAGATCGAGAAGCATTTAACACAGTTACAAATCTATGGGTAACTGAAATTGATAATAGACACATCTTCGATCTCCCTTCCAATCCGAGTATCTACCAACCAGTCAACTAATTGGGGGGGGGGTCGGAGGTACATTCGTTTGTGAGGGGAGTGATGAAGAAGAGGGAATATTTGATTTCACAGGAGAAGATGCCTCTGGCTCACCATGTTTTGGATCATTGGGTGCACTTTTTTCGCTGTCCGCCGCACTTTAGCCGACTAGAAGAATCATAGCCAATGAATCAGTACTTGCATCATTGGATGAACTTTCCTCTCTGACCGCCACACTTGAGTCAGTCGGAGGAGTCATAGCAGACGATTCAGTAGCTGCACCGTCTCCAAAAACACTGTGTCCTCTAGGGTTTCTCCCCTGCTCTCTCTCTTCTATCTACATACATACATACATACATACATACATACATACATACATACATACATACATACATACATACATACATACATACATACATACATACATACAAACATACATACATACATCTTAATATGGAAGCTCTTAGTTACTCAGATAAAGAGGCAGAACCAACACACAACAAAAAGGAGGCAAAGAAGAACACCAATAAGGAGCCCACAAGGCGTACCAGGTCCCACTCATCCCGTTAACATGTCTATCTTAATATGGAACATCAAAGGGGGGTGTGACATGAATAAGAAGAAGGCGGTTCAAGACTGGATTGCTATGAGTGATCCTTCTATTGTGGCACTGGTTGAAACCAAGATAAGGGAGAAGAATAAACAAAGCATTGGATACTTGTTTCCATATGGTTGGGAACATGTGTCTAACTTAGATCACTCAGAGTTGGCAAGAGTGTGTGTGGTGTGGAAGCTGAATGATTGGCAGTTGTCTATTGTAAATATGTCTGATCAACACATTTATAGTGAACTGCAGGAACACAGTCAGGCTGCACATGTGTCAGACAGCGGTGTATGCTCATAATGATGCTAAAAGGAGACAAAAACTCTAGAAAGACCTTGCATTACTTTCAAGACAGATAAAGATACCCTGGTTGGTGATAGGCAACTTCAATAATGTCAGAAAAGAAAATTTTTATGACTAGAAAAGGCAAGCAACACATGAATGGAATCAAGTCTAGATACATGTGCATATGTTTCATCAAAATCAATACCTTCCTGTTGATTGTAGCCTTGAGCCACTAACCTTACTTTGTTTCTTACCACTTTGCCGCTTTCATCTAGCTTGTTGTGGTAGACCCATTTGGTGCCAATGATCTTTGTATCACTTGGTCTTGGCACAAGGGTCCAAACTTTGTTCTTCTCAAATTGTTCCAGCTCCTCTTTCATAGCTAGGATCCATTCTTCATCCCCAAGAGCTTCCTTGACATCTTTAGGCTCAAGTTGTGAGATGAAAGCGATGTTGGCTTGTTCCTTGTTGAAAGCAGCATGCGTCTTCACTCTCTCAAATGGATCACCTAAGATCATCTCCTTAGGATGATTCTTTGCAAACTGGGGAGTTGGATCCTTCTTTTCATCATATTTTTCTTCTTCTTGAGCAGCCACCTCTTTTCCCTTTTGGGTGATGTTGAGTTCTTTAAGAATAGGAATTACTTCATCTGTAACATAATTATTTGAAACAATATCTTTGGGAATAGAGGGGTTAGTCTCAATAAAATTTATATTAATAGATTATTCTACCTTAGCAAGATCAACATTATAAACATTATATACCTTGCTAGTAGTGATATATCCAAGAAAGAAAGCCTTATATGATTTTGGATCAAACTTATCGAGAGAATCCTTTATATTTAAAACAAAACAAGGACTTCTGAAAACATGGAAATACTCAATAGAAGGCTTCCCACCACGCCATAGTTCATAGGGGGTTTTCTTAAGCGAGGGATGAGTGAAAACATGATTTTATACATAACAAGAGGTACTAACAACTTCAGCCCAAAACTTCTTAGGAGTATCAAACTCAAGAAGCATGGTCCTAGCCATCTCCTGTAGAGACCTATTCTTCCTCTCTACAACTCTGACGTGATATTTTGAATGCACTAAAAAACTCACTCGGGGTTGATATCCCCGATCTTTTACCAAAACCAAGTGCAATAATACCACCCGCAAGCGGACGAGTCTTATCGCAGTATAGTTAAGGATCGAACCCAAAGGACAACCTTTTTAAGAATCCTTGTCAGTCAAATCTAGATCAAGTAAAACTAATATTTAGAACGATTGGTTGAATTGAGGTTACTTAAACTAATTGCAAGAAAGTAAAATCTAAATTAAATTTGGGTTAAGATCAATGATATGGAGTCGCTGGGATGGTACTGGGTTTCACCACCGCTACACACACAAACACATTCAATTGTGAACAATCCAGGCAAGAAATAACAATCCCAGTAGAGCTGCTACAAAACCCCCCATATGGGCGTTAGGTTCGCGTAAGCATCACCTTAAGCATTAGATGTCTCGTCACCATCCGAGTCACTTACTTATGGCTCTGAAGATACATAAATCCACAGAGGTTGTGGGCCCCCTATACAGGCGTTAGGCACACAGAAGCGTCACCGAAGGCTAGATGACTCGTCCCCTCGCGGATCATACACTTACGACCTCGAGGGAATCCCATCCTATTTCTAGTTTAGGAGTCAGCCGCGTTAACCGATAAGCAAGCAGGTGGTTAATATACAAGCAATCATCGACGATTAACAAGACGATACAAAATCCAACTAAGGCTGTGAACCCCCTATACAGGCGTTAGGCACACAGAAGCATCACCGAAGGCTAGATGGCTCGTCCCCTCATGGATCATACACTTACGACCTCAAGGAATCCCCTTCTATTTCTAGTCAGGGAGTCAACTTGTTAAACGACATTCAATCCTACATATAGATGTTATCGCAACATAGGAAGGACAAAGATGAAAGCTAGCAATTAATCAAACTACGAACATAATGGTTAATGACGAAATGAAGAGTTATATACATTGCCATGGAGAGTTTAACAAAAGAACATGGTTTTCATGGGCAGCGGGGCTAGTCCCCGCACCCCAGTGAAAAGGTACTACTCGCTCATGATACGAGAAACAAGAAGGATGAGAAAGAAAGAGAGATCCGCCATGAGCTCGGTGCAAAAGGTAGTCGCAGCTTGGTGAAGAAGATACGACCTTCTACGTCATGTCAGAGTAGATCTGGACACGCACGGGAGTTGCCAAGACAGACCAGGCAGTCTCCTTTGCTCCGTCTTCCTTCTCTTCTCACCCTCCTTGGCTGCAACACGGACAGTAGGTGGAATGAACTGGCATAGACTGGACTCGATTTTGATCGGAATAGTGTCGGGAAGCCTGGCGGCGTCTGGATCTGATGCCCCAAATGAGGACCCTCGAGGTCCTATTTATAGCCTTGGATCTGTCCCAAACGGTCTTGGCATGGTTGCTGAAAATATCTCCTCCAAATGGTCTGAAGACCGTTTGCTGCCAAACGGTCTGGCTTGGTTGCTGAAAATATCTCCTCCAAATGGTCTGAAGAACGGTCTTCTATTCAGCCACTCGAACGATCTTGAACGCGCGACATTCGGTCTTCACAATCGCAGTGAACGGTCTTGAGACCGCATGGACCCAAACGGTCTTGAGACTGCATGGACCCAAACGGTCTTGAGACTGCACAGACCCAAATGGTCTTGAGACCGCACAGACCCAAATGGTCTTGAGACCGCACGGACCCAAACGGTCTTGAATCTGCAATCGACCATGCGGTTTACAACTCACGCGGTCGACTTTAACAAGTGGTTTCGACATTCGATCTTTGTATATTCCAGCAAATGGTCTTGAGACTGCATGGACCCAAACGGTCTTGAGACCGCATGGACCCAAACGGTCTTGAGACCGCATGGACCCAAACGGTCTTGGTTAGATTCTTGATCAGAGCCAGAGATGAAGTTAGACCTTGACTGCTTGTTCAGTTTTGTCGAAACCTGCATTAAATGAACAATATTTAGTTAAAATCTTGATAATCGAATCAGCTAAGTAGTTTTACACATTATGATTCATATTGAGTGAAAAGGTATGAATAGAGTTGAATTTGTTCCAAAGAGATGATTGAATTCCATGATGAGTATGCACTCATCAAAACACCCCGAACTTAAACGTTGCTCGTCCTCGAGTAACACAAAATTTGAAACAGTCGCCAAATGAATACTTTCAATTCATGTGATTGCTTCATCTTCACATCACAAATGTTTTCTTTCTACTCAATATGACTCAGTATTACAACCTCCTGGGACCACTAAATACATCTTACCATATCTTCATTTTTGAGTTTGTTTTCCAATATCACTTCCTTCTCACTTTTTCCAACAACAAGCATGTTAAAGAGTTTTGTAAGAGTCTAGAGATACCCACAGAATCAACAAGTGTGCATCCGATCTGACAATGGTGTTTTTCAGGATAGTGGGGGCATGCATTATGCTATTAGGTAGAAAAAGGAGTGAAAGGTGGTATGGAAAGAAGAAGTAAATCTCTCCTCTATTCGACTCAAGATTTTTATTTGCTTTGCAATTTCATTTATTGCATTTTTTGTATGTGCGAATCTCTCCTCTATTCGACTCGAGATTGCATTTCTTTTTGTGTGCAATTTGGAATCTTTTGTTTGCAAATCTCTCCTCTATTCGACTCGAGATTGCATTTTTGGTGGTACGCCCCTATTTATTTGCGAGGGGTATGGAAGAAGCAGATGAAGAGGGAAATGGCGTGCCACCCCGAACTTAGGGTTTGGCACATATTCGACTATTTTTGTTTGTTTTGATGAATGGAGGGATACGAAGATGATAGAAGAGGTGTAGAAGAGAGTTCAGATCAGAATGCAACTTGATTTACAATTCAATGTACCAGGTTGTTCTCTTTGTCGTACTCTGCTCAAATAATGACTTGATGAGGATCCAGTGGAGATTCCATGTTATTGTCCCATGAGTCAGTTAGGAAGCACGACGTGTTTGATCCCTATCAGTTTAACAGATACTTATCATTTTTGCAAAAAGTAATATGAAGTTAGGAATCATAAGCTTCACAAGATGATTTCAAGCAAAAGGCATGTTACAAAAATTGGTCCTTTTGAAGATTTACTTCAAATAAGGAGGATATAATGATTGAAAATGCATAACAAATTAGTTAGTAACTTTTAATGAAATCAGGAGTTGTCAAAAAGTGTCAAAAATTCATCAAGTATCTGTTCAATGAAAATTTTGAATTTTTTTTATCGAGAATGTGATAGTGAAAACTTAAGTATGAAAAGAGGGTGTAAGTGGAAAGTGAGGTACGCACCACCCACCCTCCACCCCGAACTTAGAGATTTGCTCGTCTTGAGCAAACCCTAAATCCAAGATGGAGGGGAAAAATCTTGCCAGAATGATCACCGAGTGTGGTTGCGTTCCGATCAGCGCGCATCCTCTTATCTGAAAATCTCAAGGGTAAAGGGCAGTTAGATCTTAAAAATAGCATCTTGCAAAGTGAATTTTATTTAAGGAATAGTTAACTAGAAGGTAAAAACAAAATTTTGAAAAGAAAAGTAAAGCAGATTTATTGATCGGGTTGCCTCCCGACAAGCGGCTTTGTTTTATGTTGATGGCTCGACTAAATTCTTCAGCTTCATGGTGGGTCTTTTAGATTGGTGAGTTCTAGCATTGTTTCGGTGCCTATGTCAATCGAGGTGAAATATCTCTTCAAGCGGTGACCATTTTCCATAAATTCGCCTGAATTTTCACTCCATAAAGAGAAAGCACCATGTGGGGAGATGCTTTTGACAATGTAAGGTCCAGACCAGCGAGAATGGAGTTTTCCCGAGAATAACTTCAATCTTGAGTTGAATAGCAGAACTTGGTCTCCCACTTGTATGTCTTTTCTTTTCAGATGTCCATCGTGCCAAAGTTTTGTACATTCTTTGTAGATTCCCGCATTCTCATAAGCTGTCGTCCTGAGTTCATCCAGCTCTTGGAGTTGCAGAATCCTGGTCTGGCCTGCTTCTTTCATATCAAAGTTCAATTGTTTAATTGCCCACCATGCCTTGTGTTCCAGTTCGACTGGCAGGTGGAAAGCCTTTCCATATATTAATCGAAAAGGTGTAGTCCCAATGGGAGTTTTATAAGCAGTGCGATAGGCCCATAAGGCGTCGTTGATTTTTGTTGACCAATCCTTTCGATTGCGTCCTACAATTTTTTCCAGAATAGCCTTTAGTTGACGGTTGGAGACCTCTACCTGTCCACTTGTTTGTGGATGGTAAGGAGAGGCTACCTTATGTGTTACACCGTATTTTCTTAGTAAAGATTCAAAGCTTCTTTCAAGGAAGTGAGACCCTCCGTCAGATATCACAGTTCGTGGCACTCCAAAATGGGGAAAATAATATCTTTGAATAATTTGATGAAGGGTTTGGAATCACTAGTGATGGTTGGTATAGCTTCAACCCATTTTAAGACACAGTCTACTGCTACTAGGATGTATGAAAATCCATAAGAAGATGGGAATGGACCCATGTAGTCCACCCCCCACACATCGAATATCTCTACTTCTTGCCAGATTCAGTGGCATTTCATCTTTCTTTGTTATATTACCTGTTCTTTAACATTTTTCACATGATAGGAAAAAATCATAAGAGTCTTTGGATATGGTTGGCCAGAAGAATCCGCATTGCAAAACCTTTAAAGCAATCTTTTTAGAGCTCATATGTCCTCCCACAGGTCCTGAGTGACATTGTTCCAAAATAAATTGAGCTTCTTCTTCGACGATACATCGTATATACAAACCATCATCACATAGTTTAAAAAGATATGGTTCATCCCAGTGATATTGCTTCACATTATGCATGAACTTCTTCAGAGCATTTCTGGTGTATTGGGGATGGATGACCCCAGCAACAAGGTAGTTCACCAAATCTGAGTACCATGGTACAACTTCTGAGACCCTCATTAGTTGATCATCTGGCAGAGAATCATTGATCGGAATCTTTTTAGTATCCTAAGTTTGGATGCGATTGAGGTGGTCTGCTACAACATTCTCCGTTCTCTTTTTATCTCTGATCTCTAAATCGAATTCTTGTAATAGGAGGATCCATCTACATGGGTTTCACATCTTTCTTTGCCAGAAGATAGCGAATGGCAGCGTGGTCTGTGTAGACAATGACTTTTGAACCAATTAGGTAGAATTTGAACTTGTCAAAGGCATACACGACTGCTAGAAGTTCTTTCTCGGTAGTAGCATAATTCCTCTGGGCTTCATCGAGAGTTTTTGATGCATAATAGATCACATAATGTTTCTTCTCTATATATTGCCCTAAAACAACGCCCACATCATAATCACTAGCATCACACATAATTTCAAAAGGATGGTCCCAGTCTGGAGCTCTAATGATGGGTGTGGTTGTAAGGGCTTGCTTCAGTGTGTTGAAGCTTTTGACACATTCTTCATTTAAATTGAAATCGGTATCCTTTAGTAATAGGTTCGTCATTGGCTTCGTTATCTTGGAAAAATCCTTTATGAATCTTCTATAAAATCCGACATGACCAAAGAAAGCATGAACTTCTTTCACATTTGTGGGAATAGCCAATTTAGATATCACTTCGATCTTGGCTTTATCTACTTCAATTCCTCTATTGCTGACCCTATGGCCCAGGACAATACCTTCTTTTACCATGAAATGGCATTTTTCCCAATTCAGCACGAGGTGTGCTTCTTCGCAACGTTTGAGGACCAGGGAGAGGTGCTTAAGACATGAATCAAATGAATCTCCATATACAGAAAAATCATCCATGAAAACCTCCATAATTGTTTTAGTAAGCCCGACGAATATAGCAACCATGCAATGTTGAAAAGTTGCGGGTGCATTGCAGAGACCAAACGACATTCTTTTAAACGCATATGTTCCAAATGGGTAGGTGAAGGTTGTTTTCTCTTGGTCCTCTAGATGTATGGGTATTTGATAGAATCCAGAGTAACCATCAAGATAATAGAAATATTCTTGATGAGACAACCCTTCTAGGACTTGATCAAGGAAGGGCATTGGAAAATGATCTTTTCGAGTTGCCTTGTTCAATTTTCTATAATCTATGCACATCCTCCACCCTGTGACTGTTCGAGTGAGGATGAGTTCATTGTTTTCATTCCGTATAGCAGTTGTTCCACCTTTCTTCGGGACTACATGCACTGGGCTCACCCATGGCGAATCGGATATTGGATAGATTATTCCAGATGTGAGCAGTTTAATGACTTCACGAAGGACCACTTCCTTCATATTAGGATTCAAACTTTGTTGATGCTCAATAGTCGGCTTGTGATCTTCCATCATAGGGATCTTATGCATGCACAATGCTTGACTGACCCCAGTGAGGTCACTCATTTTATAGTCGATGGCTTTCTTTCTTTCCCTTAATTCCTTCAGAAGTTTCTCTTCTTGTTTAGCTATTAGATCGGAATTTATAATCACTTGGTAAACCTTGAGATCATCTAAAAACATGTACTTCAGTCCTTCAGGTAGGGGTTTCATTTCGGGAGCCTCTGGTTTTTTGCTTGTTTCTTCTTTAGTTTCCATAGCTTTGAGTTTTTCACTAGCGGTTTCAATGTATTCTTTAACAGAGTCAAGGGATTCGATGTAATCCTTTACTTATTCGTCGATTGGTTCATCCACTGATGGGTTTGTTAGAGCAATTTCCAAGGGATCATTTGATTCATGATATTCTTGGGTCAGAAGTGACATTTTCTCAATGCAGTCAATCAAATATACTTCTTCTTGCAAACTTGGTCTTCTCATACTTTCAAAAACTCTGAATTCGAGAGTTTCTTTGCCTAATCTGAGAAGTAAGGTACCAGCTTCAACATCAATTAGGGCTCTTGCAGTGGCGAGGAACGGACGACCAAAAATGAGAGGATATCTGGCGTCTTCTTTTATATCCATAATGACAAAGTCGCATGGAACATATGTGTCCTTGCCTACCTTGACCGGGATATCTTCGAGGATTCCTAACAGACGTTTTATCGAATTGTCTACCAGCTGTATAGTCATGCCAGTAGGAAGAAATTATGCAAACCTTAGTCTTTTACACAGGCTTAGCAGCATAATAGAGATGCTTGCGTCAAGATCTGCCAAACCTTTCTTGCATGACGAGTCGCCAATGTGACATGAAATTCCAAAAGATCCCAGATTTTTTTGTTTCTTCGGCATCTTGCTCAATATGATATCCGATGTAGTTGTAGCTAGTTTTATCAACTCATATTCTTCAGTTATATACTTCCTGGTGAGGAGTGACTTTAGGTACTTAGTCCATGTTGGTATCTCAGCCAGAGCATCTAAGAAGGGTATATCAACATGAAGTTTCTTCATAGCCTCTTTAAACTTATTGAATCTAGTATCGAGCTTGGTTTGCCTTAGACGGTATGGGAATGGTATACGAGGCTTATATGCAGGAATATCAGGTTCTGGTGTTTCAGTTTCTTCATCAGTATATTTCTCAGGGCTTCCCTTATCTGTCTTATCTTCTTTTGATTGAGAATCTAGTGTTGTTGAATTTTGGACAATCATAGGTTCGTCTTCCTCTGTAATAACCACAGGTGTCTCTATTGGGGGATCCGAATAGTCTTTTCCTGACCTAGTGGTGACTGCCTTCAACTGTTCGGGATGCTTGGGATTGTTCTCGGGTTGGTCAGCAAAGACTCCAACGGGTGGCTTTATGCTAGCTGCAAGTTGAGCTAGTTGAGATTCAATAGCCTTCTGATGAGCTTGTTGGTTGGCTATCATAGTTTGCTGAGTTTGCAACATTTTTTCAATGGCCGATAGCTTGTCATAAGAAAAGATGGGTCCTGCTTGTTGTCCTTGCTGTTGATTAAGATTATGATACTGAGAGTTGTTTTGATAGTTATTGTAGTTCCTATTCTGAAAGTTCCCCTTGAAATTTCCTTGATTCCCAAAATTCTGTTGTTAATTGTACTGGAATCCTGGTGGGCCTCTTGGTTGATTGTTTGAACCAAATTGATGCTAGTTTACGACTCCAGAGGGGTTTCCATATTGAAAACCTGGGTGATTTCTATTCTGATTCGGATTGTAATAACCTTGCCCAAAAATGGTGTTGATAGTATTAAGATTTTTCATCTGACCGTTATCTCTTTGTCCACATACATTGCTCAGTACAATGTCATAGAGAACATTGCAAGATAAAGTGGAATGATCGGTGCTCTTACATGCTTCATAGAACAGGGAAGTGGACTTGACCTGTTCCGGTAGCCGAGTGGGTGAACGTCCTCTTCCAATAGCAGCTAGAGATGATTCAATATGGTCTTGTTTGGCAACTAAAATTTTCAAGGTTTCGGCGATAGACTTGTACTCGGGAATAGCTTTGGCCATGGCTACCTTTAAGACTCCCTTACCTACAGATCTACCCCAATTGTCTTGATTTTCTGCTCCCAGGGTGACGACTCTCCATGTGCTGTCATAACTTTGACGCATGAAGTTTCCTCCGGATGAGGAATCTAGAAACATCTTGACATCATCCTCCACACCCCTATAGAATATTTCTATGAGTTGATTCTTAGGAATTCCGTGGTGTGGACATTTGCGTAGGAGCTCTTTGTACCTATCCCATGCTTCAGCGAGAGTTTCTCCAGGGACTTGAGTGAAATTTGTTATCCGACCCCTAATTTCATATGTAAGAGATGGAGGATAGAACTTTTCCAGAAACACATTTTGGAGTTGTTCCCAGGTGGTTATGGGTATTTAACTTTGTAATGAATTGTACCAACTTATGGCTCTATCAGCAAGGGAATACTTGAAGAGACGGAGTCGAATGGCATCATCGGAGACTCCATTTTGCTTTGTCATAGCACATAGGTCGATGAATCTCAGAAGATGTCCTTGGCTGTCCTTTGCTTGTTTGCCATAGAAAGGGTTATTTTGAAGCAATGCAATCCAATGTGCCCTAATCTCAAAATTGGCAACATTGATGGGAGGAGGATGTACTGGATGATAAACATTCACAACCTTTGGGATTGAGAACTCTCTTAGATCCTTTTGTAGTTCAACTGCTTGCGCTGCTGCTTGTGCTGCTAGGATTTCCTGCTGAACCGCAACCCTGGCTTCTTGCATGAGCCTCTCTCTTTGTGCATTGATGGCTTGAGATACCCTTCGGGCTACCTCTTCTTCTTGTGCCATCCTTGCTTGATTCTCTCTGATCTGACGATGGAAGGTTCTGTCTATTTCGGGATCGAAGCTCACTATGAGTCTGGGACTGTACGAACGGTGCATACACTATGCGTTGGGTTATACCTGAAAGTTAGAAAGATTTTGAGAAATGAGATCCACCAAGTAGAGTCAAGTTCAAGTAGATGATCGATTGTTTCAAAAGAAAAAGAAAAATCCTAGATTAGTCTTAAAAGAACTAGATTTGACTGACTGATTCCATTGTCCCCGACAACGGTGCCAGAATTTGACGTGATATTTTGAACGCACTAACAAACTCACTCAGGGTTGAAATCCCCGAGCTTTTACCAAAACCAAGTGCAATAATACCACCCGCAAGCGGACGAGTCTTATCGCAGTATAGTTAAGGATCAAACCCAAAGGACAAACTTTTTAAGAATCCTTGTCAGTCGAATCTAGATCAAGTAAAACTAATATTTAGAACGATTGGTTGAATTGAGATTACTTAAACTAATTGCAAGAAAGTAAAATCTAAATTAAAGTTGGGTTAAGATCAATGATATGCAGTCGATGGGATGGTACCGGGTTTCACCACCTCTACGCATGCAAACACATTCAATTGTGAACAATCCAGGCAAGATATAGCAATCCAAGTAGAGCTGCTGTAAAACCCCCCATACGGGCGTTAAGTTCGCGTAAGCATCACCTTAGGCATCAGATGTCTCGTCACCATCCAGGTCACTTACTTACGGCTCTGAAGATACAAAAATCCACAGAGGTTGTGGGCCCCCTATATAGGCGTTAGGCACACAGAAGCGTCACCGAAGGCTAGATGGCTCGTCCCCTCGCAGATCATACACTTATGACCTCGATGGAATCCCATCCTATTTCTAGTTTGGGAGTCAGCTGCATTAACCGATAAGCAAGCAGGTGGTTAATATACAAGCAATCATCGACGATTAACAAGACGATACAAAATACAACTAAGGCTGTGAACCCCCTATACAGGCGTTAGGCGCACAGAAGCGTCACCGAAGGATACATGGCTCATCCCCTCATGGATCAAACACTTACGACCTCAAGGAATCCCCTTCTATTTCTAGTTAGGGAGTCAACTTGTTAAACAACATTCAATCCTACATATAGATGTTATCGCAACATAGGAAGGACAAAGATGAAAGCTAGCAATTAATTAAACTACGAACATAACGGTTAACGACGAAATGAAGAGTTATATACATTGCCATGGAGAGTTTAATAAAAGAACATGGTTTGCATGGGCAGCGGGGCTAGTCTCCGCACCCCAGCAAAAAGGTACTACTCGCTCATGATGCGAGAAACAAGAAGGATGAGAAAGAAAGAGAGATCCACCATGAGCTCGGTGCAGAAGGTAGTCGCAGCTTGGTGAAGAAGATATGGCCTTCTACGTCGTGTCGGAGCAGATCTGGACACGCACGGGAGTTTCCAAGATAGACCGGGCAGTCTCCTTTGCTCCATCTTCCTTCTCTTCTCACTCTCCTTGGCTGCAACACGGGCAGTAGGTGGAATGAACTGGCGTAGACTAGACTGGATTTGGATCGGAACAGTGTCGGGAAGCCTAGCGGCGTTTGGATCTGATGCCCCAAATGAGGACCCTCGGGGTCCTATTTATAGGCTTGGATCTGTCCCAAACGGTCTTGGCATGGTTGCTGAAAATATCTCCTCCAAACAGTCTAGAGACCGTTTGCTACCAAACGGTCTGGCTTAGTTGCTGAAAATATCTCCTCCAAATGGTCTGGAGAACAGTTTTCTATTCAGCCACTCAAACGATCTTGAGCGCGCGACATTCAGTCTTCACAATCGCAGTGAACGGTCTTGAGACCGCATGGACCCAAACGGTCTTGAGATCGCATGGACCCAAATGGTCTTGAGACCGCACGGACCCAAACGGTCTTGAGACCGCACGGACCCAAACGGTCTTGAGACCGCATGGACCCAAACGGTCTTGAGTCCGCAATCGACCATGCAGTTTACAGCTCACGCCGTCGAATTTACAAGCGGTTTCAACATTCAATCTTTGTATATTCCAGCAAACAGTCTTGAGACTGCATGGACCCAAACGGTCTTGAGACCGCATGGACCCAAACGGTCTTGAGACTGCATGAACCCAAACGGTCTTGAGACCACATGGACCCAAATGGTCTTAAGACCGCATGGACCCAAACGGTCTTGGTTAGATTCTTGATCGGAGCCAGAGATGAAGTTAGACCTTGACTACTTGTTCAATTTTTTTGAAACCTGCATTAAATGAACAATATTTAGTTAAAACCTTGATAATGGAATCAACTAAGTAGTTTTACACATTATGATTCATATTGAGTGAAAAGGTATGAATAGAGTTGAATTTGTTCCAAAGAGATGATTGAATTCCATGATGAGTATGCACTCATCAAAACACCATGAACTTAAACGTTGCTCGTCCTCGAGTAACACAAAATTTGAAACAATCGCCAAATGAATACTTTCAATTCGTGTGATTGCTTCATCTTCACATCACAAATGTTTTCTTTCTACTCAATATGACTTAGTATCACAACCTCCTGGGACCAATAAACACATCTTACCATATCTTCGTTTCTGAGTTCGTTTTCCAATATCACTTCCTTCTCACTTTTTCCAACAACAAGCATGTCAAAGAGTTTTGTAAGAGTCCAGAGATACCCGCAGAATCAACAAATGTGCATCCGATCTGACACTGGTATTTTTCAGGATAGTGGGGGCATGCATTGTGCTATTAGGTAGAAAAAGGAGTGAAAGGTGGTATGGAAAGAAGAAGTAAATCTCTCCTCTATTTGACTCGAGATTTTTATTTGCTTTGTAATTTCATTTATTGCATTTTTGTGTGTGCGAATCTCTCCTCTATTCGACTCGAGATTGCATTTCTTTTTGTGTGCACTTTGGCATCTTTTGTTTGCAAATCTCTCCTCTATTCGACTCGAGATTGCATTTTTGGTGGTACGCTCCTATTTATTTATGAGGGGTATGGAAGAAGCGGATGAAGAGGGAAATGGCGTGCCACCCCAAACTTAGGGTTTGGCACATGTTCGACTATTTTTGTTTCTTTTGATGAATGGAGGGATACAAAGATGATAGAAGAGGTGTAGAAGAGAGTTCAGATCAGAATGCAACTTGATTTACAATTCAATGTACCGGGTTGTTCTTTTTGTCGTACTCTGCTTAAATAATGACTTGATGAGGATCCAATGGAGATTCCATGTTATTGTCCCACTAGTCAGTTAGGAAACACGACGTGTTTGATCCCTATTAGTTTAACAGATACTTATCATTTTTGCAAAACGTATTATGAAGTTAGGAATCATAAACTTCACAAGATGATTTCAAGCAAAAGGCATGTTTCAAAAATTGGTCTTTACTTCGAATAAGGAGGATATAATGATTGAAAATGCATAGCAAATTAGTTAGTAACTTTTAATGAAATCAGGAGTTGTCAAAAAGTGTCAAAAATTCATCAAGTATCTGTTCAATGAAAATTTTGATTTTTTTTATCGAGAATGTGATAGTGAAAACTTAAGTATGAAAAGAGGGTG
This sequence comes from Alisma plantago-aquatica, assembly GCA_963693085.1. Taxonomy (NCBI): domain Eukaryota; kingdom Viridiplantae; phylum Streptophyta; class Magnoliopsida; order Alismatales; family Alismataceae; genus Alisma; species Alisma plantago-aquatica. The sequence continues at coordinate 1,134,993,264 of OY856412.1, read as the reverse complement.
TAGGTGGAAAGTGAGGTATGCACCACCCACCCTCCACCCCGAACTTAGAGATTTGCTCGTCCCGAGCAAACCCTAAATCCAAAATGGAGGGGAAAAATCTTGCCAGAATGATCACTGAGTGTGGTTGCGTTCCGATCAGCGCGCATCCTCTTATCTAAAAATCTCAAGGGTAAAGGGCAGTTAGATCTTAAAAATAGCATCTCGCAAAGTGAATTTTATTTAAGGAAAAGTTAACTAAAAGGTAAAAACAAATTTTGAAAATAAAAGTAAAACAGATTTATTGATCGGGTTGCCTCCCGACAAGCGCCTTTGTTTTACGTCGATGGCTCGACTAAATTCTTCAGCTTCACAGTGGGTCTTTTGGATTGGTGAGTACCAACATTGTTTTGGTGCCTATGTCAATTGAGGTGAAATATCTCTTCAAGCGGTGACCATTTGCCATAAATTCACCTGACATTTCACTCCATAAAGAGAAAGCACCATGTGGGGAGACACTTTTGACAATGTAAGGTCCAGACCAGTGAGAACAGAGTTTTCCCGGGAATAACTTCAATCTTGATTTGAATAGCAGAACTTGGTCTCCCACTTTTATGTCTTTTCTTTTCAGATGTCCATCATGCCAAAGTTTTGTACGTTCTTTGTAGATTCGCGCATTCTCATAAGCTGTCGTCCTGAGTTCATCCAACGCTTGGAGTTGCAGAATCCTGGCCTGGCCTGCTTCTTTCATATCAAAGTTCAATTGTTTAATTGCCCACCATGCCTTGTATTCCAATTCGACTGGCAGGTGGCAAGCCTTTCCATACATTAATCGAAAAGGTGTAGTCCCAATGGGAGTTTTATAAGCAGTGCGATAGGCCCATAAGGCGTCGTTGATTTTTGTTGACCAATCCTTTCGATTGCGTCCTACAGTTTTTTCCAGAATAGCCTTTAGTTGACGGTTGGAGACCTCTACCTGTCCACTTGTTTGTGGATGGTAAGGAGAGGCTACCTTATGTGTTACACCACATTTTCTCAGTAAAGATTCAAAGCTTCTTTCAAGGAAGTGGGACCCTCCGTCAGATATCACGGTTCATGGCACTCCAAAATGGGGGAAAATAATATCTTTGAATAATTTGATGACGGGTTTGGAATCACTAGTGACGGTTGGTATAGCTTCAACCCATTTTGAGACGTAGTCTACTGCCACTAGGATGTATGAAAATCCATAAGAAGATGGGAATAGACCCATGTAGTCCACCCCCACACATCTAAAATCTCTACTTCTTGCCATAGATTCAGTGGCATTTCATCTTTCTTTGTTATATTACCTGTTCTTTGACATTTGTCACATGATAGGACAAAATCGTAAGAGTCTTTGGATATGTTTGGCCAGAAGAATCCACATTGCAAAACCTTTAAAGCAGTCTTTTTAGAGCTCATATGTCCTCCCACAGTTCCTGAGTGACATTGTTCCAAAATAAATTGAGCTTCTTCTTTGGCGATACATCATCTATACAAACCATCAACACATAGTTTAAAAAGATATGGTTCATCCCAGTGATATTGGTTCACATCATGCATGAACTTCTTCAGAGCATTTCCGGTGTATTGGGGATGGATGACCCCAGCAGCAAGGTAGTTCACAAAATCTGAGTACCATGGTACAACTTCTGAGACCCTCATTAGTTGATCATCTGGCAGGGAATCATTGATCGAAATCTTTTTAGTATCCTGAGTTTGGATGCGACTGAGGTGGTCTGCTTCAACATTCTCTTTTCCCTTTTTATCTCTTATCTCTAAGTTAAATTCTTGTAATAGGAGGATCCATCTAATGAACATGGGTTTCACATCTTTCTTTGCCAGAAGGTAGCGAATGGCAGCGTGGTCTGTGTAGACAATGACCTTTGAACCAATTAGGTAGGATCTGAACTTTTCAAAGGCATACACGACTGCTAGAAGTTCTTTCTCGGTAGTAGCATAATTCCTCTGGGCTTCATCCAGAGTTTTTGATGCATAATAGATCACATAATGTTTCTTCTCTATATATTACCCTAAAACAGCGCCCACATCATAATCACTGGCATCGTACATAATTTCAAAAGGATGGTCCCAGTCTGGAGCTCTAATGATGGGAGTGGTTGTAAGGGCTTGCTTCAGTGTGTTGAAGCTTTTGACACATTCTTCATTGAAATTGAAATCGGTATCCTTTAGTAATAGGTTCGTCATTGGCTTCGTTATCTTGGAAAAATCCTTTATGAATCTTCTAAAAAATCCAGCATGACCAAGGAAAATACGAACTTCTTTCACATTTGTGGGAATAGCCAATTTAGATATCACTTCGATCTTGGCTTTATCTACTTCAATTCCTCTATTGCTGACCCTATGGCCCAGGACAATACCTTCTTTTACCATGAAATGGCATTTTTCCCAATTCAGCACGAGGTGTGCTTCTTCACAATGTTTGAGGACCAATTGCAATAATAAACTCACTCGGGGTTGAAATCCCCGAGCTTTTACCAACACCAAGTGCAATAATACCACCCGCAAGCGGACGAGTCTTATCGCAGTATAGTTAAGGATCGAACCCAAAGGACAACCTTTTAAAGAATCCTTGTCAGTCGAATCTAGATCAAGTAAAACTAATATTTAGAACGATTGGTTGAGTTGAGGTTACTTAAACTAATTGCAAGAAAGTAAAAGCTGAATTAAAGTTGGGTTAAGATCAATGATATGGAGTCGCTAGGATGGTACCAGGTTTCACCACCGCTACACACACAAACACATTCAATTGTGAACAATCCAGACAAGATATAACAATCCAAGTAGAGCTGCTGCAAAACCCCCCATACGGGCGTTAGGTTCGCGTAAGCATCACCTTGGGCATCAGATGTCTCGTCACCATCCGGGTCACTTACTTATGGCTCTAAAGATACAGAAATCCACAGAGGTTGTGGGCCCCCTATACAGGCGTTAGGCACACAGAAGCGTCACCGAAGGCTAGATGGCTCGTCCCCTCACAGATCATACACTTACGACCTCGATGGAATCCCATCCTATTTCTAGTTTGGGAGTCAGCCGCGTTAACCGATAAGCAAGCAGGTGGTTAATATACAAGCAATCATCGACGATTAATATGACGATACAAAATCCAACTAAGGCTGTTAACCCCGTATACAGGCGTTAGGCGCACAGAAGCGTCACCGAATGCTAGATAGCTCGTCCCCTCGTGGATCATACACTTACGACCTCAAGGAATCCCCTTCTATTTCTAGTTAGGGAGTCAACTTGTTAAACGACATTCAATCCTACATATAGATGTTATCGCAACATAGGAAGGACAAAGATGAAAGCTAGCAATTAATCAAACTACGAACATAACAGTTAATGACGAAATGAAGAGTTATATACATTGCCATGGAGAGTTTAACAAAAGAACGTGGTTTGCATGAGCAGCGGGGCTAGTCCCCGCACCCCAGCGAAAAGGTACTACTCGCTCATGATGCAAGAAACAAGAAGGATGAGAAAGAAAGAGAGATCCGCCATGAGCTCGGTGCAGAAGGTAGTCGCAGCTTGGTGAAGAAGATACGACCTTCTACGTCGTGTCAGAGCAGATCTGGACACGCACGGGAGTTGCCAAGACAGACCAGGCAGTCTCCTTTGCTCCGTCTTCCTTCTCTTCTCACCCTCCTTGGCTGCAACATGGGCAGTAGGTGGAATAAACTGGCGTAGACTGGACTGGATTTGGATTGGAACAGTGTCGGGTAGCCTGGCGGCGTCCGGATCCAATGCCCCAAATGAGGACCCTCGGGGTCCTATTTATAGGCTTGGATCTGTCCCAAACGGTCTTGGCATGGTTGCTGAAAATATCTCCTCCAAACGGTCTGGCTTGGTTGCTGAAAATATCTCCTCCAAATGGTCTGGATAACGGTCTTCTATTCAGCCACTCGAACGATCTTGAGCGCGCGACATTCGGTCTTCACAATCGCAGCGAACAGTCTTGAGACCGCATGGACCCAAGCGGTCTTGAGACTGCATGGACCCAAACGGTCTTGAGACCGCATGGACCCAAACGGTCTTGAGACCGCACAGACCCAAATGGTCTTGAGACCGGACGAACCCAAACGGTCTTGAGTCCGCAATCGACCATGCGGTTTACAGCTCACGCGGTCGACTTTAGCAAGTGGTTTCAGCATTCGATCTTTGTATATTCTAGCAAACGGTCTTGAGACTGCATGGACCCAAACGGTCTTGAGACCGCATGGACCCAAATGGTCTTGGTTAGATTCTTGATCGGAGCCAGAGATGAAGTTAGACCTTGACTGCTTGTTCAGTTTTGTCGAAACATGTATGAAATGAACAATATTTAGTTAAAACCTTGATAATTGAATCAGCTATGTAGTTTTACACATTATGATTCATATTGAGTGAAAAGGTATGGATAGAGTTGAATTTGTTCCAAAGAGATGATTGAATTCCATGATGAGTATGCACTCATCAAACTCCATTTTGTTGAGTTGTTTGAGGTGAAGAAAAGTTGTGTGCATAACCCGATTCTTGACAGAAACATTCAAAAATCTCATTTTCAAATTCTCTCCCATGGTCACTATGGATGGAAACAATCTGGCAAGAAGCGTCATTCTCAACTCATTTGCAAAAACTAGAGAAAACATCAAGCGTATCACTCTTTGAAACGAGAAAAAAGGTCCAAGTATATCTAGAGAAATCATCGATAATAACAAAGCAATACTTGGAACCACGAAGCGATTGCATTCTCATTGGTGCAAATAGATCAATATGAAGAATCTCAAGAGCTCTCTTAGTGCTAAGAACTCCTTTGGATTTGAAGGAGGACTTGGTTTGCTTTCCTTGTGTACAAGGTTGGCATTCTTCATCCTTTTCAAAATCCAATCTAGGAAGTCCCTTGAATAAGTCCTTTTTGCTCAACTTCTTTAATTGATGCATATTTACATGACCAAGCCGGCAGTGCCAAAGAGAAATATCATTTGAATTGGCTACAAGGCATCTACCAACCACATGTTTAATAGAGTTAAGAACAATAACATAAAGATTACCACTTCTAGTTCCCTTATATATAACTTGGTAGGTGAGGTAATCTAGAATCAAACATTCAAAAGCAGTAAATAAAACAAGGTAACCATTATCACAAAGTTGACTAACACTTATTAAATTGTGATGTAGGCCATCCACAGAAAGAACATTTTTGATGCATAAGGATTCATCTACATCACCCTCACCTTTGACTTTACCTTTCTAATTGTCCCCAAAGGTGATGGATCCTCCTTTCTTCTTTGTGAGATTGTTGAAATGGCTTACATAACCGGTCATGTGCTTTGTGCAACCACTATCAACAATCCATCTATCTTTTCCCTACAAGAAAGGAGAATGTCAGTTCCTAACTCAAACTTTGGGATTCGGAGTTAGCTTGGGGACCCATTTCATCTTTAGGTTGGTCCCCTTAGGCTTGTAAGGACAATAAGTGGAATAATGATCATCACATTTGCAGTAAGAACAAACCATATGATTCTTTGTGTCTGAAGATTCTCCTACAAAGAAAGAGATCTACTTGCTCTTTTCTTATCTTTGACCTTACTCTTTCCCTTTGAGGCTTACCCTACAAATCCCAAACTACTAGTACCACTTTGTTTGGTAGAATGATTAAGGATTTCATTTAGGGAGTTCTTCCCTTTGAGGAATTTCTATAGGGATGCTCTCAATCTATGGTTATCATCATTCAAAGAAACAATAGTAGAAGATAAACTAGATATGTCATCCCTAGCATGCTCAAGATCAACCTCAATACATAAAGCTTTAGTAAGATATGAATCCTTTTCAAGAGAGATGGCAGCAACATTAACACTAGGCAATAAAGGTCTAGAAGATAGATCATTTACTTGACTAAGCAACCTAGAAGTCGAGACATTCATACGCATATCACATTATAACATTCACAAAATGATAGATTGCAAGTCTGAGATGATATTAAAAATAATGTCAGATACAAAAGTAAATTCGAAAGAGTTCCAAAACCACATACATAAATGGAGCTAACATATGCATTCAATCCAATGCTATATTGACTTCATTTTGAAAAGCATCTGACCACTCTTCTCAGAATTCATTTAAGTCCTCAGGTGTGTAAGGCTGAGTTGTAAAGATCTACAACAGAAAATGGACATGCTAATATTTTATAAAATGACTACAACTCACTTGTAAATTTATGATGTTATTCTTTATTACCTGATCTATAGTCTGGATGTCATGTGATGCTTGTTTGACAATAGATTGCATATATTTCAATACATAGTAGCCACAAGCCCAACCATTATTTTGTATAGGACACTACAAATAACGAATTATACTTATGTTGGTAAACTACTATAAACAAAGTTGAAATAAGACTATAAGAGTTGACATATAAGAGTTGAAAATTAATACATATAAGACTAAGCAGTTGTCAAAGTAGCTACCTTGACATTTTTCAAAGTCAAAGTCTTTAATTTTGTTTGTATTTGTCCTCCACCTTCACAAAAAGCCTTTATACCCATATCAATTAAATGACGATAGTTGGTAAAATAGAAATTCTAAATAGAAATATCATGTTGAAGCATAACAAATGACTAAATTTATGCTTACTCCATAGTTGACAATTCCAGTTTGTGGCCCCTTACTGTTTTTCCCATTGGGTCAAGATAATAAATAGTCATCAATTTTGGGACAACCACCAATAATTCCCAATGTCTAGATCTGAGTAAGAATAAAACAAACATAAAAATAAATAAATTTATTCATTATTAAAATTATATTGAATAATAATACTTACTGGACATTAAAAGGAATTAGAATAATTTCCTTTCCCACACTAGCAAAATATTTGAATGCAGTAGAGAAGTACTCATTCACATCCTCAATATGTTTCTCCACCTGACTAGTGACTGAAGGAACTAAGAATCCAACATTCTTTATTTCAAAGTTTATGGCCTCGGTATATAAGTGTTTGTATAACATTTGTAATTATTTTCATATATATAAATAAGTTAAAAATGTGTATTGGAATTTTCTATATTGATAGATCCTTACCTTATCCATACTTCTAATATTGAAGTATTTAGCCAATCATACTGGAACAATTCTATAATATCATCAAGAAAAGTACACTTGTCAAAGTCCCTCCCAGTTGCATCTTCTGTTAAATTGACCAACATTTGTAATCCCGAGCTTTGGTTGGCTAAGTATCGACACAAACATTTACATTTACTTCCCAACTCATCGAATGTGGATTATGGAATATAAAGATGGCTTGGGCATAGGAGGACGACTAGTAGAATTTTTACTTTTTGGTTTGCAAACCTATTAATTAAATTACATACTTGTATTACACGAGTTCATATATGTAGTCAAATATGAAAACATGGTAGAATTCAGGTATACCTTGTCATTGATAACCAAGTGTCTAGGCCAACCCACCATATCACCCTCTGCTTCTTCAACTGTACTATATTAATGATTAGGTATGGGTAGTGGTTTGTCCCCCATTCTGTCATACACAAGATGGATGGACACATGACAAATGTCACCAGTAATCAGTTGGCAATGCAATGTACCACCAAGGTTGTATACCTTGCCCACTGCCACAACATTATATTCTAGAACCTCCACTGCAAGTTTACAGCTCATACCAACCTAGAATTGAAATAATATAAGTTACATACGAAGCGGTAAACCAGATACCTACTACAACTATATATATATATCATATATATATCATACTAATAACACAACATACAGAACAAACTTACTGCAGATTGTTGTGGTGGGTCATTGGGAGTGCTCCCACGACCTTCTATAGCTGGAGCATGGGCTTGTACCTCATCATATGAGAGACACACAGTTTGAATAGGTTGAGAAGGCTGAGTAGGATGAAATGAAACATTATTTCTTTTACTTTCTGTGCTACTGATGCTTCGACTTCCTTTTGTATAAGACCTCCTGTACGACCTCTTCTAGATTGCCAAGGGCAAAAATAAGACTTGAATCCTATGCCAGCTCCTAATCCCCTAACACGTCCAGGATACTCTTTCGTACCAAGAGAAACTGATAGTTCATCCATGCGCCCAGTTGGGATGAACTTTCCTTCCTTTCTTTGCTCATGGAGATCAATCTATTCATAGTTAATAAAAATATTAAATCACAATATCAATTAGATATAAATAAATCAATGTTTGTGGGAGTTACTCTTTACTTAGTTGGGATAAACCTACCATCTTTTGTGCCACCTCCTTAGTTATAGGGTTGACAATTTCACATGCTCGATTCTTTCTAACATCAATCCACTACAAGTGTCGGGGTGGACGCTCAACGTGAGTTGTACTAGACTCTTCTCCAGAAGAGAGTTGCTTCTCTTATAGTTGGCGGCGGAAGGCATAACCACCGGGACCCAAGCGATGGTCATGCACATTTTGGCCCATCTTTCCTTTTGGGCCTCGTGAATAGCCTGATCATTTAAAATGAGGTATTGCAATTTAGACTTGGCAAACATATATAAAAAGAATCACCTAAAAAACACTAGAGGGGGGGTGAATAGGGTTTTATGATATTTTAATAATAATTCAATCAAAACAAACAACCACAAAAATATTGGACAAGGGGACAAGGATTTAGAGTGGTTCCAACCTTAGCAAATACTAAGGCAGTCAATCTACTACCCAATTGCTTACCCAACCAGGATTTTGAAAGTACTTAAATTTTATTACCTCGCAAGGATGTTACATAAAATTACAAATACTTTCACCAAACCCTTCAGACAACCTTCACCTAGAAGTAGTCTCACCAACCTCGAAGCAGCCTTCCTTGAAGTAACCTCAAGCTCCCCCTTGAAGTAGCCTTCCTCTTGAAGTAGCTTCCCGTTGAGACAACCTTCTTGAAGTAGTCCAAAGTCCACCTTCTCCAGTGAGAAGACCCTTCTCCACCTGAGAAGTCAAACCCTCTCCAATCCGTAGTCTCTAACCCTAGGAGTAGCAAGGAGAGTACAAACAATATAAAGGAACAAGAAGGAAAAATAGAAATTACAATACCGTTGTAGCACAAGGCTTGATTTACTATATCAAGCATTTTGATCTCCTAACTAATGTATATAGAAGTGTTGGTACAGTGGGTAGGAGATGCTATCCTATAGGACATAGATTTGGGGCAATGGAAATGAATAGCCAATGTTGGAGTTGCTCAATTGCTTACAAGAATGAATAACCAATTGCAAGTATTATGCTCAAGTGTTGCACAAGTGTGTTTTGGGTGTTCTAAGGCTTGTCCTATTTATAGGAATGGCCTATGAATGCTTAAGGACGTTGTAGACACTTTCTAGGGGGTTCTAAGTTCTTAACTAGCTATTAGGTATCCACTAGTTGCTTTATCAATGGCTAGTTAATTAACTCTGAAAAGTGCAGACAGAACTCTTCTCGATCGAAGAATTGTCGACCGAGAGTCCTTCTCGGTCGAGGATTTATTGACCGAAGGACTGTCTGGAGCAAGTGTATATAACATTCTAATCCAACTCCAAACTACCTTGTCTGCTGTGTCTAACGGCTACTTGGGTCATTCTCAGTCGAGGAATTGGTCGACCGAGATTGTCTCGGTCGAAAAGTTTGTCGACTGAGAATGACTCTATTTCAATGTTTTGAACTATGTACTAAGCGTGTGTATGAGTGAGCAGTTGTGACACTATTGTAGGGGATGACCTATCTAAGTGTTGTGATTGGCTAGAGAAGATCTAAACGCTTGATTTACATGATGTCTAAGTACTTGTACATTATATACTTGTACAAGTTTTTACATTTGATTATAATCATGAATTAAAGCATTTTGAGCATATAGATGTCCCAAGTTGTGTCATCCACCTAGTTCCTGCAACACTCAAGTAGCACGTTAGATTCACAAGGATGAAATGTTTGTCATCATCAAAACAAAGGAATTATAATAATGTCCAATTTAGCCAACAATCTCCCCCTTTTTGAAGATGACAAACATTTCCTAAATATAAAATAAGGAAATATAAATCATATGAGTTTCATACCTGAAGTTTACCATTTGTAGCCATTCATTCTTGTTTTGCAAGTGTGTGCTGGTCGAGAGATTATGAAACTCATTTTATTTTATGTTTTTGATTTTATATTATTTCTCCCCCTTTGTCATTTCAAAAAGATAACCAAGATAAATATTAAGTATGACTTTTATTTCTCCCCCTTAATTTCATAATTAGATGCTCCCCCTTAATAAGATATTCAGTTTTAAAAGCAAGGGATGCAAGCCACTTATTGTCAAATTTAGCCTCAATTTATTTCTCAATCCTTTAAGCTTGTAGTAGAGTACATGAATGTATATCTAACCAAATACACGGGATGTTAAGTCCTGATTTGTTTAGAAAATTCCATTATATTCATACATATTGTAGGCTCCAAAATTACTTTAAAGATACTAAGGTCATACCTAGCCTCAAATTTTCTTTATGATGTTTACAAAGTTTTGTAAGCTCCTTCTTACAGTTAAGATAGTTTTTGTGAGCTCCCCCTTAATCTCATAATCAAGATAATTTAAGGATTCTAAAGTCACAATAAGTATTAGATCATAATAAGTTAACCTTTTATGAGAGCTATGCACTAAAATCTTGTTTTCAATATATTAAGATTAAGTGCAAGGAAATGATTTACAATTAAGCATTTTGTCAAGCTTATTTTAGGTCGACCTTGACTTTGACCATAGCGCCCCTTGTTCAAACTTGATTTCAACCAAGAGGCAATTTCTGCAGATTTCCAATTTGAACACTCGTATGTGAAGTATAATGTCTGCAGGTAACTTGATTAAATAAATATCAATTTGAAGCACTTTGAGTGATATCTATTATGAAGACATTTTAAAACCTTAATATAGGCATCACAATGAAGTCTTTGTCCTTGATTTTCCTAGAATGTATGTTTTACATTCATTTTGAATGATGTCTCCTAAGCTTTGCTATGGGTACATAAATATCAATTCCCATTTATTCTTGTACCCTTATTTTTAGATTAATCATAAGATTCTTTAGAAGCATATATCCTTGAAAGCAAGATTAATATCTTAAATTCAAGATTTTACTTTTGATTCTTTAGAACAAACAACTAGATAAACCATTAATATTCTTGTTCTAAGAGACACTATTTGGCTTGTCATAGCATCATCATTTATATTACAATCCATGCACACAATAATCATTATCTATTATGTCAAGATGCATTTATGCCATAGAAGCATATCCACAACACAATGATCAAGATAGAAGCATATAATTTCATGAAATACAATGATTATGATCATTTAAACTAAATTTCAATACACATGGTTCCTATTTAGATATAATAAGGAATACTTAGGATAAACCATGTGGATTATGACAAAACACTAATTTCCTTGATTAAAACAATATGGTTCATAATTTTCATTTTTAAGCCAAACCATGTAGAGGATAAACCAAAATAATCCCATTCATGGTTCATGTATTTTCATATTCATAAAGTTATACCTTCATTCAACAATTCTTGATGCAAAATATCAATATGTCTTGATTAAAAAAATGGTCTCCAAGAATTGTGATTTTCAATAAATCAATTCTTATTATTGTTGAATTGATAACAAATTTAAACAGTGTAAACAGGTTCTCCAGACCCTTGATCGGTCGAACTCTTCCTCAACCGAGTTCTTTTCGGTCGAGATTATTTTCGATCGAGAAGATTTCTGTATCTTCAGTTTTATCAGTCAAAATTCAGTAGATCAATGTTCGATCAGATACCCATTTGGTCGAAGTTTTGTTTGACCGATAAATTTACTGTTTAGGCAGTTATTTCAGGTTTCTACAGGTCAGAAGCAGAAACTGGTTCGGTCGACGATTTCTCGACCAAATTGCGTCTCGGTCGAGCTTTTTTTCGACCGAGATTGTTTCTGTTGTAGTTTTCTGCAGGTAAATTATAAGGCATTAAAATATGCAAATTAAATCTTATTTCAGTTGAGATAAGATATTTGAATATTCAAATGAGGTGTTAGATCATATCTCAACTAGATTACATTCAAAATTTCTAAGTTTGAGGTTTTGAGATACAAATCAAGTTATTTAAAGGCGTGTTTCTGTAGGTTTATTTAAAAATGTGTATTTTTAGGTTGGATCAATTTGTTATCCTATTGTGTTAAGTTGAGATAGACATAAAGATATGCAAATTGGAGTCTTTTGGTCATATCTCAACTTAATTCAATCAATTCAATTTGGGGGTTTTGGAACCCATACCAACTCAATGTCCTTTTTCTTGTAGGGACATGAGAAGGAATAATGTCCAAGATGCAAACAATAATGGCAACATATAGAATCAATCTCATGTCTCTTTCTATGAGTTTGTTCTAGGTTGTTCTTGGGTACATATGTATATTTGCCTCTAGGTACATACATAGATTGATTCTTTGGCACTTGTGTCCTTCTCCAACTAGGTTTTTGATAAGATTTTCCTTTAGGCTTATAACCTAGTCCTCTCCTTCCAATTTGACGATAAGAATCATTTAAGATTTTATCAAGGATATCATTGTTACTCAAACTACTAACTTCTTGTTGCAACTTAACAATCTCATCCATTGTCTTCTTGATATCTAACTTTGCTTGATCTAGATTAGATAATAAAGAATCTCTTTCTTTCACAATAATATCATAATCTAGATGTGTACACAAAACAAGTTGTTTTTGAAGATCATTTACTTGAGTTTGCAAGTTTATCTTTTCTAGGGAAAGAAGATTGCAATTTGCTTCTACTGATTTCAGCTTAATATCATGATCTTCAATAGCCTTTTTGAGATCTTTAGTTTTAGATGTGAGAGCAATAAGTTTAGCATGTAACTCATCATTTGCTTTATTAGATTTCTTTAATTTCTTCTTGCACTCAATATACTTATTATGTGTCTCTTCAAGACTAGCAATGAGCTCTTCTTTAGGTAAATCAAAAAGGCTTACCTCTTCTTCTTCTTCACTTATTATAGCAATAAGGCATTCTTTATGCACATCATCCTTCTTTAACTTCCATGGACAACTAGATGTTGTGTGCCTTGTTCCTGAGCACCAATTACAACTTGTTAAAGACTGGTCCATGCTTTTCCTTTGCTTGCGGTTGTATACACCACCACCCTTCATTCTTCAAGACTTCATTAGAGATCCTTGAAGCCCGCTCTGATACCAATTGGAAAAAACACTAGAGGGGGGGGGGTGAATAGGGTTTTATGATATTTTAATAATAATTCAATCAAAACAAGCAACCACAAAAATATTGGACAAGGGGACAAGGATTTAGAGTGGTTCCAACCTTAGCAAATACTAAGGCAGTCAATCCACTACCCGGTTGCTTACCCAACCAGGATTTTGAAAGTACTTAAATTTTATTACCTCGCAAGGATGTTACATAAAATTACAAATACTTTCACCAAACCCTTCGGACAACCTTCACCTAGAAGTAGTCTCACCAACCTCGAAGCATCCTTCCTTGAAGTAACCTCAAGCTCCCCTTTGAAGTAGCCTTCCTCTTGAAGTAGCTTCCCGTTGAGACAACCTTCTTGAAGTAGTCCAAAGTCCACCTTCTCTACCGAGAAGACCCTTCTCCACCTGAGAAGTCAAACCCTCTCCAATCCATAGCCTCCAATCCTAGGAGTAGCAAGGAGAGTACAAACAATATAAAGGAACAAGAAGGAAAAATAGAAATTACAATACCGTTGTAGCACAAGGCTTGATTTCCTATATCAAGCATTTTGATCTCCTAACCAATGTATATAGAAGTGTTGGTGCAGTGGGTAGGAGATGCTAGCCTATAGGACACAGATTTGGAGCAATGGAAATGAATAGCCAATGTTGGAGTTGCTCAATTGCTCACAAGAATGAATAACCAATTGCAAGTATTATGCTCAAGTGTTGCACAAGTGTATTTTGGGTGTCCTAAGGCTTGTCCTATTTATAGGAATGGCCTATGAATGCTTAAGGATGTTCTAGACACTTTCTAGGGGGTTCTAAGTGTTTAACTAGCCATTAGGTATCTACTAGTTGCTTTAGCAATGACTAGTTAATTAACTCTGAAAAGTGCAGACATAACTCTTCTCGGTCGAAGAATTGTTGACCGAGAGTCCTTCTCGGTCGAGGATTTGTCGATCGAGGGACTGTCTGGAGCAAGTGTATATAACGTTCTAATCCAACTCCCAACTACCTTGTCTACTGTGTCTAATGGCTACTTGGGTCATTCTCGGTTGAGGAATTGGTCGACCGAGATTGTCTCGGTCGAGAAGTTTGTCGACCAATAATGACTCTGTTTTAATGTTTTGAACTATGTATTAAGTGTGTGTATGAGTGTGCAATTGTGACACTATTGTAGGGGATGACCTATCTAAGTGTTGTGATTGTCTACAGAAGATCTAAATGCTTGATTTACATGATGTCTAAGTACTTGTACATTATATATTTGTACAAGTTTTTACATTTGATTACAATCATGAATTAAAGCATTTTGAGCATATTGATCTTCCAAGTTGTGTCATCCACCTAGTTCCTACAACACTCAAGTAGCACGTTAGATCCACAAGGATGAAATGTCTGTCATCATCAAAACAAAGGGATTATAATAATGTCCAATTTAGCCAACATCACCTCCTCAATTGTATAAAAAGATTCATACAATACATCATAATCTTTATTACCTGAAACTCTTCCAATTTCCTTGATGCAACAAATCTTTCCCACACCTCAGGATCTATAAAAATATATTGATCTGTTGCTTTCTTCTTTCGTTTAGGATTATCTATATAATCCCTTTTGAGATAGGTCTTAAAAGCCCTCCATCATACACCACAACGTTGTAGCACTTTTTTCTTGTGATCTTTTTCATTTAGATGAAAAACATCCTATACATACACAATAAGCAATAATGTTATCTTAAAAAGGATATGTATTTCCAAGCAAACTAATTTATAATCAATAAACAAAAAATATATTAAAATGATATCACTTCAAATCATAGATATATCTTTCCATAGGAGATCTTTTAAGGTAGCAGAAACATCATGCCAATTTCTATATCTATTGCCACCTTACTGCGCGTGGTCGCCCCTATGTAATGCTTGAAAGCACTAGCATGTTCCCCAATAGGTGCTCCTGTGACATCAAACTGGATTGGCAATTTCTCCCCTTTGGCCCTGACCTCCTGTAGCCTACGCATCAGTGTGGGACCTCTACATTTCTTAGCATCACCACTACCATCCTCATGGCGCTCATGCTCAGAATGTTCATCTTTACTTTCCATTTTAGAACAACCTGCAAGTATACATGATAAAAGAAACATAAGTGATAGTAAAGCACAAGTGGTTGAATGATATATGATGTATATTTAAAAGATTACATGCTTGAATGATTATAAAATAAACAATTCAAAGAAAACATGCCTCTAGTATTGGTTGAGTTATTAGTCAAGTAAATTTCCTTCAACATGGTCTTGACATTTATAGTATTCATCGGTGTTAACTTCAACATTTACACTTGGTAAACCAACTGAGAATGGGATGGAATCATCATACTTTTTGTAGTATTCTTCTTCATTTATAGGATCTACAGTAAACTGTCTTTTTCCATGAAGAACGACATACCAATTTTTATTTGTCGGGTCATCAATATAGAATACTTGTTTTGCTTGGTCTGCCATGATGAATGGCTCATCTTTCTCTCGAATCTTTTCAAAATTCACCAATGTGAAACCCAACTCATCTACTAAAACTCCTTTATTGTTATCAACCCAATTACATCTAACGATAGGAACTCTGAAATTTGTATAGTCAGATTCCCATATGTCCTCAATGACACTGTAATATGACATCTTAGCTTCGCGTGGTCTTTTATCTTTGGCACTAACTAAATACAACGAACAAGCTTGAACAATGACCCCACTATTTTGGACTACACTACTTTCATCTTGACGCATTGTGTAGTATGAAAATCCATTTATGTCATAACCTTCATATGACATGACATCCATTTTTGGCTTAAAGGCGAGCCATTTTATGTTCTCAGCAACATTATTCGGTGATTCAGATAGTTGATTAAAGACTTTCTCTTCAAACCACCTAATAAATGTTCGATTAGGCTCTCTTGCAAGACACATTGAATTGGATCGCGGATGAATTCTGTTGATAAGATCATTGTGTTCTGTGATGTAGCTACTAACTTCATCGATGTTGTGTAAAATATACAAATGTGCTTGTTCCCACAACTCACGACTAATTCCTTTCAATCATGATCCCAGAGTTCCTTTGCCACAATAAGATTCAGTGTGATGGGAATATTTTATATCGCTAGAAGTTTCATTTCAATTCAAAAAATCATTACAAAAGTCCATCACCTCCGTAGCCACATAATCCTCAATAATACTCCCTTCAAGATGATAACGATTCTGAACATCACCTTTAAAAATACTCATGTAGCGTTCAAATGGATACATCCAATGTAAGAAAATTAGACCCAACATCTTCACCTCCCTTGTAATATGTACTACAAGATGAACCATGATATCAAAAAATGAAGGAGGAAAGTACATTTCAAGCTGAAACATGGTAACAATTACATCTTTTTATAATTTATTGAGAGTATCAGGATGTATCACTTTGTTGCATATTTCATTGAAGAAGAAACAAAGTCTTGTGATTGCAAACCTTACATGCTTTGACAATATAGATCAAATAGCCACAGGTAAAATTTGTTGCATTAAGGTGTGACAATCATGAGATTTGAGACCTATCAACTTCAGATCCATCTTTGATACCAATCTACAAATATTAGAAGAGTATCTTTGTGGAACCTTAATATTATACAAGCACTCACATAAAGTCTTTTTCTCCTGCTTTGAAAAAGTGTAACAAGCTGGTTGTAAATATGTGCGGCGACCCCTGATCTCCACTGATAATTCTTTTCTTATACCCATTAATTCTAAAATTAATTATAAAACTAAGCATTTAATATTAATACTATAAGCTGTAAGTTTTTATTGATAGGAAGTTAATTACTTTTATACTAAAGTGTACCACCTATCCCATTGTTGAATATTTAATCTCATTAGTAACTGTATAATGTATGTTTAGTGTTGAAGAAAATTTCAGCAGCATTTTCCCTAAGTTCTCCAAGTACACCGATGTAAATGGCAAATAACCACTCACATATGTATCCAGAGAACAAATGACGAAATCCTACTGAAATTTTCTTCAAAACTAAACATACATTATATAGTTACATACTAAGTGAGATTAAATATCCAAAAACAGTCCCAGACCGGGGACTATCCAAAGTTTACTCTTAATGAGTAAATTTTGAATGGGTTTCTAAGTTAATATATAAATGTATTATTTTCATATTTATATATTAAGTTAAACATCATGCATCGATGATCTCATCTATAAACCCTAAAGTGTCAATCTGGGAGTACACATGTATAAACTCATATTAATTTCTAGAATTTATACAACGATTACATATGTGACTGATACTAAAATGTAGATATGAAAAAATACATATTTTTATTATTGTTTGGGTTAGAAGTCATATAAAATGGAAAAAAATGTAATTAACCTGAGCCACCGAGATGAAAATGAGAGTACACCGTGGGCAGTGGAAGCCGCGCAGGTGGCAAAGAGCAAGAGGATGATCGCCGAGCGATGTCGGAACTACTGCAAGAAAGAGGATGACTGTTGGGAACGATATGGACAAACCAAGAGTACTTCCATAAATAAACATTCATTATATGTACTGAATTGAAAATAAACATGTTTGATTTCTCGCTCTTCTACGGCTTCGAGGATATTGCAGACGTGTTTGTCATGTATGTGAGATTACGAAACCGAGTATACATGACATTAGGAGAAATGCAGAGATTGACAGGAAGGGAGACAATCACATTCTATCACCCGCCCCACCCCCAACCACCGCCTCCTCTCCTTCCCAACTTTCTGTGGTCAACCCGTACCTCTTCGACCTTGTTGAGCAGGGTTTCAGTAGCTCTCATCCCCAGGCGGCGGCAGCCACACAATGATTTTAGGGCAAAGTAAAGGCATTACCTTTGCAATCTTTGGGGCGGCGGCCACAACGTGGAGGTGGGGGTTTCTCGAAGTCGACAGGGGCACGACAATGGGGCTCCTCGAACACCACGACTGGAGAACGGGCACGGCAACGAGACTCTTCAACACAATGATGGAAGCAGAAGCGACTTCGGGGCGGCGACCAAAGCGTGGAAGCGGCGGCGACCTTTGAGGTGGCGGCCAAAGCGTGGAAGCGTGGCAGCAGAAGTACCTTTGCGACCTTCAGACACCACGACAAGAGAACGAGCCCTTCGAACACGACGAAGACAGCGAGGTCTTTGGTCTCTAGCTTTGGTGGCACAACAGTGAGGTCTTTGGTCTCTGGCTTTAGTGGCATGGGAGCGAGGCATCGAGGTCTTTTCGGCAGTGAGGTCTTCACTCTTCACCCGACCAAAGTGATAACGATACGCTATTCACTTGCTAGATATTAACGTATGACATGTAAGGTCGGTTATTAGCAAACAACCGACCCAATAGGGAACTGGTGCCCACACAAAACCCTCTAAGGATGGTTATTTTAAAACCCCGACTCTTCAGGTGACAAGCTACAAGGTTGGTTATGTTGTTCGTAATAGGGTACAAACCACGATGTAAGTCTTTAACAGTAAAACTTTTACCAGAGATACGCTGAGGCATGCAGAGAGCACTGTCCTTAAGAGTATTTCCGCGGTACTCGGCGGCGAGCGCCTGTGCGATAGTCTCCTGCGCGGCTACTCTCCCAGGATCCAACATCATTTGCCGACGTGAAGCGCGCACACACAGTCACGACGACGAATGAAAGGCAATTGATCGTCCTTCCAGTGGACAGACTGCAGGTGGAAGAGAAAAGAGGAAGAAGAAAATGAGAGAAGGTTTTTGTCTGTGCCGAACGACAGTGGAAAACAAACATAAATAACCAGGAAAGGAAGCATGAAAGGATGCGTTCAGTTGCAAATGCGGTGCAGTTTGGAACTGCCAAACGAACAGATGCATTACAGCGGCCCAGGTTAAAAAATAGTTCAATGAACTGAAGGGCAAAACCAAGCTGGGGCCGCACCCGCACAAGGGGCTCCGGGAGGCTAGATTTGCACCCCCTGCGCACGGGATGCGACGTGCGCCGACGCGCCCGATTAAAGGGTTTTCAGACCGGGCCGACCCAAACCCCATTGGCAAGGCCCACCATGTACGTGCGTAGGGCCTATTCCCTTTCATTCCTCAATTGTACTATGGACAAGGGTCCATATATAAGGAGGAGGGAAGTCTCCAACACAAGCAATATGTGACTAAACCTTTTGCCTTTTGGTTTGAAATACAATAGAGAAGTATGACAATCCCCCACTATTTCAAAACAAACAATATAAAAACTGAGTTTACTACTGGAAGAACTTAAACAAATGACATACATACGCTTTGGTAGAACTGAGCTCTTTGAACTAAAGCATAGAGTAGACATACGTAATCTGTAGAAGATTAGTGGAACTATGTTCTTGAACCAATTCCTCCTTTATCTGATTAGTGGTACATTACTCACATGACATTCATAAAATCAACTACCTTTCTTATGGATTGGCACCTTTAGGCCATGCGCATACTGGGAAAATTCATGAATGCTCTAGAGATCTACCCAAATCTCAATAGGAGTGGCCCCACTCCATACTCATATAGTTGGACTTTCATCAAGCATATATTGCAGTATATACACCACCATTAATGGCTATGAAATCTATTAAGAAATATATTCAACTGAATCATTGCAAATTGTTGTTTACATCATAAGAATGAGATACATTTATTACAACACATTGAGTCATCCAGTGACTTCATTTTGCCATTGAACCTTCTTCCCGGGATCACCGTTCATGAAGGTTGGGTATCCATCACTTCGACATTTGGTAAGGACATAATCCCATTCTCCTCGATGTATCGCTCACTAGTCTTTGACTTAATGGCTTTGTCAGAGGATCAACCAAATTTAATTATGACTTTACATAATCCATAGAGATTATGCTATCACATACAAGCTGCCTCACAATATTGTGACGTAGACGAATATGTCTACTCTTCCCATTATAAAATTTATTTTTAGCTCTTGCTATGGCAGCTTGATTATCACAGTGTATAAACACTGGTGGAGAAGGTTTCTCCCAAATGGGAAGATCCATTAGAACATGTCTTAGCCATTCGGCTTCAGTTCCAGCCTTTTCTAAGGTAATAAACTCAGATTCCATAGTGGAACGAGCTATACAAGTTTGCTCGGAAGATTTCCAAGACACAACACCTCCACCCATAGTGAAGATGTAGCCACTTGTAGATTTCAATTCATCTGAATCCGAAATCCATTTGGTATCACAATATCCTTCTAGCACAGTTGGAGATCCACAAAAAATCAATCCATGATTAATTGTGCCTTTGAGGTATCTTAAAACCCTTCGTAGAGCATCCCAATGATCCTTATTAGGATTTTGAGTATATCTACTTAATCTCCCTACTGCATATGCTAGATCTCGACGAGTACAATTCATTAAGTACATCAGGCTTCCAATCACTTGTGCATATTTGACTTGTTGAACACTATAACTTTTATTTTTCTTGAGATTGTAATTAGGATTAAAAGGTGTACTTACCAGCTTACAATCAAGCATTGAAAACTTATTGAGAATTTTCTCAACATAGTGTTCTTGGGATAGCATGATGCAATCATCATTTTTAAGAAGTTTAATTCCTAAAATTACATCTGCCTCTCCCATATCTTTCATGTCAAAATTATAAGCCAAGAAGCCTTTTGTACTATTTATTATATTAATATTAGTACCAAAAATAAGCATGTCATCTACATAGAGACATATTATAACACAATCTTGGTTATTGACTTTGGAATATATACATTTGTCTCCTTCATTTATATGGAATCCATATGATACAACGACCTTATCAAATTTCTCATGCCACTGTTTAGGTGCTTGTTTCAACCCATAGAGAGATTTGATTAGTTTGCATACCATATGTTCTTTTCCCAAAACTACATACCCTTCAGGTTGATCCATATAAATTTCCTCATCTAAATCTCCATTCAAGAAAGCAGTTTTAACATCCATTTGGTGTATAATTAATTTCTTAATAGATGCCAAAGCAATTAAAATCCGGATTGAAGAGATTATAGTAACAGGAGCAAAGGTATCAAAATAGTCAATATACTTTTGTTGTTTATATCCCTTGGCAACTAAACGAGCTTTGTATTTATCTACAGTCCCATATGTTTTCAATTTTCTTTTAAATATCCATTTACACCCTATGGGTTTAATACCTGGTGGAAGTTTCACTAGTTCCCATGTATGATTAGATAATATAGATTCAATCTCACTATTAATTGCTTCCTTCCATAAAGAGGAATCAGTTGAATGAATAGCTTCATTGTAAGATTGAGGGTCATTATCCACTATAAACGAATACAAATCATCACCAAGATTCTTTTCCTTCCTCATCCTAGTGGATCTTCTAGGTTCTATATCATCTGATTCTAAAACATCATTAGAATTGGATGTACTTGGGATATTATCTAAAATTTCATTTGAAGGATTAGCTAAGTTTTCTAAGGGAGTTTTCATAGGAAAAATATGCTCAACAAATTCAACATTTTTAGATTCAACAATGTATTAGGTTCTACAACATTGTTGCCCCTTCTAATAACCAAGAATCTATATGCAACACTATTCTGAGCATAACCTATAAAACACCATCTAGGGTTCTAGATCCCAATTTTCATTTTTTAGGCTCAGTTAATAAGACCTTAGCTAGACACCCCCACACTTTGAGGTATTTCAAATTAGGAGGATATCCTTTCCATAATTCATATAGTGTCTTATTTGTCTTCCTACTAGGGATGCGATTTTGAAGAAAACAAGATGACAAAATCCCTTCCCCCCACAAGTTGTTGGGTGCTCCTGAATTGATTAAAATAGAATTCATCATCTCCTTTAGAGTTCTATTTTTACGTTCAACAATACCATTTGATTGAGGCGAATATGGAGGTGTGTATTCATGTATAATACCATGGTTCACACAAAATTCATTAAAGGGAGAACAATCATATTCACCACCCCTATGTGAGCGAAGACGTTTTATTTTCTTATTGAGTTGATTTTCTACTTCTGTTTTATAATTAACAAACATTCCAAAGGCTTCATCCTTTGAATGTAGTAAATATAATTTTGTATATCATGAGAAATCATCTACAAAAATAATGTAAAAACGTTTCCCACCTCTAGATATATTTCCTTTTAAATCTCCAAGATCAATGTGAATTAAATCGAGCAATTCAGAATTTCTATGTGAAATTTGAGGACACAGTTTCTTGGTAGATTTAGTTTCAGCACATATTTGACATTTATTATTTAAATTAACAACACCATCAATATCCTTTAGTAAACCTAAAGATTTCATGCGTTGTAAATATTTAAAATTAACATGTCCTAATCTACTGTGCCATACATAAAAATAATCAACGATATAAGCAGAAAGACTTATTTCATTAGCAGAAGAGTTTGGTACATTCAACAGAAAGAGACCATTTGAGCAGTAACCCATGCCTAAGTAGTCCCCAGACTTGGTGAGAATGACCTTGTTTGATTCAAAGGACACTTTCACCCCAAACTTAACAAGTTGAGAAATAGAAATTAAATTAACACTGATATCTGGGACAAACAACACATCTTTGATCAGCAGAATTTTTCTAGAAGTCATCTTGATCATGACATTGCCCTTTCCGGTCACAGGAGAAGCAGTTGAGTTGCCCATGAAAACTCGATGTTCCTCCTGTCCTACTTCAGTGTAGGTCACAAAGGCATCTCTGTTGCCACTGATTTGACGACTAGCCCCCGAGTCAATGATCTAATCATTTTGGTGGAATGATCCCATGCGGAAAAATGCCACAAATACATCCTCAGTAACAAGGTTGGTTGAAGGTTCCTTCGAATCCACTGCTTGTTTCTTCCTATGCCTGCATTTAGGAGAAGTATGACCAGGTTTGCCACAAACATAGCAAAAAATATTCTTTTTAGTAATATCTTTGTTTCCTTTATATTTATTCTTATTTCCTTTCCCTTTCTTATTTTTCCACTTATTTTTAGTCTGATAAGTAGAAACTTTATTTTCTTTAACTTCATTATTAACAAAGTTAGCAGTACATGACAACTCTTTATTCAGTTCAGATTTTTTCTCTAGTACGGTTTTAATCTTCAACTCGGATATGTATTATTACATCATCCAGTGACATTGTCTTTCTTTTATGCTTTAAATTGTTCTTGTAATGTTTCCAAGAATGAGGCAATTTTTCAATTAAAGAACCCACAACGAAAGACTCAGGAAGATCAAAATTTTCATTTTTCAAATCATCAAGTAAAATCTGAAATTCATGAATCTGAGTTGTTATATCTTTATCTTCAGTCATATGAAAATTTAAAAAATTCACAACAGTAAATTTTTGGGTAGAAGCCTCTTCCAGAATATATTTCTTATTCAGACTTTCCCAAATTTCGGATGCAGTTTTAATTGAAAAGTATGCGTCAAACAATTGGTTAGACAATGTACTTAGAATCACATGTCGACAAATGCGATTTGCTTTTTCCCAATCAACAGAATTATTTTCAGGTTTGGGTTCAGTTAAAGCAAACGAGACATTAGAAACTTTTAAAGCAGTAATCATTTTTTCTTGCCAACACCTATATTGTTGTCCATTAAATTGTTCAATTTTCGTAACATCAGGGATTGGTGTTTGTGAAACAGTAGAAACATTGACGATTTGGTTGTTATTATTTGATGGTGGGGGTTTCAAAACTTCAATATTAGTACCCATCAGAGAAACAAGATACTCTTAAGATTGTTGTTCGTAATAGGGTACAAACCGTGATGTAAGTCGTTAACAATAAATCTTTTACCAGAGATACGCTGAGGCATGCAGAGAGCACTGTCCTTAAGAGTATTTCCGCGGTACTCGACGGCGAGCGCCTGTGCGATAGTCTCCTGCGCGGCTACTCTCTCAGGATCCAACAACATTTGCCGACGTGAAGCGCGCACACGTAGTCACGACGACGAGCGAAAGGCAATTGATCGTCCTTCCAGTGGACAGACTGCAGGTGGAGGAAAAGAGAGGAAGAAGAAAACGAGAGAAGTTTTTCTTCTGTGCCGAATGACAGTGGAAAATAAATATAAATAACCAGGAAAGGAAGCATGAAAGGATGCGTTCGGTTGCAAACGCGGTGCGGTTTGGAACTGCCAAACGAACAGATGCATTGCAGCGACCCAGGTTAAAAAATAGTTCAATGAACCAAAGGGCAAAACCAAGATGGGGCCGCGCCCGTACAAGGGGCTCCCGGAGGCCGGATTTGCACCCCCCTGTGCGCGGGATGCGACGTGCGCCGACACGCCCGATTAAAGGGTTTCCGGACCGGGCCGGCCCAAACCCAATTGCCAAGGCCCACCATGCGCGTGCGTAGGGCCTATTCCTTTTCATTCCTCAATTGTATTATGGATAAAGGTCCATATATAAGGAGGAGGGAAGTCTCCAACACAAGCAATATGGGACTAAACCTTTTACCTTTTGGTTTGAAATACAACAAATAACTGACCCAATAAAGACGGGTGCCAACACATACACTTCAATGATGCTTTTATCACAAAAGCTGACCCAACAACTTAAGTGGTACCCGAACCACCTATAAGGTTGGGTAAGTTAAAAATCCGACCCTATAGAGATACACTACAAGGTCAGTTATTTTGAGAAAACCAACCTGAGAGGTCTTAAGTGGTGCCCGCATTTTTTGTAGACATATAAGGTCGGTTATTTTGAAAAACCGACCCTATAGATCGAGGCGCGAAGCCAAAACCGAGTAAATTTTCGCCGCAGAAAACTTAATGAGTCAACTTTATGATAAAACCAATGCAATAGTGTATTAGGTTAGTTATTCTAGTAAAAATGACGATACGGACATCGACGCTATTGGCCAAAAATGTAGTAGTGACTTTCAGCTAAGGACACGGGAATGACACTCAAGGACCATCTTTATGATGAGAGATCTCTGGCCTAAGGTAAAGCAGCTGTTTGTACCTTATCTGGAGGGGGACTGGAAGTTGATAAATCCCAATATTGATTTATGGGAGGTAACAAGAACGAGAGAAGCAAAGGAGGAAATCATGGAGCGTATTTGGAAAGGTGCGCATGTACATAAATGGTCTATATGTGTCTTTAAAATTCTGCATGGAGCTCTAGCGACCCTGGATAAGATACACAAATGAAATAGTGAGACACCCACAGCTTGCTTGCTATGCAAGGAAGGGGAGGAATCACATGATCATCTCGTTGGAGGTTGCAAATTCACCAAGACGGTTTGGGAGCTGATATGCAAAGAATTCCAACTGTGTATTGACTTGGTAAATGAAGCTAAAAAGATGATTAGACGCTGTAGGAAGAGTGACAAGAAGAAACTCTTGTTTGCTGCATTGTGCTTTCATATTTGGAGCGAAAAAAATAATCGTTGACATGGAGGTACAACCAAGAATGCAAGTAGTGTAGCTGTAAAAATTTGTAAATGTGTTAAAAGGAAACTACGTGTAAGTTAGCGGGTGAGTTGGTGATGTAGTTGATATGTAGTGTTGGGCTACATATAACTCTTGACCCTCTATGTTTGTAGGGGGAAGTTGGAATATATATTTACCAAATTCTGATACGTATAAATTATATATGCGTGTGTATATATATATATATATATATATATATATATATATATATATATATATATATATATATATATATATATATATATATATAGACACACACACACACACACAAATACACACACACAAATACACACACACAAACACACACATACACACATATATATAGTTAGGCTAGAATACACTATTGTGTACAGACCACACGATACACTCAAGTGGTGTTTGCATATCAAGACCTTATTTTGAAAAATGTAAACTATTGATCTTTATTGTCATACTATAATTAGGTGATATACAAATTTTGAGCCTATTTGGATGAGTGTAAGTCACTCATTCGAGGACAACAAAATCGACACACAAAATTAATTTGAAATGTATTATTTTTGTGATCTTTATAACTTGACCTATAAATGTCCAAATAGCCTCAAATTTTATATATGAGCTATTCACAAGATGTTTAAGAAGATCAATAGATTATATTTTGAAAAATAAAATAAAATGAAAACTTCTTGAGTGTATTATGCTTTAGATACACTCGAGTGTATTCTAGCCTGAATCTCTCTCTCTCTCTCTCTCTCTCTCTCTCTCTCTATATATATATATATATATATATATATATATATATGTGTGTGTGTGTGTGTGTGTGTGTGTGTGTGTGTGTCTATAAGGAGTGGCTGAAGTGGTTAAGCACAGTGTCCTCTAACAAAGGGACCCGAGTTCCAATCCTAGCTGCCACCTTTGTTTACCACCCTCCCGGGCATTCAGTCTCTATCACAGGCATGGGAGAGGTAAAGAGAATCCATCTCTTAATCCCATATATATATACATATACATATATATATTTATATATATACATATATGTATATATATACATATAAATGCACTTTATACACACACAAATATATATATATATATATATATATATATATATATATATATATATATATATATATATATATATATATATATATATATATATATATATATGGTATTCACTCATTGCCCGTGCGGGTAGATAAGCAAAGTTACCCGGCTCCCTGGTTATTTCACGCTATGGTGTGCTGATATGGGAGCGGTTGCACTAATTGTAATTATGTGTGTAAGTGTTTTATGTGCATGGATTAAGCGGTGACAATATTAATAAATACGTTGTAAATCAATACACACATGGAGTGGCGGTGGCAGTATAGTAATTATATTATAAACAATTACACATACATGGAGTAGCGGTGCAAAGCCTTATCCAATTATAAAGATAGAAGATGATATCCTAATAAGTCTTGGACACGTATGGTCATGCATGCACATCGAGTAAAATTGGTCTTTTAATATCTTGAAAAGGACAAAAAAACTTGATGATATTTTTATTATATTTCTCACCAAATCACATATCATATTTAATCGGATCGTCAAAGCAAAAGGGAGATGAAATCAAAATAATTTTCTAGCTGATCATACATCAATCTTGGAGTATACACATGCTAACATAATGTGTCTAAAATAATTATAGTAGTTTTCTTTTATGGAGATAAATAAACACATAGGAAATAAAATGATACTTCCAGATTGTATTACGTAACATCATCCTTAGTTACAAATTTTTATTTTTTTATTACAGATACTCTGTTCTCATTACAAATAATCAGTTATCCTTACAGAGTGTTTAAATTCACAATATATTATTGCACACAAAAGAAAATCATATCATAGTTGTATTTTGAATCATATTTTCATAAACGTAGATGCCCACAGAAAGAATATGCCTACAAAAATAAACAATTTATAATAAAAATAAATATTTTATAATGAGAATAGATAATCAGAAATAATGTAAATAGCAAAGAACAATTGTAACTAGTAAAGAGAAACCGTAGCACGTAAAGAAAAAATGTAATACGAAAGAGCACATTGTAACTAAAATAGACATTTTGTAATACAAGAAACTAGAATGTAATATGCTAGAAAAAAAATTAAAAATATAACCATGTGTAACATTTTATAAGGAGAGTTGAGTGAAGAAAAATTAGAATAACAAAAGAAAATTGTAACAAACATAGATGTTTGATGATATAAAAGATGATCCAAAAGGTGTTGAAAAAAATTATAAGAAATAGAAATAAGTAAACAAGTGATATTCTGGCAAAGTGTAGTGAGTTATAACAATAAGTAAAAAAGGATGAGATTCTATAAAAAAATAAAGGTTTGTAATCAGAATAAATAATTTATAATTGTAAACAAACAAATGTAACCAGAGATGATATTTTGTAATACAATCAAGATACATCAAATTCTACTGTCCAAGAGAATAAATCTCATTACATCAAAAGTTGTAATCATAAGGAACACTTTGTAATAAGAAGTGAGAATTTGTAATGAGAATGAAAAATTTATAACTGATGATGACATTCTGTAATACAACATGTTTGTATCACATTTTGTATCCATATTATGTACACTCTGATTCATACATGTAATCAATCAAACAATAACAATTAGTATATATAGAAACAACACATTGTTGGGATCTTATTTATACTTCCATCCACATTAACTATTTTGGACACAAACATATAGTCAGTTATAAAAAAAATAAAGAAAGACGTCATTTTGTAGTAAGAAGGAATTGTTTGTAATCAGAACAGAGAATTAGTAATGGAAAGGAAAAATAGTAACTGAGGATAATATTTTATAATACAATATGGATGTATCAAATTCTACTTTTTAAGAGAATGAACCTCAGTACACCAAAAGTTATAATACTAAGAAATACTTTGTCTTGAGAATTGAGAAGTCATAATGAGAATAAGAAAGTTGTAACCAGTGATGACATTCTATAATACAACCTAGATATATGAAGTTTTATTGTCTCTTAGAATAAACCTCCGTACATAAAACTTATAGTAAAAAGGAATATTTTGTAATGAGAACTGAGAATCTATAATGAGAATGAGAAAGTTGTAATTAAGGATGACATTCAATATTACAACATGTATCTATCAAATTCTCTATCTAAGAAAATAAACTTTAGTCCTTCGTAATAGGAAAGAACATTATGTAATTTAAATCGAAAAATTGTAATGAGAATGGGAAAAATATAACTAAGGATGACGTCTTGTATTACAACCTGGTTGTATCACATGTTGTATTCATATTATGTAGACTCAGATCTGTACGTGTAATCAACTAAAAAATAGCAATTGTTATGTATGGAAGCAGTAGGTTGTTGGGGTTTTATTTATACTTCCATGCACATCAATTAAACGTGATGCTGCTACAAAATAACTTTATACATCCTAACCTGCCAAACCACGATGCAAATGAATCAGGAATAAAGAATAATAATTTATTCAGCCCTTACAGATCCACTCAACACCGTCCCATCCCCACAAACGAACTAGAAATGTTAGCGATAATTATAGATTTGTGCCACCGCTTCATCCTACAAAAAAAAGACGGAAGTTTGTTATTTACAAAAGTTGCCACCGCTACTTTGTCACGGGTAGAATAACTGATTACCCGCGCGGGAAGCCAAGATGAACCCATATATATATATGCAGATATATATGTGAATGTATATATATGTATATATACATATATATATATGTATATATACATACATATATATATATATATATGACATATATATGTATATAAAACATATATACATATACATATACATATACATATACATATACATATACATATACATATACATATACATATACATATACATATACATATACATATATATGTATATGTATGTGTATATATACATATAAACTTTAGATAGGGTAACAATATGAGTTTAAACAATTCAATTGGATACAGATGTTTCGTTTTAGTAGAATTTGCATTTCTGAATAGATACCAGATCAAACTCTTACAATCAAATTTCAAATCGCATTCTGCTCTATGGAATTCGAGTTTGATTCTCTCACACCCAACATAATAAATATATTATATGTGTTGGATTTGGCCACAAATAGAGAAAGTACAATCACCCATAGATTTAAACACACCTTCAAACTTATGGCAAGAAAAGAAATTCCCCTCCCTTGTGTTCATATTGGATCTATGGGCTCCATAGGGGAGGAGTAAGTTGAGCTATCAAAGCTTAAACCAAATTTCTTACACCTTTAATATATATCCCAAGATGAATATTGTAAGTAATAGAAATAATGGAGAGAGAGAGACTGAAATAACTACAAGTGAAGGAAGGCATGTAGAGGGGTTTTATCTCTCAAGGACATATCTCCATTACCTAGATAGGTTGACCACCATGATTTGCAATCTTGAGTATCACCTCATTTTCCACAATAAGAGATTACACCAAGAGTCCCCCTTTTTGGGTGAAGGACTAAGTAGCTTCCTTTTCCCCGACATGGGAACCAAAAAAATTATCATGGAACCCTTTACCTACACCTTGGTTAACCAAGGAAGAGCTTCAAATCATCATTTTTTGAGTGAAAAATTGGAATAAGGATGAATAGCTTCAAATGTAACAAGAAGGACTAGATCTCTTATAAGATTCCTAATTTATTATAATGATTTTAGCAACTGATCAATCTCAAGAAGCAATTAGGGGCTCCAGAGGCATAAACTCTCAACTATACCATAATAGCATAGGTGTTAACATTAGAAAACACTTCAATAGGTCATATTTATATTAAAGGGCGCCTACTGGACAACCAAGGTAGTTAGGATGAATTCTATCTATTATTGGTGGAAGATGGGATGCCCCAACATATATATTTTTCACTTCTTATCTCCTTCTAACAACTATATTGCACTTTACAAAAAGCAACAACTATAGTGTCATCAACTAAGTTTTTGACTGATGGAACTAGTAGAAAAAATTCCTCTAGCTTAGTTGGCTGAGCTTTGTGCCCAAAATCTCTATCAATGGACACACTGAATTTGGCTTTTGCTTCACTAATTGAGTCTTGTGGTAGAAAGCAAACACAATGTCATTGACCAAGATTCACCTGGGGTAGACTCAACAATGACAACTTCTATTTGTCATTTTTTGAATAATTTTTGCATGCAATATTAATTTGTTCCAATTATCTCTATCACACATTTTAGCTCAATTATGAGTCATACAACCATTACAAATTATACAACAAAATTCTAAGACATTTCTAACCTCTAAGACATTTCTAACCTTTCTTTAGCTCTTTGATCTTTGAGCTATATGATTTTACATTCACCAATCTTTAGGAATTTAGTTGATTTGATTGTATCTATCATCTTGAAATGACATAAATAGAAGTGTTCCACACATATGAATGGACTAGTGAAGTCATAATCAATATATGGGAAATTTATACTTATGAAGTCATCATTCTCCCCCTTCTTGAAGATGGCAAACCATCCTAAAAATATTGAAAAAACAAGAATTGATTTTTTTTTAATTTGAATCTTAGGGGGTTTATAGATTGACTTAACAATCCCACCCTCAATTCATTCCGTATAACCTATCTGTTAGTCCTAAAAAAGACAACACAAGATACAAATAAATACACATCTTAACACAAGTAAAAATATCCAAATATTCCATTCAAATAAAATCATTCACAAATATATGCAATGTGAGAATCATTTTCGTATAGCTTGGATTTCTCTTTGTCTTTCTCTTCTTTTGTCATATAAAAAGTGAGGTGGGAGTATAAGAGAACAAACAAAGGTCTTATTCTTAAAATTATATCAAATATAGAGTGAAACATACAAACAACAACAAAGAAGAAATTCCACAAGTCATAATTGACATATGCACAATAGACTCAAAATCTAAGTGAATATCATTAAATAATGGTTTGAGTAAAATTGATATAAGATGCACTAAAATAAGTATAAAAGGGAAAGACATGATGTGTAGGGCACTCTAAACACAATACCTAATAGTCCTTATAAGGATCATACCTTGAATAATCTCTCTCGTTGCAAGGAGTGAGAGGTCTATGCATAAAACCTTTAGGAACATCCTCCACATGACCATCTGAGTCACTAAGAGTATCTTCAAAATGGTGTACCCTCTCCATTTTCATATTGTTTGTCTTCTTCATGATCTCTTACAACCTCATCAACAACCATCTCCATATGTTCAAAAGAACGACTAGAGGGCCACCACACATGGATTAGGATCCATTTCACAATTCAACTATCTACCATGACATGATATATAAGATATTTAGGCATTGTGTTCTGGTCAAAACCATGAAACATGGTAGGTGCCCGTTAGTTGGAATCAAAGGAATGAACATGCAACATATCAGAACTAGAAACCTACCCTAGTAGTTTTACCCTTTTGATTTAGCCAAACAAGGATAAGATAATACGTGTAATTAAGCCAATAATGGAACATAAAATGTGTCACCTCAAGTATATAAGGGAATACATAATAATTTATGCTTAATAATGACTCATTTGGATGATAACAAGAAATTAAAGAACTTAATTGGATAAATAATGAACTAATGGGCCACTAATGGGATATATGGAATATATCATTAAAATAAACCTCAAAAGTGAAATATAAGTTTAAAATTGTGTTCCTTGGGTCCCAATTGCCTTAGGAGTCAAGTTTCACATTATTCAGATAATAATAATTCATTTAATTCAAATTGGAAAAAAGATGTGTGTTTCCCCAAAATATCAAATAAAATAATAAATGACTCCAAAAGAGGAAAATAATCTTAGATTCATAATCTACATAATAAATATAGCCTTTGGGTGAATTTTCATCCAATTTGGAGAAAGTTTGCTTAAAAGGTGAAAATAGGAGAGAGAAAGTGTGTAGAATCTTCAAATATTAAATAAATATTCAAACAACTCAAAACTGTAAAATTTATGGCAAATTCATATCCAACACACTAAATATGACTTGTGGGTCAAGATTCATCAAATTTGGATAATCCTAATGCCATTAATGAAGGAGGAAAGAGAAAATGAGATTTGATTTATTTAGCCCATTAAAATTTTCTAAAAGGAAAAAATAAGTGCATAATCGGAATCTACATGCCTTAATTGGCCTCTGTGTAAAATTTTACTTAATTCAGATAATTTTTGAACCCTCAAATGAAGAAAGAGAAAAAGGAAATTTTTTCGATGTCACTTTATTAAATTATATCAATTTTGTCACACCTTGGTTTACTATTTTGATTAAACGCGCGATCTGAGCCATTGAATTTTTGATCCAAAGACTGGGGCATCGTCTTCTACCTTCATTAGGAGAGCGACCTGCCCTGTACAGTAACAACCAGGTTCCTTTTTCATCTAGTTTCCTCATTTCTTGATCATTTTTCATGATTTTCTTCCACTGATTTCCTTATTCGATTCCGCATGTAACGACCCCTAACTCATAACCTATCACTCTATATAAGAGAGAACCCCAGATCGACACCCCAACCTACTTTCACACTTGGTTGCAGAATCTTCCTCCCCGTCGCTCACATGCCCTTGAGTGCTTAAGCCTCTCTGTTTCACCTCCTTTCATTGGCCTCTCATTCCAATTGCTACCAAGATCGCCAGTGTTGCGGCCGCTTGCTCAACCTATTTCCTAGTGGCCATACCGCATCGCTGAGAATACCTCACCGTCTCCGGCCAAATTGGTTCTCCTGGTAAGTTTGGTTTGGTCTATATTCGCTTCCCGTTCCCTTGCTTTTGTGTTGGGTCGATGATCTTGATTTTGCCCAATCCGCGAACTAGATGTCTGCTCATGGCCATCATACATGGCTGGGTGTGAGAGGGATGACCTCCCTCATGTTTTCCCAATATCACCCTCATTCACCCTTTTGCTTTATTTTTTTGCCAGGGGCAATTTAGTCGTTTTGCTCGTGGTTTCCTTTGTTTTGGGGTGAGGTCAACTGGACTTCGACCTGCTTCTTGGCCTCACCCGATTGGGCCATGTCAGCTGGGTCCTGGCCTCTCTTTCCCTCTCTTTTGCAATTTCTCAAGTTGCATGGCATTATCTAATTATCTGATTGGTTAAAATTCTAAATTTCATAACTAATTATCTATTGTGCTAAAAATTACAAATAAATACTCATTGGATTCAGAAAAATGCAAGCTTTCTAATGGTATTGATTTTGTCACCTGAATCTCATGTTTTAAAGAGGTGATTTTAATGAATCAAATTAAATAAGTTAATAACTTCTATAATCCATAACTAAATATTTATAAGTCAGAAAAATATAATAAAATATGTTTTGAACTCAGAAAATATAACCTAAAATATGGAATGGTTTTGATAACCTAATTCATTAATAATAAAAA
Organism: Alisma plantago-aquatica; assembly: GCA_963693085.1. Taxonomy (NCBI): domain Eukaryota; kingdom Viridiplantae; phylum Streptophyta; class Magnoliopsida; order Alismatales; family Alismataceae; genus Alisma; species Alisma plantago-aquatica. The sequence continues at coordinate 1,134,959,130 of OY856412.1, read as the reverse complement.
GGCAATTTTAGGGTTTTAAATAATTAATGGAAACCTAACCCTAATTCTACCTAAATGCATCATAGGTCCATTGGAGGCTTAGGTTTGGACCTAGTTTGACTTTGGATCATTTGACTCTGAAGTTGAGGTATGTTGTATCCCCTATTCATCTATGTTGAGCAATTCACCTATCTTATCTTTCTTTTGACTTTAGCCTAGACGTATGTCTATTCTCTTGATATCATAGTTCGTGTGAACTATCTTGCTTGTTATGGACTTAGATATTCTCTTGAAATCTATCTTGTTCCTTGGAGCATGTTGGTCTTATATAATGATATGTGCCCACTTTGAAGTGGATGTTTATATGTTTGTGTTGTCCATTATGTGATGGAAACATTGTATAATTCTAACCATACTTCTACTTGCCTCAACATTTTTCATGCTATGTGATTCAGTAGCACTAGAGTAGTATAAATTACTTTGGTTTTGGGGCAGTAATCCCCTATTGATTATTAGGGAGGGTGGCAGTATACCATTCTCTATAACCGAGTGTGGAAATAATCCATACTCAACTTTATATATTGGGATATTGGAAGTATTCCTTTCTCTATCATGTTTCAAGTTTATACTTAGCCGCCTTGTGTTTATATTGTTCTTTCACATGCATACATGTTATTGATGGTGATTGAGGGGTGTGTTCCCTACTTTCTTTATGTGCTAGTATTGCACAATCTTTATTGTTTCGTTTATGGCAAGTATCTCTTTTATTATGTGATGGTGTTTCTTTTCCTTTTATGCCCTTTTGGGTAGTCCTTATCTCTTGCATGGGAATCATGCATATTTTATGTCCTTATTACTTATATTTCTCAAAGGTTTCTTTAGTATACACATACCAACTTTTTGCTGATGTTTTCTTTTCTTCTCTTTTTTTGTGGGGTATGCTTCCAACCCCAGGTTAGATCAAGGAAAGTTGAACTTCGACATCAACCTTATAGATGAGCTTTTAGGAGTCTTGAAGAGGTGGTTAGATGACCCTCAACTTGATCTTTGTCTTATATGTTTAATTTTCCTTTTGGACACCCATGTGTGGTGATGTGATGTACTATGTTATCAGACTTTGTAAATTGTTAGATAATAATATTTTCCACTGCTACTCATTGTGTTATGATACATACATGTTGATCAAATTGGTCTTCATCCCTTTGGTGAAAATTTTTATGTGGTGTTTGGTTCAAGGGATGTTGTGTTTTTGTTTCTAGTAGGGAGTGGTTCCCCTCTGGGATCCCACTCCTTACATCTTGGTATTAGAGCCACTAGCAGTCGGTTATCTAACTATTTCAATCTTGTCTCCCTTAGTATATTTACCTTTATCTTAGGTTGCTTATACCTAGTGTCCTTGCCTTGTGTAGGCAAAACCCTAATGGCGGGAGATAACTCAACTGTTGAAAACCAGTATGGTTACGAGACACCCCAAAACCTTAGGTTTGGTCAGGGGACCTCAGCTTCTGCTAGTTCAGGTGTAGTCATCTCTCTAGAGCAAGAGCCGACTATGTATCGACAACTTTTGCTACTTCCATGGCATGAAAGATGAAAGACCCGACTGTACTTGAAAATCCTAAGGAGTTCTCAATCACAGAGTTTATGAAGATGCAACCACCTTACTTCAAGGGTGAAGGTGAAACAGAAATAGTCAACAAAGCTGATGATTGGGTGTTAGCCATAGAGAGGACTTTTGATGATATGGTATGTCCTCCACATCATAAGGTTAGGTTTGCTTCATATGTCTTGGAAGGACCAACAAGAGTTTGGTGGAATGGAATTGTAAGGAATAGAGACATATCAACCATGTCTTGGGTGGAGTTTTTGGCTCTCTTCCATGGAAAGTATATCTGCACTGCTGCCTTAAAGAAGAAAGAAGCAGAGTTCTATAGCTTGAAGCAAGGTTCCTTATCTGTTTCTGCTTTTATGCAAAAGTTTCTACTATTGGAACGTTATGTAGTTGGTTTGGGTGAGGAACGTAGGGCTGACCTATTCCTTCAGGGACTCAACTACAATGTGGGTCGTGCTCTTATCCCACAACTGCCTTTGACCTTTCAATAGATTGTTGATAAAGATTTGGCTGTGGAGTCTTATTCAGGGTTTCAACCTAGGGAGTTTGATAAGAAGAGGAAGTCCTCTGGTGATGAACAGAAAAGAGACATTTGTGCAAAGTACAATAGACCCCATCCTCCAGGGAAGTGTCCTCATGTTAGAAATTAAGGTGCACTAGTGGTATGCCACTATTGCAATAAACCCATTCACATTTGACCTGATTTCCCTAAGCATCATAATGGACAAGCTCCTGTGCAACAACAACAAGCACCTCCTAAGAATCAAGGAAACAATAATGGTAACAATAATAGAGGAAGACCTGTGGAAAGAAAAGCTGGAAGAGTTTTTTCTTTGGATGGTGAATAAGTTAATGATGATGAACAAGAGCAAGTTAACCCATAGTTCCTTAGATTAGTCTTTACAAGTTATGTTTCCTTTTGCATGTTGCTTATGTAGTTGGATGTAAGAAGTATAGTTGAACCTTTGTATCTGAAGTTTAGTTTGATATAATAAGATGAACCCTTTTAAGGGGTGGTGGATAAGTATGCTTATGGATGTTTTGATTTCGAGGATGAAATCCCTTTAAGGGGTGGTGTGCTGTAACATACCAGAACTAGAACCCTACCCTAGTAGTTTTACCTCTTTGATTTAGCCAAATAAGGATAAGCTAATACATGTAATTAAGCCAATAATGGAACATAAAATGTGTCACCTCAAGTATATAAGGGAATACATAATAATTTGTGCATAATAATGACTCATTTGGATGATAATAAGAAATTAAAGAACTTAATTGGATAAATAATGAACTAATGGGCCACTAATGGGATATATGGTATATCTCATTAAAATAAACCCCAAAAGTGAAATCTAAGTTTAAAATCATGTTCCTTAGGTCCCAATTGCCTTGGGAGTCAAGTTTCACATTATTTAGATAATAATAATTCATTTAATTCAAATTGGAAAAGAAGATGTGTGTTTTCTCCAAAATATCAAATAAAATAATAAATGAATCCAAAAGAGGAAAATAATCTTAGATTCGTAATCTACATAATAAATATAGCCTTTGGGTGAATTTTCATCCAATTTGGAGAAATTTTTCTTAAAGGGTGAAAACAGGAGAGAGAAAGTGTCGAATATTCAAAATATTAAATAAATTCTCAAACAACTCCAACCTATAAAATTGATGGCAAATTCGTGTCCAACACACTAAATATGACTTGTGGGTCAAGTTTCATCAAATTTGGATAATCCTAATGCCATTAATGAAGGAGGAAAGAGAAAATGAGATTTGAATTATTTAACCCACTAAAGTTTCCAAAAGGAAAAACTAAGTATATAATTAGAATCTACATGCCTTAGTTGACCTCTATGCAAAATTTTACTTAATTCAGATAATTTTTAAACCCTAAAATGAAGAAAGAGAAAAAGGAAATTATTTCGATGTCACTTTATTAAATTATATCGATTTTGTCACACCTTGGTTTCCTATTATGATTAAACGTGCGATCTGAGCTGCTGAATTTTCAATCCAACCGCTAGGGCGTCGTTTCCTACCTTGAGTAGGAGAGTGACCCGCCCTGTACAGTAACAGTCAGGTTCCTTTTTCATCTAGTTTCCTCATTTCTTTATCATTTTTCACGATTTTTCTTCCACCGGTTTCCTTATTCGATTCCACACGTAACGACCCCTAACTCGTCTCCTATCACTCTATAAGAAGAGAGAACCCTATATCAGTGCCCCAAACTACTTCCATGCTTGGTTGCAGAATCTTCCTCCCCATCGCTCGCGTGCCCTTGAGCGCTTAAACCTCTCCGTTTCACCTCCTTTCATTGGCCTCTCATTCCAATTGCTACCAAGATCGCCGATGTTGCGGCTGTTTACTCAACCTATTTCCTGCTGGTCATACCTCACTGCCGCCGTCCAAATTGGCCCTCCTGGTAAGTTTGGTTTGGTCTATATTCGCTCCCTGTTCCCTTGCTTTCGTGTTGGGTAGAGGATCTTGGTTTTGCCCAATCTGCGACCTAGCTGTCTGCTCGTGGCCATCGTCTATGGCTGGGTGTGAGAGGGATGACCTCCCTTCGTGTTTTTCCAATATCACCCTCATTTTCCCTTTTGTTTTATTTTTTTCACTAGGGGCAATTTAGTCTTTTTGCTCATGGTTTCCATTGTTTTGGGGCAAGGTCAACTGGAATTTGACCTACTTCTTGGCCTCACCCGATTAGGCCAGGTCAGCTGGGTCCTAGCCTCTCTTTCCCTCTCTTTTGCAATTTCTCAATTTGTGTGGCATTATCTAATTATCTGATTGGTCTAAATTCTAAATTTCATAACTAATTATCTATTGTGCCAAAAGTTACAGATAAATACTCTCTAGATTCAAAAAATGCAAGCTTTCTAATGGTATTGGTTTTGTCGCCTAAATCTCATGTTGTAAAGAAGTGATTTTAATGGATCTAATTAAATAAGTTAATAACTTGTATAATCCATAACTAAATATTTATAAGTCAGAAAAATATAATAAAATATGCTTTGAACTCAGAAAAATATAACCTAAAATATGGCATAGTTTTGATAACCTAATTCATTAATAATAAAAGGCAATTTTTAGAGTTTTGAATAATTAATGGAAACCTAACCCTAATTCCACCTAAATGCACCATAGGTTTATTGGAAGCTTAGGTTTGGACCTAGTTGGACTTTAGATCATTTAACCCTGAAGTTGAGGTATGTTGTATCCCCTATTCATCTATGTTGAGCAATGCACCTATCTTATCTTTCTTTTGACTTTAGCCTACACATATGTCTATTCTCTTGATATCATGGTTCATGTGAACTATCTTTCTTGTTATGGACTTAGATATTCTCTTGAAATCTATCTTGTGCCTTGGTGTATGTTGGTATTATATAATGATATGTGCCACTTTAAAGTTGATGTTTATATGTTTGTGTTGTCCATTGTGTAATGACAACATTGTATAATTCTGACTATACTTTCTAGTTGCCTCTACATTTTTAATGCTATGTGATTCGATAGCACTAGAGTAGTGTAAATTACTTTGGTTTTGGGGCAGTAATCCCCTATTGATTATTAGGGAGGATGGCAATGTACCATTCTATGTAACTGAGTGTGTCAGTAATTCATACTCAACTTTATATCTTGGGAGATTGGCAGTATTCCTTTCTCAACCAGGTTTCAAGTTTATACTTGGCCACCTTTGTGTTTATATTGTTCTAGGGCTATGCTTATCTTACATGCATGTAGGTTATTGATGGTGATTGTGGGGTGTGTGCCCTACTTTCTTTATGTGCCAATATTGCATAATCTTTATTGTTTCGTTTATGGCAAGTATCACTTTTATCATTTGATGGTGTTTCTTTTCCTTTTATGCCCTTTTGGGTATTCCTTATCTCTTGCATGGGAAACATGCATATTTGATGTCCTTATTACTTATATTTCTGAAAATTTTCTTTAGTATACACATATCGGCTTTTTGCTGATGTTTTCTTTTCTTCTATTTGTTTGTGGGGTATGCTTCCAACCCCAAGTTAGATCAAGGAAATTTGAACTTTGACATCAACCTTGTAGCTAAGCTTTTGGGAGTCTTGAAGAGGTGGTTAGACGACCCTCAACTTGATCTTTGGCTTATATGTTTAGTTTTCCTTTTGGACACCCCTGTGTGGTGATGTGATGTACTATGTTATCAAGCTTTGTAAAGTGTTAGACAATGATATTTTCCGCTGCTACTCATTGTGTTATGATACATACATGTTGATCGAATTGGGCTTCATCCCTTTGGCAAAATTTTTTATGTGGTGTTTGGTTCAAGGGATGTTGCCTTTTTGTTTCTAGTAGGGAGTGGTTCCCCTCTGGGATCCCACTCCTTACAGAACATGTGACAGATAAATACATGGATGATCCATGTGGGGATAAGAATGAGAGTGATCAATGACATGGGCAACATAAGGAACAAACTAGGAGGCCCAGTAGAACAAATCATATGCATATGTACCATAGTCAAACATAAAGAGGGATGGTATGGTCCTAGGTAGGTGGTGGAAGGGGTTTTAGTAGGAGAGGTTCATGTGGGACATGAGCTGGAAGATGTCTTTATGGAGGTGGGTTGTGTCTTGGTGGATATAGTCAGTGACTTGACCAAAGTAAATATTCTTATGCATCATGTAAACCATTAGGTTCTTACTGGAAGCACTAAAGGAGTCACAACTGGATCAGGATGGAATAATGGAGGTGTAGGCTTGGTAGGTTCGGTGGGTGGGAGTGCGCAAGAGGAGGAGGAGGCATCATAAAGGGAGGTTTTGGTGTTCATAAGGGATTTCTTAAATGAAGTATCACTAATCCCAATCCCTCTATGATTGGTAATGTATTTCAACTCAATAAAGAGGAGTTTCTCCCTATGACACTAAAAGACTCAATAGATCATAGTAGATTAAGGCTGGTGGGTCTCATGAGTGTTTTTCTATGAGAGAAAGCAAGTCATTGCGTGTTGAATATATCAATCCCTCTGCACCTTAATATTATTCATAAGGAAATAGACTATCAAACCCACATTTTTAGTAATATTTGTTTTATTTTTCTTGGGAAGGACATTTCTATTGACCAACAAGGATAAAATTCTTGCCTCAAGGTTAATGGTAGAGTATGGGAGGGTTGAACGTGTAGTATATAGATGACTCAACTTCTTAATAGCAATATGAACATCATGAACAATGAATGTAGGGTTATAGATATTATAAGGATAACTAGAGTCAATAAGTTCACTGGTGCATGAGTATGTAGCATCCCATTGTTTTACCTTATCCAAACAATTGAAATAGTAAGTAAGACTATCTTCAAACTCCTCAAAGTGAATCCAAACTATCATAGAGAATAGAGCTACATGGGTACTATCTAGGGGGACTCTATGTGTAGTTGTACATCAAATTGGCATAGAACTCAATCAAAACCTTTTTACTCCATCATAATTTTGATAATTTGTGGTGTATGAGATGAGATCATCACACCATTAACTCTAGAGAGATCATAATCTCAAACTCCTACAAAGCATATATTGTAAAGGCTTTAAAGTGAAATTGATGCCTAGGGTAGGTTTTTGTACCCATTCACATTTGTGTGTGAATGAAGGAGGTACCATAAAAGAAGTTGGTCTAATAGGAGGTAGGAGGGGGTTAGCTGTCCTACTATCTCTAGGATTTGTAACAACATTCTTCCTTCTCTTTCTCATCAACATTTACATGTATAAAGGGAGGATAAAAGATGAAGGGAGTAGACATGGTTAGCAGGAAAGAAGAGAACTTAGGTTGTGGGAGCAGGGAGGGAGGTAGGTTAAAGATTAAGGGAAGATGAATAAGGTATATTAGGGGTCAATTGAGTTTTCAATTAGTTGATATGGTTCAAACTTGTTTAACATCCCCTTACACATTTAACGATAGAGTGTCATTGCTTGAATTTTATAATATGACAAATCAGTTGGTGACAATGTTAACTTATCCCCTTAAAAACCCATCACCAAAGTTACTCTAGGACAATCTCGACCAAAGGCAATTTCTATCCACACTTGTATTTTTTTATATCTAATGCTAAAAGCCTAATTCAATTGCATTTGTGAGACTAACATGCATATTCCCCTTTTGACCCATAATCCTCCACTCTTGACGAAAAAATCAATGAAAATTAAATATTTTTTTTTATCAATGTCGTATAACATGGCATACGAAATTGAAAATTTTGATCAATCAAAGCATTAAATTTGATATTCAATAAAGCATAATAAATTACAAATGAACTCTCTAACTAGTGAACATGCAAGAGTCATTAATAAATGTTATCAATAATTTAGATATAATAAATTAAATTTCTCCAATTGAAGAGCTTTTGCAAAAATGTCTGCAAATTGATATTTAGTATCACATGCATGATATTAATATCCTTCTTGGATGATAGAATACCCATATATGATTCTATCTACTATACAATTCAAGTTAATTGCTCTAGTATTATCACAAAAGATACATAACCATAAAAATATGTCAAAGTCTTAGAGCATTTGCTTGATGCATAGAACTTGGGGACATCAACTACCAAAAGCTATGTATTATCCTCAGTCATTGACAATGTCATTATACTTTGTTTCTAGAAATCCAAGAGACTAAGAATAATTCAAGAAGGACGCAAGTGCCACTTCTATACTTCCTATCAATCGGTCACCCATCATAGTCCACATCACTATAAGTGGTTAAGGTAAAATTATTTGATTTGGGTTACCATTGACCAAAGTGTCGAGCCTTGTCTAGGTACCAAAGAATCACTTTTAACACTATAAGATGAGATTTTGTAGTCATGATTGAAATCTAACACACTATCCAACACTAAATGTAATACTGGGTCTAAGGGCAATTAGATGTGATAAACTACCAACTATATAATGTACTTGCTTTGGTTGATGACGTTCCCATCTTTCATCTACTTGATTTGAAATCCTTGAAAGAAATTGAGTTCTCCAATCATTGTGATCTCTGTGAATTGATGTTGAATGAGACAACTAAACACTTGAAAATTTTCAAGACTAATAGTACCAAATATGATACCATCAACATAAATTTGAATAATAAGAAAATTATTAGAAGTATGCTTTAAAGAGAGAATCATTTACATTCTTTTGGGTTCTTTTCATTTTTATTATAGTTCCTCTTTCTTCTGTAATATTTTTTCTTTGGTTTCGGTTTAAAACCAAACCTTTTTCTCTTTTTAAACTTATATTTATTTTTTCTATTATACCTCATTGGCTCACATCCTATGGTTATTGGATGAGTCAATTGAGAACAACAAAGCCTTGTTTGACTACTTTATTTGTTTTTCTGCTTAGTGTGGCTTCTGCACACCATTCTTCTAATTTCATTCTTAGAAATTCTATTCTTCCTCCTAATGTATCTGCTCATTGTCCTATATATTGGGGGTATAATTGCATGGCTTTAAATCCCCAAGGGTCAGGTACCTTTTTATAAAATAAATTTAATAGGATTTTGTTTGTTACATTTTCTTTGTCAGTTCTATCATATATTTTATAGAAATATTCCTAAAATTTACATATATAGTCATATATGTGACACACGTGACAAAATTTTAGATTATATAATAGAAATGTTAATCTTTATTTTTCTTTTTCTTTCTCTACATCTCTATTTGTATTCCATGTTTCTCCTAAAAATTCTCTATGTAATTCATTTTCATAATTATCTACTACTTGGGCTAAGCTCGTTGATGTTCCTTTTATTGCTTCTTTATCATTTTCAGTTAGTCCTTTCCACCAAATACGATTCTTTGAAAGGTTAAATGACAAAATCTTATTGATGTGTCAATATCATAACTTTGTGATGTTATCGATAAATATGTGGCTTTTGCCCATCTTGTTATAGACTCATCTATATTTCTAACACAATTTAGGTTTAAATAAATTCCATTTGCAGTAATTTATTCTTGGTTCATATAATTTACTGGGGTTTCTAGAGCAATATCATTTGGTCTTCTGTCTGATGCCCAATTTAATCCTTCGTATCTATTTCTGTCAGTAGGTTTTCTTCAAAAACTAGGATTTGACCAGTATCTAGCTCCTGGTTGTTCTGGCATTTCATTTCTACTACCTTGTCAGCTAGGGACAGTTGTAGGAATATGCATCGTTATGTGACTTCCAGAAGTCTCTCCTTCTATGGGTTTTAGATTTATGGTTCTAACATTTTCTGTTAATCTAACAATTTCTTGGCTTAAGTTATCTAGTTCTTCTGCATCAACTTCTAAATATTTTTTTTCTAATTATTCTATTTTGAAGTCATTTGTTTCTTCTATCTGAAGGAGATATAAGCTTATCTCGTTTCCACTTATTTGGAATAGATTTATTTTTGATATACATTCAATATTTTTTTTCATATAGATATTTCATTATTTTCTATAATTCTACTATCATTTCTTAAATCATTTGAAATTTTTTTGAATTATATTCATGAACCTATACTTCTAATTTTTTGTACATATTATTCAATGTTTACTTCAGATTCTAAATCTAAAGCTTCGTATATGCTATTATCTAAATATTTTAACTTGTATTGTTCATATATAACTTTATTCTCGTATTTATTTAGATTGTTACTTGACTCTAATACCATTTCTAGTTGGAAGAAATTTTTGATTCTGTTATCATGCTTTGAAAACATACTCGAACTGCTCTTATGGGTGTTATATGCTTTCTCGAAATTGGCATTCTGTCTATGTTTACTACTTATTTTACATAGAATTTTTAGTAACTTCATACTTGATATATCTTTTGACACATAAGAAACCAGTTTTTAGCAGATATATAACAATACTCTGAGTATTATAGAGAGCAAAATGAAGTATGTATATCTGTGTTGCCCACCTTGCTTCCGTTAATCTTTAGTGCCAGTCGATCTTCTCTTAACGATTTCAAAGAGAAGTAATCCTTAGACTTAGACGTTCCAGATCTCAAACTCCTTATCAGTATCCTATAGCCTGACTATCCCTACGTCCGTGCACATTCCTTTGCTTAATTGGACTTTTCTAGACAATGGCCTCCGGGATAATCTAAGGGAGAGATAACTCTCGATAGGTGAAGATATATTGGAATGGGGGTGTAACAGAATATACACAGATTTTCCTCTTCTATAGAAGTGCAAGGATTACTATCATTTGATAAAGTTGGTTTCTTACGCTAGGAGAATTAGTACACATGACACATTTCTTGAAAAGAATTGGAATTGGAATTGGAATGGAATAGAGATGATGCTCTCTCTTTATTGAACTAGAACGGTTAGAATACTTACATTCTCTATCAGGGCTCTCACTCTGATTTTGAGTGAGTCCCCTTACAACTTCTCAAGATTTTATAAAGACACTTTCATTTACAAGGATGCTCACATTTTTACTATTTCTCTTTATATTGTAATCACACACTTGTCCGGTTGAGAATGCTTTACGTTTTTAATACTTTCCTTCCACGAACACTTGTCCGGTTGAAGTTTCTCTTCTTTGTCAATGCTTTCTTTCATCATTGATGACATATCTGGTATATAATTGTTGTTTGTTCATCATTGCTGATGTTTTGGTTCTTTTTGAAAGCTGTCTTCAATGACTACTACTGCTGTTGCTGTCTTTATCCATTTTGTCTTAGCATGTCAGGCATATTCTTCCTTCGTGCTTTATGAGCTGGCAGAATACTTGCTGGCGTCTGTAACTCAATCTTATTTGTCCAGTTTCTATCTTCTTTAGAAATCTTTCTAGATTAATTTTTGTCGACATATTGGCTGTTCTTGTGGTAGAAAGAATAATTATGTTGTCAGAAGCTTTATGTAATCAGCTTCGATTATCATTTATTAATTTTTCCATTACTTGACAAAGAACTCTCAATCCTAGAGCTCTTCTGACTTCGATAAATTCTTTATCAATTTTGTTTCCTTCGAATTCTTTCTGGTAGTTTCCTTTAATTTCTTTGACGTAATCTGGAGATGATACTATAATTTGAATGCAGTGGACTGGATAAAACCTTTTTTAACTTTTCCCAGTCTTCTTATGTAGATAATACTTTGACTTAAATATCACTAGTAGGTTTCACCAGTGGACTATTATTTTTATACTCCTTGATTTATTTAATAATTTTTGGGGAATTTCTTGAACTGCTCCTAGATCAGGACTTAGATATATTAAATTTTCCGCTCTAATTCTGAAGCAATCTCTGACAATTCTTGGATCTGCTCCTTTAACAAAGTTAATTCTGGGGTAAATCCTTGTGTGATCAAGTCTCTGTTATTTTGAGATTGTAAACAATCTCTAGTAGAGATCTGTATTCATTTTTACATTTTGTCAAAAATTCTGTAAGGATTAATTGTAGGTCATAATCCTGCTCAATCTCAGATACCTTGAATTTAAATGTTTTTTTGGGCATCAATTTTACATTGTTCACTGTATTACAAAAATCTTTCTCTGAAGAGATAGTATTTTCCACAGTTAGGTGGGAACTGTTCTCTAAAGAGATATCATCTTTAGCACTTAAGCTTGTTCTTGCAGTTTGAAAACTACTTCTGAATGTTTGGCTATCATTTTTCTCCGAAGAGATAATACTTTAAGCCGTGAGGCTGGTTTTTGCAGTTTTAAAACTACTTTCTCTTGACGTTAGGCTAGTACTATCAGTAGTTTTTTTTACTACTGATTGAATCAGATATTTGGAGGGATATGTCAATTGGTTGTTTACCTATCGCTTTATCCATCCGTACTATTTTTTATCCTTTTTTTGTATTTCTTTTTTAAAGCAATTCAGATATGCAATAATACTTGCAATATCTTGCTTGTTTTCTTCTATATTGTCAATAATTTTATCTTGTGTTTGAATCATTTCAGTTAATTCTACATAATTATCTTGTAGCAGATTAGAATTACATTGTAATCGAGCTTCTAGTTCTGCAAATTTCTTTTCAACTTGCTCCATTATATTCTCTTAATAGGAAATCTGCAAGAAAGTTAGTCTCACCTTTAATAACTTCTATATCAAAAACATATTCTACAAAAAACATTTGCCATCTACTTAGCCTTTTGTATTCTGGAGTAGATGGTAAGTTGTTTTTAATAAAAGCTTTAACTTGAGTATTATCTACTCGTGCTAGAAATTTTTTGGGTAATAAAAAATACGAATTTTTTTTAATTCCCTTTTAAGTGCTAATAATTCTTTTTCATTTGAGTGGTATCTTTTTTTCTATTTCTGTAAATGTTCTAGAGGTATATTTGTATATTTTTTTCTTTTTGTTCATCTTATTTCTTTAGGACTGCTCCCCAAAATTCTTTAGAGGCATCCATTTCTATTATTATGTCATCTCCTTCTAAAGGGAGGTCTAATCTTGGTAGATTTTTACATTTTTCTTTTATAAAGCTAACATGATTTATAAGTTCTTCTGTCATGAGGAAGATCGTATTTTTCTTTAGTAGTTTTTGTAGCAGGTTTCTTAGAAATTATAGCAATTTGAAGAAATCACACAACAAGCTATTGTTCCAATTGAAATATAGAATATAAGAATTGACATAACACTTTATGTGCAATCAGATAGTCACAACGATGATATAGAAATTATATTAGGAATGAGCGCATTACAACAAATTCTTGAATGTTTTCTATTTCAGAAAGTTCTTCTTCTATTATTTCCTCAAATTACTTTTGGTTAATTTTCTTAGATCCTCTATTTGGGCATTTGTTGGCATAATGCCCTTTTTCTTGACATATAAAGAATTTACATTCTTTTGGGTTTTTTTCATTTTTATTATAGTTTCTCATTCTTCTGTAATATTTTTGCTTTGGTTTTGGTTTAAAACCAAACTTTTTTCTCTTTTTAGACTTATATTTATTTCTTCTATTATACCTCATTGGCTCACATCCAATGGTTATTGGATGAGTCAATTGAGAACAAAAAAGTCCTTGTTTTACTACTTTATTTGTTTTTCTTCTTAGTGTGGCTTCTACACACCATTCTTCTAATTTCATTCTTAGAAATTCTATTCTTCCTCCTAATGTATCTGCTCTGGTATAATTGCATAGCTTTAAATCCCCAAGGGTCAGGTACATTGAAAGGTTAAATGACAAAATCTTATTGATGTGTCAATATCATAACTTTATGATGTTATCGATAAATATGTGACTTTTGCCCATCTTGTTATATCCTCATCTATATTTCTTTTTTTTATAGAAGTCAGGAGGTATCTATTCATCTTGCCCCCCTCATGCAAGCAAAATCATTAAATATACTACAATTAACATTATTGTTGGCTAAAGGAAACTTTGTAGTACTAGTATCATTACAAGATTCATATCTAATTAAATTTTCTAATTTATTAGGGGAATTTCTATAAGATATGAAATGTAACATGGGTTTTTGGTGGCATTTAGCCAAGGCATCAACTGCCTTATTCTCGTCTCTTTTGGTGTGGGACATCCTCCATTGAGTCCTCTTCTTCTCCATGATCCTTCTACAAACATTGGCTATTTTGGGACTGCCTTTTGGCTCTTTCCTCAATGCTTCGTAGGCAAGTAGGGAGTCATATTCAATGTCAACCTTCTCTAACTCCAGTTCAACAGCCATGTTAACGGACAGTTCAATAGCTTGGATCTCAGCCATGAGACTACTTTCATCCTTCATCCTCTTGCTCCACCCACCCCACAATTTACCTTCATAGTCCCTGCAAATTACTGCAATACATGACCTACCTTTCTTGAAGGTGGTGTCTACATTGATCTTGAGGACATCAGGTTGCGGTGGATGCCAAACAACCTCCTTCCTGACCTCCATCCTACCTCTCACCTTGCTCCTTACCTCCAAAAGTTGTCTAACTTCAGCTGGGATTCTCTGGACCTGATAACTGGTGCTCTCCAGCGCCTTCTCAAAGATTTCCATCTATATTTCTAACACAATTTAGGTTTAAATAAATTCCAATTGCACTAATATATTATTGGTTCATATAATTTACTGGGGTTTCTAGAACAATATCATTTGGTCTTTTGTCTGATGCCCAATTCATTCCTTCATATCTATTTCTGTCAGTACGTTTTCTTCAAAAACTAGGATCTAACCAGTATCTAGCTCCTGGTTGTTCTGGCGTTTCATTTCTACTACCTTGTCCGCTAGGGACAATTATAAAAATGAATTACGTAGAGAATTTTTAGGAGAAACATGGAATACAAATAGAGATGTAGAGAAAGCAAAAGAAAAACTAAGATTTACATTTCTATTATATAATCTAAAGTTTTGTGATATGTGTCACATAGATGACTATATATGTAAATTTCAAGAATATTTCTATAAAATATATGATAGAACTGATAAAGAAAATGTAACGAACAAAAGCCTATTAAATTTATTTTATACAAAGGTATCTGACCCTTGGGGATTTAAAGCCATGTAATTATACCCCCAACAGATACATTAGGAGGTAGAATAGAATTTGTAAGAATATAATTAGAAGAATGGTGTACAAAAGCCACACTAAGCAGAAAAACAAATAAAGTAGTAAAATAAGGACTTTGTTGTTCTCAATTTACTCATCCAAGAACCATACGATGTGAGTCAATGAGGTATAATAGAAGAAACAAATATAAGTTTAAAAAGAAAAAAAAGGTTTGGTTTTAAACCGAAACCAAAGAAAAAATATTATAGAAGAAAGAGGAACTATAATAAAATTGAAATATAAGAATATCATTGACATATACTAGACAAAAGGAATTGTAAGGATCGAATACCTTGTCCATTCTCCTTTGGTACAAAAATGAAGAAGAACACTATAAACATCTGAAAATATTTTCCCTTCTTTGTCACTTCAAATTCTAAGTCTAAAGCTTCATATATGTTATTATCTAAATATTTTAACTTGTTTGGTTCATATATAGCTTCATTCTTATATTTATTTAGATTGTTACTTGGCTCTGATACCATTTCTAGTTGGCAGAAATTTTTTATTATGTTATCATGCTTTGAAAACATACTCGAATTGCCCTTATGGGTGTTGTATGATTTCTCGGCTTTATCATTCTGTCAATGTTTATTACTTATTTTACACAAAAGTTTTAGTAACTTCATGCTGGATATATCTTTTGACGCATAAGAAACCAGTTTTTAGCATATAGATAACAATACTCTGAGTACTATAGAGAGAAAAATGAAGTCTATATACCTGTGTTTCCCACCTTTCTTCCGTTAATCTTTAGTGCCAGTAGATCTTTTCTTAACGAATTCTAAGAGAAGTAATCCTTGGACTTAGATGTTCCAGATCTCAAACTCCTTATCATTATCCTATAGCCTGACTGTCCCTACATCCATGTGCATTCCTTTACTATATTAGACTTTTCTAGACAATGGCCTCTGGGATAATCTAAGGGATAGATAACTCTCGACAGGTGAAGATATATTAGGAATGGGGGTGTAATAGGTTATACACAAATTTTCCTCTTCTATAGTAGTGCAAGGATTACTATCATTTGCTAAAGTTGGTTTCTTACACTAGGAGAATTAGTGCACACGACACATTTTTTGAAAATAATTGGGATTGGAATGGTATAGAGATGACACTCTCTCTTTATTGAACTAGAACACTTAGAATACTTACATACTCTATCAAGGCTCTCTCTCTTATTTCGAGTGAGTCCCCTTACAACTCCTCGAGAGTTTATATAGACACTCTTGTTTACTAGGATGCTTACATTTCTACTATTTATCTTTACATTAATCACACACTTGTCCGGTTGAGAATGTTTTACTTTTTTAATGCTTTCCTCCAATGAACACTTGTTCGGGTGAAGTTGCTCTTCTTTGTCAATGCTTTCTTTCATCATTGATGATGTATCTGGTATATAATTGTCCTTTGTTCGTCATTGCTGATGTCTTGGTGTTTTCTGGCAGCCATCTTCAGGGACTACTACTGTTGTTGTTGTCTTTATCCATTTTGTCTTGGCATGCCGAGCATATTCTTCCATCGTGCTTTCTGATCTGGTAGAATACTTGCTGGAATCTGCAACTTGATCTTATTTGTCCAGATTCTATTTTCTTTAGAAATATTTCTAGATTATTTTTTTTTCGATATATTGGCTCTTCTTGTGGTAGAAATAATAAATATGTTGTTAGAAGCTTTATGTAACTAGCTTCATTTATCATTTATTAATTTTTCCATTACATGGCAGAGAACTCTTAATCCTAGAGCTCTTCTGACTTTGATAAATTCTTTATCAATTTTGTTTCCTTGGAATTCTTTCCTATAGTTTCCTTCAATTTCTTTGACGTAATCTGGAGATGATACTCCTATTTGAATGCAGTGGACTGGATAAAACTTTTTTAACTTTTTCCAATCTTATGATGCAGAGAATACTTTGACGTAAATATCACTAGTAGGTTTCACCAGTGGACTGTTATTTTTGAACTCCTTGATTGCTTTAATAATTTCTTGGGGAAGTCCTTGAACTTCTCCTAGATCAGGACTTAGATACATTAAATTTGCTGCTCCAATTCTGAAGCAATCTCTGATAATTCTTGGATCTGCTCCTTTATCATAGTTGATTCTGGGGTAAATCCCTATGTGTTCTGGAACACAAGTCTCTGTTATTTTGATTGTAAACAATCTCTAGTAGAGATCTGTGTTTGTTTTCACATTTTGTTGAAAATTTTGTGAGGCTCAATTGTAAGTCATAATCCTGCTCAATCTGAGATACCCTAAATTTAAATATTTTTTGGGCATCAATTTTACATTGTTTGCTATGTTGCAGAGATATTTTCTATGAAGAGATAGTATTTTCCTTTGTTAGACAGGAACTGTTCTCTGAAGAGGTATCATCTTTAGCACTTAAGATTGTTCTTGCAGTTTGAAAACTGCTTCTGGCTGTTTGGCTATCATTTTTCTCCAAAGAGATAATACTTTCAGCCGTGTGGCTAGTTTTTGTAGTTTTAAAACTACTTTCTCTTGCTGTTAGGCTAGTACTATAAGTAGTTTTTTGACCACTGATTGAATTAGATATTTGGAGGGATATGTCAATTGGTCATTTACCTGTCGCTTTATCCATTCATACTGTTTCTGATCCTTTTTGTTGTATTTCTTTTCTGAAGCAATTCAGATATGCAATAATACCTGTAATATCTTGCTTGCTTTCTTCTATATTGTCAATAATTTTATCTTATTTTTGAATCATTTAAATTAATTCTACATAATTGTCTTTACTAGATTATAATTACGTTGTAATCGAGCTTCTAGTTCTGCAGGTTTCTTTTCAACTTGCTCCATTATATTCTCTTGATAGGAAATTTGCAAGAAAGTTAGTCTCACCTTTAATAACTTCTATATCAAAAACATATTTTGCAAAAAACATTTACCACCTACTTAGCCTTTTGTATTCTGGAGTAGATGGTAAGTTGTTTGCTGGACTAGAATGAGGGCTTTTTGATTTTTGTATTCATATACATAGTGTCTACATTGTTACAGGCATCATATATAAATTATATAAATATTCAGGGGTATAGAATGGTAGACATGTAACTATGTAATATCCCAGAGGGCTAATGGATTTTCAGTGTAGTTCTTTTCAAATAATTCTTCAATGTTTTGCATATTTAGTTGTGCAATGATTTTTCCTTTTATAGGCTATTTTTTGTTATATATATGCATCGCTCTAAAAGAGGTTTTGATGATGGATGTGTATCGCGGTTATGACCTAAACCCTATATATGTGTGTGGTTTGATGGTTTGGTTGTTCTTGTTTATCTCAGTATGTATATTGATCCTTTACCTCTATCTTCCAAAAGCAAAACAATTCTTTCCTACCTTTGGTCCCCTCGAATGTAACTCGAGGTTTCTCTTTATAAATGTAATAAAGTAGCAATAGCATGGTTTTTCTCTATGCAATGACAAAGATGACGATCATCTCCAAGGATATGTCCAGTTCATGAGACGAGTCAACCGTCTAGAGGACAATGGAGGACAAAACGATGGTGCCAGACGACCACCTAGAGGGTCAAATTAATTGGTTGGAAGGAGTCCAAACATTGGATGGATAGGAGGCCATTCCTGATGACCATCTGACTGGCCAAGAGGCGAGATGACTGGTTCAAGGGTTGAACTGATCTACCTAAATGGGCAAGCACATATCTACATGAACTGCAGGTTCAAACATGTGATGTGATGATAGACATAGGTGGTAGTAATTCCTTGTGGCTCCAAGGAATTACAAGTAGACATGGCCATAACCATCACTCTTTGTTTTATATTACATGTTTACATTGTGGGATATAGCAGGTATATGATATGTAATATATATGTGATGATTGTATATAGTATATATATATATATATATATATATATATATATATATATATATATATATATATATATATATATATATATATATATATATAGAGAGAGAGAGAGAGAGAGAGAGAGAGAGAGAGTCAGGCTAGAATACACTCGAGTGTATCCGGAGTGGAATACACTCAAGTAGTTTTCCATGATGCAATATTTTTTTCAAAAATCTAATCCATTGATATTCTTAAACATCTCGTGAACAACTCATATGCAAAATTTGAGCACATTTGGATATATATAGCTCATGTTATGAAGATCGTAAAAATTATGCATTTCAAATTAGTTTCGCGCGTCGATTTTGTTGCACTTGGATGAGTGACTTACACTCATCCAAATGGGCTCAAAATTTGTATGTAGCCTAGTCATAGTATGATGGTGAAGATCAACGGTTTACATTTTGCAAAAAATAGTCTTGATATGTAAACACACTTGAGTGTATTCGTGTGATCCGTACACTCGAGTGTATTCTAGCCTGACTCTCTCTCTCTCTCTCTCTCTCTCTCTATATATATATATATATATATGAAATTCCTCAATCAGACATAGTAAGTCTAAGATTCTTTCCAATAGAAATACACATGAAAAGCTTGATCGATCAAGCATAGATTTGCACAAAGCATGGTGTGCCGTCTATCTTGTGGAAGTGTGATGGTAGATATGTAGATTTTCACAAAGCATGGTGTTTATCTATCATATTGTCCTTTGGGTCAGGCTTAATTGGTGACTTGGAGTGCCCAAGCCTAGAAGCATGTAGATGATTATGTCAAGGAGTTGTGCATGTCATCTATCTAAGAGTTCCATGTGATACAACTGGCATGATGACCTACCTAAATAATCAAGTTGTGGGTGTTTCACAAAACCTGAGTCATGATTTGACAAAATATGGATCTTAGCTCATTAGAAAATTGTTTGTTGCAATTTTCTAAATTGATATTTGAGGGTTATCAATTTGAACAAAATAATTTGAACGATAATTAATTAAAGACCTAATGATTATCGCACAAATTATAATCAAATCAAATCAAATCAAAATGAATTTTTGAAAAAATTGAAAATTGTTTTTTAAAACCAAATGGCAACCAACAACTCTGTGATCGATCCTTGAGAAGGACAAAATTACTGAGAACAACTTCCATGACTGGTTTAGGATGTTGAGAATCGTTCCCACACAGGAGCGCAAGCTCTATGTCCTGGAAACTCTATAGAGGAACCAACTCAAAATGCTCCAAGGATGACTAGGATGCTTATAAGAAGCATACTAAAGGTGTGGTGGATTTCAATTGTCTGATTCTATGCTTCATAAACCATGAGTTGCAAAGGCAAAATGAGAACACATGGGTGATTGAGAGGTCATACATCTTGAGAACATTTACCAAGACCAGGCAAGACAAGAGAGATATGATGTCTCCAAGGCGATGTTCAAGTTCAACATGGAACAAGGAGATCCAGTTGGTCCTCATGTACTCAAGCTCATTGGGTACATGGAGAACCCCAACTAGAGTGAGATTCCCCTTGGGCCAAGAGTTTTCCTTTGACGTGATTCTACAATCCCATCCAGAGTTATATAGTCAGTTTGTCATGAACTACAACATGAATGACTTTGGCAAGCCATTGACAGATTTGTTAGGTATGTTGAGAATAGTCGAGACACAAATGAAGAAAGAGAAGACCAAGTTTATGATGGTGATCAACTAGACAAAGGGGAAGTATAACGGAAAAGGCAAAGCTAATAAGAGTTATAAATTTTTCCATAAGCCTAAGTCTTTATATATCATGGTAAATGGTGGAGTAAAGAAACAAAGAGGCGATTGTCACCATTGTCACTAGCCTGGCCATTGGAAGAGAAATTGCCCACTTCGGTTCAAGGAAGTAAAGAAGAAGAAGGATGGAACTGAGGCCTCCACTTTAAGTATAAACAATATCAGATAAATTTGATTACTTCTTCATATTGGTATATGATACTAGAAAAGAGATCTGACATACTAATGTGCATGATCTTATAAGAATTAAAAGCCCTCATAGAAGGACATAGATGAACACGATGGGGAAATTTTTGCGGAAGCCATAGTCTACATTTAAATTTATTAGCCCAATGGGCATGTGATAGAGTTATTAGAACTGCTATTTCGTTATTCCATTAGAATAGAAACATTTTCTTTATGAATCTTTCATGGACAAGGATGATTATGAATAAATAGTTATTAGTTCTTCAATTTCAAAGATATGATCTTGCTTTGCATTATCCCTAAAACAACTTGTGATATTTATGCAAAATTATCCAAAGATGAATGTTTATAATGTTTATACTTAAGGATTATAATTTATAACTCAAGACTGTCACTAGGATTAGTCATTATGTAAGAATATGAGAAGTGCGCACCTAGAATACATATCGATGTTGATCTAGATTCCCTTGGTTATTGAACCTAAGGAAACATAAAAATCTTATTTACGCACAAATATTACATGACATCCTTCACAAAATGTAGTGGGAGGATAAAGCTTTCATTAGACCTCACGAATATGATGCATAAGATCTCATGAATGAATGCTATGGATTATTGCTTATACATAATTTGATTTACTGGTAATATGATGATATGTACTCAGTAAAGTAGAAGCATAAATCTCTTAAAGTAAAACAAAGAAATTATATGTGAAGTATAAATTTGATAAAAGTATTAAGAAACTTTATGAGATCATATCTTGAAACACTTTACATCAATACCTTCAGTACCCTCAGGAATGAAGTGTGATTATGTATCAAAAGTCAAATCCATCTGAACATGATGATGTGTTAGATTGAAGGAATTGTACCATGAGGAGTCATGATATAGTTATCAATTAATCTAGTATTCTTATATCCTCACTATATATACCTATCACTAAATAATGCACCATATATATGGTTTATAAAGACATCATATATGATTTGATTTGGGAATGTACCAATATGTTTAAAGGTTTGAAACCTACATTGAGAAATTATTTTCTTGAGAATGTTTATCCAAAGCCATGATTGTTGAATATTATTATTAGTCCCAATCCAATAATAAAATTATTTTGTTAATAGGATAACTGAATTCCTAAAGAATCAATGGGAGTAAAAGTAGAACTCAAAGTGTTTGAGGTCAACAAACAAGTGTAATGAGAAAAATGAAAATCACAAGTTGTTGTGGAATCTTAGGTTCTTCATGTAACACTAAACAAAATATTACTAGTAGAACACATCTGAGATTGGAGGATTGTGAATCCAACAATTCAAATGGGTTGGTCATATTGGATGAGCCAGCTAGTCAACTAGAAGATCTTTTTGAGCTATATGGAATCCATGTAAGATAACAAGGTAGTACTATAATAGTGACACCTAAAGTGGTAACACCTAAAGGGTGCAATAGGGTTTTATGATCAAGACCTACATGTATAACACAAAAGGAAGAATTGGTTGAGTAGCATTTTGAGTCAATTTCAAGTTGTTGAACATGATATAAATGCCTTTACAATTGTAATGTTTTTTTGTTATAGTTAAAATAAACCAAGAGATTAAGCATTTGAAAAGAAAATTTGGATTCCTAAAATGGAATACATTAGAGGATGTGTACATGACACAACCTATATAGTTTCATAACTTCAAGAATGCAAATAAAGTCTATAAACTACAAGTGTCACAGAACAGGAATCCCATTCCCATGAACCAAATGAATACTAAAGACAACATGCAGAAGTGTGAAATTCTTAGCATACAAGAACATATAACAAAAATAAAAGTGCCAATCATAATCTCAACATTCAATGAGATATATTAAGCAACATTATTTAATTACAAGGTTCAATTACATATTGAAGAGTACAACTTTACAAGTCTACTCATGCATACTAGGGATATAACAACAAGAACCCCTGATATAGCTCACCAAGCCCACCATCTCTAGTCATCTCTGAAACGAAAAACAAAATATGAGAAATGGGTCAACACACAAGGTGTTGAGCCCAGGGTTGAAAGATACATATATATAAGCTTTACATAATTTTAAAAGAGAGTGCAAGAATAAACATGCAACAATGACCATGTTAACTGTTTAGCAAAATTAGAATCCATACTTTGTGTCATTTTACTCCATAGTACCAACAATATCATGTATTCATAAGGCCTTTGACTAAATTCCCATTGGAACGGTCTGTAAGGGTGATTAAGATTAGCTAACCCTTGTATACATGAGGGACCTCAAGGCCATCACCAAGAGATAACCCTGTTTCAACATTTGTATAATGGAGTTCTAGAAATATGTGTGTTCAAGTTATAAAACGATAAGACGAGACAAAAATCAAGTACAATACGAAAGTACTACATGGAAATATTTGAGCAAGTAAATAGACATAGATACATATCAGTTTGCAAGCGTGCAAGACATAATAATATAACTATTTAAAGCTCATACGTGATTCAAAGATTTATATCTTACTTATTCTTGACCATCTAGCCAAAAGCAACACCACATTCACAACAAGATTTAATACATGTATTAGATTCTCGCCACTAACCCTAATTACCTCAATTTTAGGGTTTTGGCCAAGTTAGGTTCATCGTTGTTTATTAGTACATTAGATGATTTTTTTTATCAATTTAGAGGTCATTATGGAGGTGGTGTTCAAGTTTCATATCATTTCGAGGTTCCATTCATTTTATATGCCTATTACAAGGTTTGAGCCACTTCTGTCCAATTTTGGGTCCAAATGTCTCATCACAGGGGAAACAAGATCAAGATCATCGAGACATGAGAACCAAACATTATAGATGGTTTAGATCAGGAAATGTGGACATATGGGTCACAAACCACAGATAGGTGGATGCCCTGAAGTCTGGGCATCATATCAAGCATGAGAACTAAACAACAACCATTCAACTATAAACATGTTTTATACATGCAACTAAGGTTCAACACATGACTCATGTGAAACATCCACATCTAAGAAATCATGAAGTATATATTATATCCTGATTTGAGAGGGTAAGACAAGGTGAAAGGGTTCATACCATGATTGGGGCACAAGAAAGTCAAACAAGTCATTTGTATCATACTAGGTTAGTACTAGTGGACTTAGAGTCACAAACACCACCATAGTATAAGAAGGATAGATCATTAGAACTTAGAGTCTCAAATCATCAAGGAGCTACTAATTTCAAGGATCTAGGAGAGGTAGATTCATCCAAGAGATAAAGTTCATCATGCAACTAAGTTACAACCATTCAATGTCGTACATATGTCAGATTCATGTATACGAATTGTAATATGTAACCATCAAAGAAAAAAGGGATTTGCGGATGATATTTAGATTAATATAGGAGAATAAGGCTAATGATATTCAAGGTTATATTATTCTAGATGTACATTAGAAGCAAGATTAGTTATCTAGGGTAAAGTTCATCATTTATATTCAAAACATGTTACATAAGTGAATATAGGGTCACTTTTGAGATATTGGGGTTATTCGGACCCTCATTAGGGTCATAAGAGAAAAGAGTTACTTATTTGATGCTTAGGAGGTTATAAGTACATCAAGGATTCATAATAATGCATTAAATGGAGTCCACATTGTCAAAAAATGCATATTTCGCAAAACAACAAAATATGAAGAGGATTCAAAGTCCAAAATCTGCTTGTGTTATAGGTCTCGTCAAGATGACCGATTAGATATATAATTTTGTCCATTTTGGAGAAGGAGCTAGGATTTATGCATTTTACAACATTTGAATGGAAAACTATAGTAAGAGGGGGAGGAAGTTACGTGTTTATCATTTGATGAATCTAGGCCATTGGCCCGAGATCAACAACTACATTCCATGATCATCCAGCGCCACTCCCCCATGCTTGGTCTAGGTTCTGGTTCTGGAATGATCTAGTTGTTGGGCCTATCACACAAGTCCAACTTGTAGCTATAGGAACGTTCCTCTTACCTGTCTCGCTCTGTTTACTCATGTGGGAATAGGGGTGACATAGAGGATGGAACCCCAACATCACCAGCGGCAGTTGTGCCCAAGGTAGGCAGTGGTGAAGCAGGTTGAGGGAAGGAGAAGTTTGTCTCCAAAGGTCCATTGAGGGTAGCTTTAGAGGGATCCCAGATGTGTCTATGGCTAGAGCCCTTAGTGCATATGGTTGTGGAGAATGAATGACATGCATGCCTCCTTGGTAGCTCTAGTCATCCTGAGTGTTATTCAAGATGGGAGATTGGATGTAGAAGTAGTGGCGGCCCAACCCCGACATGGAGAGGAAGCCAAGTGGACAGAGGTAACAACCAGGGCGGATGTCACCCTGGTGTTACAAGGAGCACAACCTCCTACTATAGAGTCTTTGGCTGCCAGGCATTGTGGGTAGGGGAAGCATGAATAGGAGAAAGATGAAACCAATAAGACGAACAAGGCTTGATGAGAGGGTTTATAACTAGAGAAAGAGTGTTAGAGTTTAGATTCCAAGCAATCATGAGATTTCCTCCATTGCACGATTTGTCTAGAGGTGGAAGACGTGCATCCCAACCTTGTAATTTTTCCCCAAAGCAGAAGGGGCAAGAGGGGAAAATAATTGGGCCTCAATTTGTATTTGGGCCCAATAAGGTTCCAAAATCCAAATAAAATCACTCATTATATGGAGATATTAAAAAATCTATATCTAATGGTTTTTAAATCAAATTTAGGTGATTTTTGGGCCATTAGATTAGTAATTGAATCCTATGGAACATGACACATAATTCATATCAAAGATATTTCATTTAAGCAGTTCAATTTTGACTACAAGTTGGTGATATATAATGGGCACAATACTTAGTTCAAAACTCAAGTTAAAGTCACATGTTGTGAAATTGACCATTGTAGTATCCAAATTGGAACATCACAATTCTCAAAATATGAAATTAACATCAAATTGAGTAAAAGTCTACTTGATGAGAGAGAAATAAAACTAGAGAGGTGAGAGAAAAGTCAAGTTGTCACATCCTTCCCTCCTTTAAGAGTCAAAGTCAACGTACATCATATGCCATTAACCATCCCATAGGTTCCCAATCATTCCCCATTATGAGGGTGCCCACATAGGTTATCATCGTCAAGGGTGTACTCATCCCAAACATACATGTTACTTAGTGTTTCATCATATGACATCATCTTGACATTAGGGTTTCCCCATCCCTTATTATACCCACGTTACTAGGTGGTTTATCATGTTAGGATATCATCATTGGAATCAGGGTTCCATAACCCTTATCCCTATAGCATTTGAGTTTTGTTCATGTAATCATAAGTGCACAAGGTGTGTTATCAACAACTATGTTGTTTGTTTCTCCAAAGGACATGTTTGTTATCATGATTTTCCAACAAGACCATCATCAAGCGTGTGTTTCATCATTATACTACATTTCATGCATGTTTTAGTTTTCCCCCAAAAGTTTACCAGTTATCCCCAATTATGTTAATCATTTCTCATATTGGATATGATATTAAGAAATTTATTCATGTTTATTCGATTTATGATCCCAAGAGAATTGTCCTATCGAGTTCATCATTTTTCATTTGGGTATGAGATTAATAATGTTACCCCTAATTATTCAAGCTAAGAGCTTTAGGAATCATCTACCAAGTTCATGATTTCAAAACTACAATTTTTTGTAAGGTATCATTTAATATTAGGTCTAGCTTATGAGAGTGAATTGTCATGTATACATTAAGTTCTAACTTAGGTGATATATCTCATGTGTCAAGCATCATTCAAGGAACAAAATTATCATCAAACATCAAGATTTCATAATTATCTCACTTGTATATAGAATGAGATCCCTAATATTGAGCCACTCAAGCTATGGCCTATCTATGTCAATGTAAAGCATGCTAACATCCAACATCTACCCATAAAAAAAATTTGTACTCATCTTTCATGAAACAAGGGCAACCACTAGATTCCTTTATATACAACTACTAACCCAAGTATGAGGCTCGTCATGGATAACACACATCATATACATCATCTTAGGGTCTTGGGACATCTCCCTCACCTATATATTAAACATCATATATTCAATTACCTCTTCCTATATGGTCACATGTTTTCATAGGAAATATAAGGTTCAACATTATCGCGGGGACCACAGACTAGGTGACTTAACTCACATACATAGAATTAGTATAGCTAGGGACTCAATATCATGTATTTCATCGTGCACATTTTTCAACATTTTGCATATTTTTGAGTTTAGGTACTCAGACCTTCTCTCGGGGTGGGTCGACTCATATCAAGAGGTCACCCTTTTCTTATGTCCCATGCTAGAGGTCCTCCTTTGTATACATATTGAGGCCCGTGTTGGTCTCTACCCATATTACACACATCATATCTTGTCATATACAAGAATAATACAAACAAACATGTCAACCTACTACCTATGTTCAGCACATCAACCAAGTCATATACGTCAAACATGTTTCTAGATTATCTAGGGTGCACTATTAATGGATCTCATGTCATCAAGATGTACTTCAATTATCTTGACCATCTCATAACATCACATCATCATCATCATGGTCATCATCATCATCATCATCATCATCATAATCTTAGGTCATCTAGGCTACTTACTAGCCTAAACTTTATCATGGTTCTAGACAACTATAGAGACTACATCTATCATGTAAACTCTCTCATTTAGACTTGATGTTACATCTCTTTCTCTTAGACTACATGGACACTCACTGCCTTTCCTAGTGTGGTAACATTTTTCATATGTACATATACTAATACTTGAAATATTTTTATCCAATGTTGAAACAAGTGATGCTAAACCACCTTACTCCATTCAAACAAAACCAAAACCAAAATGAGTTACCACACTCATCAATCAGTCTAGTATCATGACACTTAGAGAATTAGCAAGAATATAGTGCACACCTATGTAGCTACCCTAGGCACATGTTGCGATCATATGTCTAGGGTTAGTATAAGATCTCCCTTTTCTCACCCTCCTAAACCTACAACCCATACTACATGATACAAGGAGGAGAAAAGAAAGGTTCTAGGGATTACATAAGACTACACCTAGTTATAGAACATCCAAGTTCTGTTTCATGTGATAAATGTTTCGTGTAGTTATTGTTCATGCTCTTATGCCATCCGTCATGGAACTAGAATTCCTATCACATGAACCAAACAAATACCAAAGACAACATGCATAAGCAGTTCTTAGCATACATGAATAGATAAAAAATAAAAGTACCAACCATAATCTCACCATTCAACGAGATACATTAAGCAACATTGTTTTATTACAAGGTTCAATTACATATTGAAGCGTACAACTTTATAAGTCTTCTTATGCATACTAGGGATCTAACAACAAGAACACATGATATAGCTCACCAAGCCTACCACCTCTAGCCATCTTTGAACCTAAAAACAAAATATGAGAAACATGTCAACACACGAGGTGCTGAGCATAGGGCTGAAAGATACATATACATAAAATTTGCATAATTTGAAAGAGAGTGTAAGAATAAACGTGCAACGATGAACATGTTAACTATTTAGCCAAATGAGAATCCATATTATGGGTCATTGTACTCCATTATACCAACAATATCATGTATTCATAAGGCCTTTGACAAAATTCCCATTGGAACAGTCTGTAAGGGTGCTTACAATTAGCCAACCCTTGTATATGGGAGGGACCTCAAGGACATCACCAATAGCTAACCCTATTTTAACATTTGTATAATGGAGTTCTAGAAATATGCGCGTTCAAGTTATAAAATGACTAGATGAGACAAAAATCAAGTATAATACTAGAGTACTACATGGAAATATTTGAGAAATTAAACAAGTATACATATGTATCTATTTGCAAGCAAGAAGGTCATAATCATATAACCATTGAAATCTGGTACCTAATTCATAGATTTATAACTTACTTATACTTGACCATATAGCCACAAGGAACACCTGATTCACAACACGATTGAACACATGTATTAGATTCTCATCACTAAACCTAATTAGCTTCATTTCAGGGTTTTGTCCAAGTTAAGTTAAAAGTTGCTTATTAGTACATTAGATGATTTTGTATCAATTTAGAGGTCATCTTGGAGGTGGGGTTCAAGTTTTTATATATCATTCTGAGGTTCCATTCATTTTGTATGCCTATTAAAAGGTTCGAGCCACTTATGTCCAATTTAGGGTCCAAAAGATTCACCACAGAGAATACGAGGTCAAGGTCATCATGACATGAGAATCAAACATTAAAGATGGTTTAGATCAAGAATATGTGGACATATGGGTCACAAACCAAGGTTATGTGGATGTCCCCAAGTCTAGGCATCATATCAAGCATGTGCACTAAACAACAACAATTCAACTATAAACATGGTTTACACATGCAACTAAGGTTCAACACATGACTCATGTGAAACATCCACATCAGAGACATCATGAAGTATATATTATAGCCTTATTTGAGAGAGTAAGACAAGGGAAAAGGGTTCATACCAAGATTGGGGCACAAGAAACTCAAACAAGTCATTTTTACCATACTAGGTTATCACTACTAGACTTAGAGTCACAACCACTACCATAATCTATGAAGGGTAGATCATTAGAATTTAGAGTCTAAATCTTCATGAATCTACTTATTTTAAGGATCTAGGAGAGGTAGATGCATCAAAGATATCAAGTTCATCATGAATCTAAGTTACAACCATTCAATGCCATACATATGTCACATTCAAGTATATGAATTGTAATATGTAGATGCCAAAGAAAAAGGGGATTTGGGGATGATATTTAGATTCATAGAGGAGAACAAGATTATTGATCTTCAAGGTTAGATGATTATAGATATACATTAGAAGTCGAATTAGCAATCTAGGGAAAAGCTCATCATTTATATTCAAAACATTCACATAAGTGCATCTAGGGTCCCTAAATGAGATATTAGGGTTATTTGGACCCTCATTAGGGTCATAAGACAAAAGCGTTACTGATTTGATGCTTAAGAGGCTATAAATACATCAAAGATTATTAATTATGCATTAAATAGAGTCCACATGGTCAAAGATCACATATTTAACAAAACAGTAGAATGAGAAAAGGATTGAGAGTCTGAAAATATGCTCATGTTATTGGTCTCATCAAGTTGATCGATTTGATATATAATTTTGTCCTTTTTAGATGAAGGAGAAAGGAATTATGCATTTTAAAACATTTGAATGAAAAACTATAGTAAGAGGGGAAGGGCATTACATATTTGTCAGTTGATGAATCTGGTCCATTGGCTGAAGATCAATGGATGCATTCCACGCTCGTCTAGTGCCACTCCCCCACGCCTGGTCTGGGCTTTTGGTTCTGGGCCGAGCAAGTTGTTGGGCCTCTCACACAAGTCTGACTTGTGGCTATAGGTGCATCCCTCTTCCCTATCTTACATTGTCTCCATGCGTGGGAACATGGGCGATGTAGGGGATGGCGGCCTGACATTACCAGTGGTGTTTGTTCCTAGGGAAGGTAGCGGTGAAATAGGTTGGGGAGTAGGTCGATGGAAGGAGAAGTTTGTCTCTAAAGGTCCATCGAGGGTAGCTTCCAAGGGTGCCCAGGTGTGCAGGTGGCTAGAGCCCTTACTACGACTAGATTTTGAGAATGAAGGATGGGAATGCCTCCTTGGCCGCGCCGATCCACCTGAGCATGATTCCGGAGTGGTGGCTAGATGTAGAAGCATTGGCAGCCCAACCCCAACGTGGAGAGGAAGCCAAGTGGGCAGAGGTAACAACAAGGGTAGATGACACCCTAGTGTTGCAAGGAGAAGGAACTCCTGATTTGGAGTCTTTGGCCACCAGGCAATGAGGGGAGGGGAAGTACGACTAGGGGAAAGAATAAACCAAAAAGATGAGCAAGGCTTGAGGAGAGGTGTTTATAACCAGAGAATGACTGTTAGGGTTTAGATTCCAAGCAATCATGAACTTTCGTCCATTGTCTGATTTGGCTAGAGGTGGAAGATGTGCTTCCCAACCATGTGATTTTCCCTTAAAGCGGAAGGGGGAAGAGGAATAAGAAATTGGGCATCAATTTGTATTTGGATCCAATAAGGTTACAAAATCCAAATACAATCACACATTAGATGGGGACATTCCAATAGATACATCTAATGATTTATAACTCCGATTGATTTAGGTGATTTTAGGGCCGTTGGATTCATATTTGAATCATATATAACATGACAAACAATTCATATCAAGGAGAGTACATTGAAGAAGTTCAATTTGGATTGCAACTTGGTGATATATAATGGGTACGATACTTAGTTCAAAACTCAAGTTAAAGTCAAACATTGTGAAATTGACCATCATAGTGGCCAAATTGGAACATCACAATTCTCCAATTATTAAATTAACATCAAATTGAGTAAAAGACCACTTGATGAGTGAGAAAAGAACTAGATAGATGATAGAAAAGTCAAGTCGTCACATCTTTCCCTCCTTACAAGGAATTTCGTCCTCAAAATTCATCTAAGATCATAATTAAGAAACAAAGTCAACATTCATCATATGCCATTAACCATCCCATAGTTTTCCAATCATTCCCCATTATGAGGATGCACACGTGCACTCATCCCACACATACATGTTACTTAAGTGTTTCATCATATGACATCATCTTGATAACAGGGTTTCCCCATCCCTTATTATACCCAAATTACTAGGTGGATTATCATGTTAGGATATCATCACTATCATTATGGTTCCATAACCCTTATCCCTATCATGTTAGAGTTTCTTCATGTAATCATAAGCGCATAAGGCTTGTTATCAAAATATATGTTGTTGATTTCTCCAAAGGACATGTTCATCATCATGATTTTCCAACGATGCCATCATGGAGCGTGTATTTCATCATTATATTACGTTTTATGAATGTTTTAGTTTTACCCCAAAATTTTACCAGTTATCCCCAATTATGTTCATCATTTCTCATTTTGGATCTAAAATTAAGCAATTTATAAATGTTTATTTGAGTTATGACCACGATATTCACCATGGACGATAGACTAGACAAATTCTCCAACAACTCTTGTTGTGATGCCCTGAACTTTAGAGTTTTTATTTTCATATAGTAATTGAAGTTCATGACTTTTATTAATTGATTAATTCTAAGTTGAGGTGACATTGATCCAAATATGGATATTTGTGACCCACAAATATGACTACCACTCCATTATAGGATGAATGCTTTTATCAATGGCCTTCTATGGACATACACATGTTTAACATGTATTAGTAGCTAATGATGAGTTTTGATGTATAATGATGAAGGTCAATATATTCAATGACCAAATACATGTGAATATACTTGAGGTTTATAATGAGTATTTATGACCATCTAATGAGACATGTTGAGATTCTTTGATAAATATCTCAAAGTATATGGTCCTCAAATGTAGAATTTCTTTTAGGGAATTATGTGAGTAGTTTGGCACATGTATTTTGATGTAGTTCTTGGTATAATAATGACATTGGCTACGATACAACTAATATCTAAATTAACATGTTTAGATCTCACATTTAAGAAACATTGATAAACTAAAATTCTAATTAAAGGACCATTATTTCAATTGATTTAGAGCTAAGATTCAATTACGTTTATGTCACATTAGAACAACCAACCAAGTGAAGTGCAAGCTGGGCACAGACTTGGCTTCCTTGGCTCGTGCATTCGCCCCTAATTTTATACAAAAAAATTATTCACCTAGATCCAGATATGGAGAAGTAGAACTAGCCTGAGATGTCAATTAGATCCAAAGAGGGCGGGTGATCAAAGAGAGTTATGTTGCCACAATCGTAATCTACGCAACAACTCAAAACTATCAACCCCAACACGAGGCCTTGAAGTGAGAAGACAAGGAATGACAAATCCTCTTCCTTGCAGTCTTCTCCATGTCTTTTACAGATAATGATGAAATTGGGAAAAGGGTGGTAAGGTCTTAGAGGAAGATTAGAGATAGACAAAACCACCAATAGATTTAGGCTGGATGATTGTCAGGTTCAACAGGGTTCGAGGCCCCCTTACACTGGGTAACCCAACTAGGCATTGATGGATGAGGTTGATGACCTTGGAGAAGGGATGATTCGTCCCACTTCTCCACCATCTCCAAGGGCACCCAAAAACTCGAAAGAAAATCATAGTTTCAGATTACTAGATGGATGCTAGGGGAACAAAGGGGGAAAATCCCCACAACCTGCACCCACCTACTCAACTGTCATCTGAACCATCCCTCAACATTGAGGTTGGGATCGGAGAAGAGCTGGAATGTCAGATACGCATCAGAGCATATCGGGATTTCACCAATCACCATTGCCTCTACCCCTGATCTACCTCCTTGTTCTTGTGGCTCCATCATCTCACGATGAAGGATGCATGCGGTTGGGGAATGAACCCGTTGGTGAGAAGGAGAGGGAAGATAGAGAACGGTGAGACAACATGAATCCTCATCGTGTGCCTTACTTGTGGAGGTGCCCAACTTCAAAGCTCGTCATGGACTCTTGCATGGGCAGTGCACAAACCGATAGGGGACGCGCCTGAGAACACACAACTCACGGGGGAGTATAGTAGAGCATAGGGGCCCAAAGCTTCGTGGAGGAGGGATAGGAATCTGGTGACAAAACTAGATGGCTTCGGAGGAAGAAGATTGGTGGATCCTCACCAAAGAGGTAGGTAGTGTAGGCGGCACCCAACTCTAGAGAACGGAGCTTCGAAATCGCATTCGAGGAGAGAAAGGAGGAGCTGTCTGACTCAGAGTTATCACCCAACTGGTTGATCTATCACAAGCCGGCAACTATAAATGACCTTGATCTAGAAACTAGCCACATGATGATTTTGATGTTTCAAAATCTGGAGGTACTAGAGGTCAAGATCTGACGGCTCAAGTTACCCTTAAAGGTAAATGTCAATTTAAATTAGCAGAAATATCAAGAAACTTACAAAATGCATAGAAAATAGCTCCATTGGCCAATAAATCCCTCAAAAATACGTCTAGACTCAGACGAATTCCCTCTTTCTTATGAAACCCCTAGATCAGACTTTTGAAACAATATTGCTAATCATTTTTAATCTAGAAGTAAGTTCTTCTTTTAGGGTTCTTATAATTGGAATAAATTGTACCTCGTTGAGATTAATTATTATAAAATTATATTAGAACCCTAATAATGATGGAAACCCATTTTTAAATTTTGTTTTGGGTTTTATTGATCAATATTAGGCCTTTTTAGATTAAAGACTAATTAGATGTTGTAAACCTCATATTAATTCTATAAAATAGACCAATAATCAGAAAATTATGAAATATGAACCTGACCCGTATAATGAACTCTTGATATGTAGAAAAATATCAGACACCAGTTCCAAATTGTTTGAACCTAGATTTGGCCAAACCCTAATTCGGACCTAAAATATCAAGAACAATGGTGAACCCTGTATTAATGATGAATATTTGTTATTAATCAAGTGATGACCAGATTGTTTAGATGATCAAGGATAGCTATTATTCTCTGAACTCAGGTACATGGATATAAGTATAAGACTAGTTTTGCTAGATGATCTAAATATGAGTAAATGCTTGCATGTAGTTGTATAATCTTATTGGATGTATATCTATAAATATTGTCTCTTTTCCTTCTTAAACACTAAGAATACTAAGGGAAGATAATGGAATGTAGTCACTGATAGTTCATTAATCTCTGTCTTAGAGAGGGAACATATTAATGATGGCTAGAACCTCCCTAATGGTACAAGGTACATGGGGAGATCCCTAATGGTACAAGGTACAGAGGGATAAGGCTCAATAATATATGTTTGTGATAAGTCCACCATAGTAATACATGTCTATTAAAATGTGAATAATAAATTGGGTTTACCTGATTTTCCTCCTTAATAATATTTTCTTTTTCTTCTTATTTTCAAGTATTTTCAAGTATGCCAGCATAGTATCTATATATTTTCATTCATGTACCAACTTTATGTTGATTCGTTGTTTCATGTATATTTTAGGTTCAGAGCTAGCATGGGAGAACAGAGGGGAAGTGAGCAGTTGAATAAGCTGTACCTATTGTTTAAGATCTTATTAGCATAAATGTTCATATATTGTAGATTTTTCATTCAATATGTAATCATAAATCGTGATGTAATAACTCATTTCATAATATACACATGTCAAATGTTGATAATGTTGTATGTTATGTTATATGTTCATGTATGTGCATATTGCTTCTGCAACACACTTTGATACAATTACCTAACATTTTCAGATTTTGTCTTCTCATCTCTAGGGGGTTTTGAGAAGGTGAAAATTCAGAGACATTACAATTGGTATCAAAGCATGAACAATAGCTACATCTAACAATTTCTCACCATGAAACATAAAAATAAATTGAACCTTTCACTTATGCTCTAGAAACATAGTAAGTTTTTCTATAGGCATAAGGTTTGACTTAGCCTCTAAGTTAGAAACTATATGTTCGAGAACTAGGTTTAGACAAGTGTGTGAAACCCTATCCATATAGAGCTTGTATGTATAAGGTTTCTGCACTTGTATACCCCTTGTTCTCACCATTTCACTAGGTTACATGGCACTAGAATCTCTATTGTGTGTGGGACAGTCAGTTTTGCTGATTTGGTTTTGTTTCCAAACTGGCTCGAGCCTCGACAGTTTTATCTTACGTCTTATTTGTCAGAGAAAAAATATATAATATTTTATTATGTATATGTAAATATAAAAATATGTCCCTTGCACAGGAGAGTAGGAGGTGTTCATGAAACCTAACTGAAAGGGAGTGACATCACTCTAGAAGAGAGAGTAGTTCTAGAGTAGATGTCTAGATCTTTATCATGATATGTGATAGATGGATAGAGAATAGAAAAGTAAGGATGAATGTATCTTAGGTTGATATCTGATGATATAAGTTTCTTTGTATAGATCTATGTTGTGTATGAGTCCTGATCCCAATTTTGAAAATATAAGCTAGTTCTTGATGATGAAAGTACATACTCCTTTCTTTCTTAAGATGAGCTAAGTTAGGATTAGGTTGAATATGCATGAGCCTCAAGCTCTTTTACAAAGGAGGACCCCTATGTTAGGATAAGATATGTGGTTAAAATATTCAAGGGGCAGGCCTTGAAAAAAAATCCTGCAAATCAAAGAACTGAAGATAATCCATAAAATCCAATTTGTTGCGATTCTAGAAACTCACTACTCTAGAACTAAAGCAACCAATATTATCAAGAATTTAGGTTTCTCCTCATCACACATGGTCGAAGCTTGTGGCTTATCTGGTGGCATTTGGCTTTCATGGAACCATCACCTTTGTGAAGTTGACATTCTTCTTAATCACAAGTAGTTCATCCACTTCCGTATCAACAATTCATGGTATCTCACCATTGTCTATGCTAGCCAAAACCCGTTAAGGTGGAATGTGCTATGGGAACATCTCGAAACAATAAGTGCATCCATGTCTGAGGCCTGGGTTGTTATGGGTGACTTCAACACCCTTCTCCATGTCAATGAAAAGCAAGGAAGCAAGTATTTTGACAAACGAGCAAGTGCCCGATTTCAAGAAGTACTGGTTAACACTGGCCTAGCAGATCTGAAGACCCAGGATCACTTTTTCACTTTTAAAAAACTCAACCTTATTGAGCGCCTTGATAGAGTGCTAGCTAATTCGAATTGGATCCACAAATTCGACAATGCTTCTATCACTGTGTTACTAAGAACATTCTCTGATCACAATCTGCTCCTCCTGTCTTGTGGCCATAGAGTCCAGAGAGCCTTCAACTTTCACACTAAAGCAAGCTGGAACCTGCACCCTGGATTCCAGACGGAGTTGCTCAGTCAATGGCCTACTCATTCCTATTTCCAAGATGCCATCAAGACCTTCAAGGTAGCTTCCACCAAATGGGAGTCTAAACGTAATATGCCACAACGCAAGGAGAAAGATTGTCTCCTAGAGAGAATTGACAAGTGCCAGGTACGACTTTAAAACCTCACGTCCATTCCTAACCTTGATCCTTTCATTCCCCTCTAGGAGAAACTCCATAATATACTCCTTTTGGAAGAAGCTGATTGGCGTCAATGAGCACATATTGATTGGTTAAAACTTGGGGACCTCAACACCAAGTTTTTTCAATCGTATGTTAAGTCTAGATGTCACTACAACAAGATTACTCACCTCAAAGATGATTCAAATGGTGACAGTTGGATTACTGATCCTGCTGCACTCAAAACCTACATCTGAGATTGGTTTGAGGACTTGATGATGTAGAAATCTACACATTCTCCTAACCACGCTCGTCGCTACCCAGGCATCTTCCCTGGTATTGATGCTCAAACCACGATCTTCTTGGGTACGATCTCGCAAGCTTCAGAAATCAAGCGGGTACTCTTCTCCATGGCACCCCTCAAGGCGCCGGGTCCAGATGGCATTTATATGGATTTCATCCAAAAAAACTGGGACATTGTGGGTGATTCCATCATCACCACGGTCTGTAATGCTTTCCAGTCTGACCATATAGAGGATTCCATTGCAGATTCCTATATGGTCCTCATTCCAAAGGTGGCTTCCCCTCAGAAATGCTGTGATTTCAGACCCATATCCTTAAACAACAGATGCTTTAAGCTCATCCCTAAAATCATAGTGGATCGACTGAAACCCCTGCTGAGTAATTGGATAGCACCTACGCAATCCCGTTTCATCCCTATGCATCACATCATTGACAACATTCTCTTGGTGCAGGAAGTTATCCATACGATGAAAGCCCATCCCACAAAGAAGAAGGTTATGTGTATCAAACTGGACCTGGTGAAGGCATTCGATAAAATGAATTGGCACTTCATCAATGACACACTTTCAAGAACTGATTTGCCTCCAAAGCTCATCAATATCATCATGCAAATTATTACATAGGGATCAACCTCGATCCTCTGGGAAGGAGAACCCCTACAGTCATTTAAGGCTTCTCAGGTCGTTAGATAGGGCGACCCCATCAGCCTGTATGTTTTTGTTATGTGTATGGAGCGGCTAAGCCAGACCATTTCTAATTTTGTCCATGCTGGAGACTGGAAACCCATCTCCCTTACACGGGGTGGTACCCATCTATCTCATGTTCTTTTTGTAGATGACATCCTTCTGTTTGGGGAAGCATCAATGGCGCATGATAGTACCATCAATAAAATCCTTTGTACCTTCTCTAAAGCCTCTGGACAATTGGTTTCAAAGAAGAAATTCAAGTGTTTCTTCAGCTGGAACACACCCAGGTCAGAGATCTGATCCATCAGCAAATGGCTGGGAATTAGATGGACTATGGACCTTGGGAAGTATTTGGGTGTACCAATCTTACATCACAAAGTTAACAAAGCCACCCATGGTAGCATCATTTTGTCTATCCAATGCAGACTTAACAGTTGGTCACTGCGCCATCTTTCTCTTGCAGGGAGAATCACCCTTGCCAAATCCACACTCCAAAGTATTCCAACATATACTATGCAAACTGTCAAATTGTCATCCTAGCTTTGTGACGATATCAACAGGCATATCAGAAGGTTCATCTGGTCTGGAACCTCTTCCCAACAAAAACTCTCCCTTGTATCTTGGAATAACATAAGCTCAAGCAAGGACATAGGTGACCTTAGCATTAGTGATGCGCGTGACCAGAATAATGCACTTATGCTAAAGAACTCCTGGTCCTTCATCTCTGACCCAAGAAAGCTATAGGTCCAAGTGGTGACTAAGAAGTATATGAAGAATGGCAGACCTGTTTCAAAGCTATGCTCTTCAGCCTAGAGCTTCATCAAATGCAACCTCAACCTCATCAAGCCGCTCTACCACAAATCTATCAATAATGGTAGCAGTACAAATGTTTGGCGAGACAAATGGCTCGTAGGACATTCAGTCATAGATATATCTCCAGATTGGCCAATCCCTGAAGATCTCACAGATCTCACGGTTAGCTGCATGTTGTCTGCAGATGATGGGTGGGACTGGAGCTTTATTAACTCCTACATGCCGCCAGAGGTAAAAGACATCATCAAGCACACCCCGTCGCCCTCTAATAACTCCTTAGAGGACGAGTGGATATGGTCCCTGGAGCAGTCTGGTGACATCTCCTCTAAATTAGCTTACATATGGCTCCACAAAGAAAAGGAAACTATCACTCTGGGCAGTTGGAAGCAGATATGGCGGTCCACCCTACATGCTCATATCAAAACCTTTCTCTGGCTTCTACAACATCAGGCTCTCCTTACCAATGTGGAAAAGAACCATCGACATATTGATGTGTCTGTATTATGTCCAGTGTGTAACAATGAAAGGGAGACTCTTCTTCATGCTCTAAGGGACTGCCCCCCCCAACACTAAAGTCTGGCAGCTGGTGTCACCTGGACTCAGGTGCTTCACTTTGAATGAGAAGGATTGGATTGAGCAAGGTATGAATGTTCGACACCCGTCTCACAATCTATGGGTAATTACCTGCTGGCACCTGTGGCACTGTTGCAATAACTTCATTCACAAGTGCCATGAGAAACCCACTGCAAGTAAAGCCCTCTTCATCAAGTAGTGTCATCTCACAATCCAAGATATAGCCACTTAAGTCCATGAGAGAGTCATTAAAGTCGACCTCAACCAGAGACAATTCCAAGGCAGATATATATATGTCTTCACAGACGTCTCTTTTCAATTCACCACACATAACGCAGCCATCGGAATTCATGTTGTTGATGCTAGCAGACTACATATCTTGGGGTTGGGCAGCATTACTAAAGCTACCTTAGACATGGATGTAGAAGCCAAAGCCATAACGAGAGCCACTGAATTATGCAAACAACACCACTGGGACAATGCATATATTCTTTTGGACTCTCTATCTGTGGTCTGATCTATTATTGGACATACCTATGTCCCTCTTCTAAAACCCTATGTGAGGAAGGTGATGAGCCTTGTCCCACCTAAAACCATCTTCTATATCAGACGTACCTTCAATGTGCATGTTGATAGGATTGCAAAGCAATGCCTTGCAACTAGCCAAAACCTTTTCTTTATGTATTCTAATCCTAGCAAGTGTAATTTTATTTCTCCTGTAAATATTTCTAAAGTTTTGACTACACTAGAGAGCAGTATAAATAAATAGACATCTCTAATTCCCCCCCCCCCCCCAAAAAAAAAAAGATAAGATATGTGGTGAACTCCAGAGAGAGTAAGACCTACGGGGAGAGGGTTATAGGACCTACCCCAATATATGAAAAATATGTGATATATATATATGAAATGATGTGTCCTAAGATGGGTTACTCATAAGTAGATGAGTTGAGTCCTTTTGCATGATTCAATCTTATATGTAAGAGTTGGGTAAAAGAAAATTGATGGGTAGGTGACTCCTAATGAGAAAGTCAACCCTTTAACTGAGTTAGGACTTAGCTTGAGTGACTTATATTTGTCAATCTCATCCATAGCTGCAAGTGAGGTGATATATGAACTCTATAACTGTGATGATCTACTTGCGAAAATGAGATCAACGAATGCGGAAGCGATTAATTAGCAACATAATTATTGAAAATCACAAAATTTTAAATTTTTTTGTAAAGAGAACCACAATGGTAAAACTTTTTGCATAAAGAAACAAGTTAAGTTATTTACAACTGATACATCAACACATCTCTGTATGATCTCATCTCGAGAGTCATATCACTGACTACCCTGTTAAACTATACATGAGCAGTATACAAAATCTCGAGGCATTAAGCCAAAAATCTTAGATCTAC
This sequence comes from Alisma plantago-aquatica, assembly GCA_963693085.1. Taxonomy (NCBI): domain Eukaryota; kingdom Viridiplantae; phylum Streptophyta; class Magnoliopsida; order Alismatales; family Alismataceae; genus Alisma; species Alisma plantago-aquatica. The sequence continues at coordinate 1,134,918,344 of OY856412.1, read as the reverse complement.
ATTAAACCTTCTACTGACTCCTAGGACCTAAGAGTACAGAGATGACACATAGGACTCTCTATATACAAGACCTAACAGACAGTGACTCCACCTATGGATCACTGCTATCCTTGATGTTGCTGCTGCTGTTGCTGTTGCTGCTCAACCACTGAGGGGTTTCTTCGTCCTCGGCGTCTACCTAAAAAGTTGAATCCCACGGGGGTGAGACAATTGAGTAATTGTCCCAGCGAGAGTTATAACTCTCCGCTAGAAGCATTGTTATTGCAATGATTAAAATAACAATGAACAGTAGAACTATAATTATTCAACAGCAGGCAATTCATTGAATAAACTAAGTAGAGCAGTATTCTCTAAGCATTCATTTCAATTATAACTTAACTGAGTAAGAAGACATTTAATCAGTAAGGAATATGAAGAACATGTATACTAGTTATTCAACTAGAGCACTATAACAATGTATCATCAATCATTATTTCTCATAGTTCAACCTAAACAATTGTACTACACGGCTGATTACGTTTTTCAAACATATTTATGCCCTGAGGAGATACGATATACCACTCATACTCCAACCGACCACTGTGAAGTCGAAATCGGTACCATACATAGGTCATCAGAACAGCCGGATTTCTATGACCTCATCTTCCTCAGTCAGTGTGAGGATCAACATGCAGGACATCTCGTGTCTCTGCTAAAATAGCTTTCTAGGGTATTCTGGCAACTTCACTATTAGAGTTACAGTGGCATGCTGTACTCTCTTCGCCATCGAGGGAATTCTTGTTTATCTCACTTCGATGCGGCATTAACAACATCATCGGGAGAATAGTGATACATCATCCTGTCATACACATATAATGAAGGATTGAGAGATTAAATGTTTATCACACATCAATACCTCCATTAGGACGTAAGGATATTCACGTCCATAACCCCCACATACTCAAAAGTATGCTCTCCAGGAGTTCCCTTAGGAAAACCTGTTTCACCATCATTTAACTTCTGGAAATGATGGATCTATGGTCAGGGCTCTACATGATATCATTATACTTGATTATTTAAGTACATTATAGCATTCTTTTAACACCATGCATGTTTTCAAACATAAACTAGTAAGACAATTTCTATAAAGAAAGAGTACTAATTGTATCAAGTTCATTTCTCATCTTGTTAACATTGGGATATCAATCCCTAACCATCTCATCATTGTGATTCAGAAATATGGGTTTTCAAACCCTTAGATCATCAAACACTTGTTACCAAGTAACATATTGCCATCACATCATTTAACAGTATGAACATGATAGTAGCAATGCAGATTTATCTCATGGCTCATACAGCCTATCAGTCTCATTTGTTACCTCTCACTAGGCAACATAGCATATCATTGCTTTCAAAACTTGTAAAATGCTTTTAATGAATATGATATCATAGCTCTTACCTGGCTATGCTCACTATTTCATAAGAACCTGCATGATTAATACAAATGATAACAGACACATTATCTCTATATTAGCACAATGCAAAGCATAGTTAACTTTACTATTCAAGGGTTGTACCATTATGCCCTTACTAGGCTTAGGGTTTCCCTTTTCAATTCAATTATAGTTAACCAACCCCTTAATCTTAATTAGGAATATTGTCTCGTCATTTCATAATTCAATCATAGAGCTTCATGCCTAAAAGCATAACCCAAAATTAGGGTTTATTGTTCACATCATCACATTACCCTAGATTAGGGTTTACTATTCGCATTACATCACATTACCCTAGATTAGGATTTACTATTTACATTACAATGCATTAAGATCATACCATCATCATGTATTAGAATTACTTCCATTAATACCCTCAATTAGGGTTATGATTCATTAGCTGTCATAATTAGGGTTTCATGATCTCACTATCATGGATCATACCCTAATTAGGTACTCATTCATAAATTGAAACGTCTATTTCGAGAAAACAAGATTAACTAATGCGGAAGCGTTCACTAAGCATCGGATTACCAGAAATCACTAAAAAATTTAAACTTTTTACGAAGAGATCCTTTAAAGGTAAAGATTTCTCATAAAGCAACATGATAAGTTGCTTACAACTAATCCATCAGTAAAACTCTGTAAGGCAAGATACAAAAGTCTCTAAGGACTGGACCAAAAACTCGAAAGCACTAACTATTACTCCGAGGACCTGATAGTACAGAGACGACATATAGGACTCTAACACTATCTACACATGACATAGCAGCCAATGCCTCCACCTGAAGCTTCACTGCTGTCCTTGGTACTGCTGATGCTGCCCTTCACCTATTGAAGGATTTCTGCCTCCTCGCCCACGTCCACCTAAAGGTCGAAATCTACGGGGTGAGACAATTATAAAAATCGTCCCAGAGAGAGATATAACTCTTCGCCAGAAGCATAATTATTGTAGCATAAGAGAATAAATGTACACAAAGAAGTTATGTATATTTGAGAGTAGTTAAAACAATGTTTAACAGATTAAACTATTCTTTCTACTAAAAGCAATGCAACTATATATTGATAAAATCACATTTCACTTATCACATCACTAACTCCCTTCAGACTTGGATCATATATCCATTGCCTGGCATTATTATTTGGGAAAGGATGGCCTGTAGCCATACTCCTTCTCCCAAAGTGTAAGGATTCCAACTCCACAACATATCTACATAACTTGTACATATGATATAAGACTTAACATTACTTATGTAATATAAGGGTTATTTACATTCATAACCCATTAGTCTGTAGTTAAGCTTTTCATAGGATTATTCCGTAAAAGAATTTCACACAGAAACACTTTGGTTTAGGTCATACCTCATATTTTTAATATTGGGATATCAATCCCTAACCATCTTATTAATATGAAATCCGGAATGTGGGAGTTCAAACCCCTGGACTAATCATAGCATTTGTTACCAAGTAACATCTCATTTTATCTGGTTATCTAAATAATATGACCTTTGAAGATCAACAAATCATATTACTCGTGGCTCATTCAACCTATCAAGCTCATATGTTATCACTTACCAGATAACATGACATTTAGTTATACTCTTGAATTATAGGTAACAAGTGTTCTTAATGCAATTAGCATTATAAATCTTACCTGGATCTGATCACCTCTATATGAAACCTGTCAAGCTTAACTTTTATCAGTTATTCCATATACTCCCACATACTCTAAAGTATGTGATCCAGGAGTTCCCTTTGTAAAACCTGTTTCACTATTATTTAAATTCTGACAATGATGGATCTATGATCAGGGCTCTACATGGTATGATTATACTTGATTATTAGGTACATATCAGTATTCTTTTAGCATCATACATGTTTCCAAACATTCAAGTACTAAACATGGCTATAACAGAAGAATACTAAATGTACAAGTATAACTCATATCTGTTATCAACTGGATATCAATTCTTAATCATCTTATCACTATGATTCAAGAACATGGGTGCTCACACCCTTATATCATCATAACACTTGCTATCAAGTGCCATATCAGCATCAAGTCATCTATTAGCATGATCTTGATTGAAGCAATGTATATACTTTTCACATATCATTACTCTAAAAGCTTATAATTGTTTTCAAGGAATATGACATCATAACTCATAACTGGCTATGATTACCTCATAATATCAACTTGTATGACTTATACAAATAAGGACATGCATATATAACAATGTCAGCACAATACCAAAACTTCTCAATTTCATAATAGGACACCACGGTCGTGCCACCTTGCACAGTCGTGCAAAGTAAGACTACCACGGCCGTGCTCCCTTGCACGGTCATGCAAGCTAAGGCTACCACGACCGTGCTCCCTTGCACGGTCGTGCTACATAAGATCATTCCATGATTCATATATATATATATATATAAATATATGTATTATAATCTTTCATTCTTTTAACTTGATTAGGTCACATCAACCCTTCAATCAAGTACATACTACTATGGTTAACATAGTGTATCAAGCTATTAATCCTATAAACAATTAAGAATTCTCCCTTTAATTGGTTCTTAATCACTTAGGTATTATTAGGGTTTCAACCTTCACACCTTCATTGATTATCATTACTAATCATTGTTGGATCAATAGAACATTCATCATCTTAATTCTCAAGGATTTAATCACATTGGACCTCCACTTCATAAGGTATCCAATTGAATTAGGGTTTCCAATGTTGATTCCTTCAATCTTTGAATTCATGGAACCAATCATCAATTGGACCTATACTCATACCTTAATTGAGTTTAATAGGTCAACCTTCAACTGATTTGTCCCTCACTTGACCCTCAATTGACCATCAATTAGGGTTTAACTCAATTGAATTAGGGATTGGAATCAATAACCCTTCAACATATTTCAATGTGGGACTAATTGATTTGAACCTATTGAACCATTATTACATTGGGACATGACCTGACCCCAAACGGTCTTGAGGTCGTTTGGATGACCTCCAAACGGTCTTGAGACCGTTTTCCCATCATATCATCAAAAGCCAAGTCAACCAATTAAGGTTTGGATCATTGGATTGATCACCAAAACAACAATTGATTACATTCCAACTTAGTATCATTGGATCATCAATTGCTTAACCATACTCACCCTTAGACCTCCAAACGGTCTTGGGTGACCTCAAAACGGTCTTGAGAACGTTTGGATGAGTTCCAAACGGTCTTGAGACCGTTTGGCTCACCCAACCCTTGGATTCTAGCGAAAAATCATTAGGGTTTGAGCTATTGAGTTGATCGTCAAATCAGCAATTGATTGCCTTGTAATTGTGTACCTTTGGACCTTCAATTGGTCAACTATACTTGACCCCAGACCTCCAAACGGTATTGAGTGACCTCCAAACGGTCTTGAGACCGTTTGGGTGATCCCCAATCGGTCTTGAGACCGTTTGTGCCAATCAACCCCAAACAATCAACTCAATTCAATGCAAATCCAACACTTAGTCGATTAGGGTTAACACCATATCTTTTGTCCTTCAAACACTTAACCATATCCAACCCTAGACCTCCAAACGGTCTTGGTGACCTCCAAACGGTCTTGAGACCATTTGGGTGATCCCCAAACGGTCTTGAGACCGTTTGGGCAAGAAAACCCAAAAAGTCATATCAATCAAGTTGAAAGGCAGCACTTAATCCAATTAGGGTTTACATAATTGATTAGCCTTTAACTCACGATTCCTTTGGAGTTAATCCCTAAAATTTGGAGGGTTATTAAATAACATGATTATGAACAGGAATCCCAAACGGTCAACGCTTGGTAAACGCCCTCAAACGGTTTTGAGACCGTTTTCCCAAAACGTTCAATTAATCAAATTGAAAAAATCAGCACTTAATCCAATTAGGTTTATCCAATTTTTTAGACTTTAACTCATGATTCCTTGGGAGTTAACCTATAAAATTTGGTGGGTTTTTAGAACACATCATTAGGAACAGTAATCCCAAACGGTACATGCTTGGTCAACGCACTCAAACGGTTTGAGACCGTTTGCCCAAGAAGTTCAAGTTAAACAGATTGGAAAATCAGCACTTAATTCAATTTGATTTGCCTAATTGATTGGCCTTTAACCTATGATTCCTTTGGAGTTAACCCCTCAAATATGGTGGGTCATTAGCCTACATAATTATGAACAGAAATACCAAAGGGCCACGCTTGGTCAACGCCCTCAAACGGTCTTGGAGACCGTTTGCTCCAACCGACCTTGTGAAACCGTTTGCCCCTCAAACGGTTTTGCAAAACCCCCAAACGGTTTTGCAAACCATTTGGCCAAGGGTGCAAGACCGTTTGCTAAAGTGACATAGGTATTCACGCCCCCCTTCTTCTACCTCCAGATCCAGGTCTGTTCCCCATGGTTTTAGATGCAAGAAAGCAAGGAAGGATGGGGGAAAGAAGAACAAGCTACTTTTGCAAGTACAAAGATATGCATAAGAAAGCAAAAGGTTTAGAGTTATAAAACCCGCCTTAAGGTCGTTCCTTGAGCTCCAAGCTTCCAAGCTTCAATTATTTAATGGTGTCTTGAGATCCACAGGTCGGATAAGGGTGTTTCTCCAAGGAAAGGTTGGGAAAAGATGGCTAGAAAGAAGAAACAAGTAAGGAAGACCATAAAACCAACCTTGCACCATGAATTCCTCCATGAATTCGAGCAAGATGATGATCAAAGCTTACCTAGAACTGCTTGGACGTTCTCCTCTTCTCCAGAGCTCTGTCCTAAGTCGGTCTAAGCAAGGGTATAAGAAAGGAAGTGAAGGAAACGATCCTTGCTAAGTGAGAAAAGGTGTATATATACTTTAGGGAAATTTCAACATAAGGACAACTTGTTTCTCCATTTCTCCTCTAGGTCCTTCCCTTATTATAAACCACGTTTCTCCCTTCCATACTTAAGCAAAACTAATCTTAAACCCAAGGTCTAAAGTTGAAGAAAGCCAACTTCTTACTAAGTTGCACATATAGAAGGGTTATTAGACTTATAACTTGATCATTTAATTTATAAGGGTTATCATTCTTATTTAATTATTCAATTGAAGTGACCTCTTCATCATTCTTACTCTTAATGATGCCAAGAGTCATAAAAGATACTCTAGAAGGTGTATTCTACAAGTTGCACCCCATATTTTGGGTAAATTGCACTTTACACCAAAACTAGAGTTTTAAGTACAAGGATTGCTCCACAAGCTGCATCTTGGTGCCCAAGCTTAGAGAATCCATCATACTTTATCATATTCATTCTTATGATGTCTCAACACCAAAGGAACATCTTAACATGTGCAATTTGTAAGTTAACCCCTTTTAATTGGGTAATTTGCACATAGGTCCCTGTATTACAAAACAATATTACAACATTGTTCAAAAGGGACAGAAATGGAAATTATAGATTCTTCTAAAGCTTAATGACATATCAAGGGGTAATAAAAAGCCTATAATCATATCTTAAGCAAAACATCTAGGGTTAGTTCATAACCCAGGTCAGGGATGTTACAAATTATATCCCCCTAACAAGGATTTCGTCCTCGAAATCTCAGATAAAAGGAAGCAGATATTATTTAAGTATCATATCTTGCTAATCAATTAATTTGGAAACATTCACTGAGAAGGTTCACTAAGCAATTTGTCTTGGAGGATTTCACTAAGTAAATTTACTAAGGGTATTGTTTCAAAGGCTTTTACTGAAAGAGTTCGTTAAGTATATTCACTAAGTTTGCTCACTAAGTATTCACTGAGTAAGTTTACTGAGTATATTCACTAAGTATGTTCACTAAGTTTGCTCACTAAGTATTCACTGAGTAAGTTCACTGAGTATATTCACTAAGTACATTCACTAAGTTTGCTCACTAAGTATTCACTGAGTAAGTTCACTGAGTATATTCACTAAGTATGTTCACTGAGTATTCACTGAGTATATTCACTAAGTATGTTCACTGATTATTCACTGAGTATATTCTCTGAGTATATTCACTAAGTATGTTCACTGAGTATTCACTGAGTATATTCACTGAGTATGTTCACTAAGTATGTTCACTGAGTATTCACTGAGTATATTCACTGAGTATGTTCACTGAGTATTCACTGAGTATATTCACTGAGTATATTCACTAAGTATGTTCACTGAGTATTCACTGAGTATATTCACTGAGTATATTCACTAAGTATGTTCACTGAGTATTCACTGAGTATATTCACTAAGTATGTTCACTGAGTATTCACTGAGTATATTCACTGAGTATGTTCACTAAGTATGTTCACTAAGTATTCACTGAGTATATTCACTGAGTATGTTCATTGAGTATTCACTGAGTATATTCACTGAGTATGATCACTAAGTATTCACTGAGGAAGTTCACTAAGTATATTCACTAAGTATGTTTACAAAGTATGTTCACTAAGTATTCACTGAGGAAATTCACTGAGTATGATCACTAAGTATTCACTGAGGAAATTCACTAAGTATATTCACTAAGTATGTTCACAAAGTATGTTCACTAAGTATTCACTAAGATCCTCTCATTTAATTTTTCTTATACTTCTTAGATTGTTTCAAAATAATTACCTGATTAGAGTAATCAAAAGATAACAATCTAAGAGTTTCATACTTGCCTTATCTACAATAACCATATACCTGGCCAGGGTATATAAGTATTGAGATTAGGTAGTATGTATTTTACTTATCATCCTATTATTTGCTTTTCATATCATTATACACGCAGAATTTATCACTCTAGATTATTCTTCAGGTATCACATCTATGTCTCATCCTTTTAATACACAGTTAAGGGAGATTATAAATTGTTTTATAGAATATTGAGTAAGATATGAATTCTTATCTTTCTTGTGTCCTTCTAGGACTTAGTCAAGAAATTCAAAAGCAGATAACTTCCATATTTTTAACACATAGAATCCTAATATGTAATAAGAAAATAATACTTATTTCATATGACCTGTATGGGATGTTTGTCCACATCCTCTATTATTATATTGCCTCCCTTGTGGGCCTTGCAGACTTTGTCCTTGAGGTCGAGTCATTATTGCATTCCTGTCTGGACAATCCCTTGCCAGATGTCCCGGTTGTCTACATAAGTAACAGATCCTGGGTGCAAGGTGTCTATACGATCCAGTTACCGATGCTGAGGCTATGTCGGAGGGTCTTCTTGGAATACTACTATGGTCCCTATTTCCACTTGACACCCATTGTGTCTGGGTAGGGAATTCTGATATTGTCGTTGGTGTAGAAAATCTTGGCTTCTTAAAACTTTCAGGCCTTTGTTCTTGAGGCTGGGTGTACATCTTCTTACTACTTGTCTGTTGTTTCACAGTTTCCGACCTCTCTATCCTTCTTACTGACTCCACAAAGGTGGCAAACCTTTCTCTGTTCTCCAAGGCAGACACAAGAGTGGCTAGTTCAGCATTCAATCCTTTCTCAAAATGCCGAATTCTTTCTTCATCACTAACTGCCATCTGTGGACAAAACCGTAGTAACTCCATGAACTTAGCTTCATATTCGCTAACGTTCATCAGTCCTTGTGTGATCTTCTCAAACTGAGAGATCTTCTCATCTAGATACGTCTTAGGGAAGTATCTATTGACGAATTCTTGTCGGAAAACCTCCCATCTTATTTCTTCACCTGGTCTCTTATCTTCCTCTATCATCCACCAATTACCAGCACTTCCTTTTAGGAGGTATACCGCATGCTTAACCTTTTCAGCTTCAGGAATATCAAGGATCCTGAAAGCCTTTTCCAGCTCTGTCAACCATAGATCAGCATCTGCTGGATCAGATGTACCAGCATAGTCTATGGCTCCCACTCGGCGAAGTCTCTCAAAAGTCTTACCGGTTCCATAACCTTCCTGATGGGCTGGTGCCCTAGATGCAGATGGTGGCACCCTATCTGCTATGTGTGTTATGGCTGCCAGAAACTTATCAAATAAAGCATAAGTAGTTGGATTTTCTATCTCAGCTGGGTCAAACTAGGGTTGTTCAGGTACATGCCCTTCTCTATTCTGGTCTCTTGCACCTCCTCTTGGTGCAGAAGAACTGCCCTCATCGGCATGCTCTTCACGTGGTCCAAACATCTTCAAGTTCTTCTCCTCCTATATGATCAGAAGATACTATCAGATAATCTAGAAAACACTTAGAACAGACTCTACAATCTTAGTCCTATGTCTCTGTAGACTCAACGAACCTAGAGCTCTGATACCACTAATTGAAACGTCTATTTCGAGAAAACAAGATTAACTAATGCGGAAGCGTTCACTAAGCATCGGATTACCAGAAATCACTAAAAATTTTAAACTTTTTATGAAGAGATCCTTTAAAGGTAAAGCTTTCTCATAAAGCAACATGATAAGTTGTTTACAACTAATCCATAAGTAAAACTCTGTAAGGCAAGATACAAAAGTCTCTAAGGACTGGACCAAAAACTCGAAAGCACTAACTATTACTCCGAGGACCTGAGAGTACAGAGACAACATATAGGACTCTAACACTATCTACACATGACATAGCAGCCAATGCCTCCACCTGAAGCTTCACTGTTGTCCTTGGTACTGCTGATGCTGCCCTTCACCTATTGAAGGATTTCTGCCTCCTCGCCCATGTCCACCTAAAGGTCGAAATCTACGGGGTGAGACAATTATAAAAATCGTCCCAGTGAGAGATATAACTCTTCGCCAGAAGCATAATTATTGCAGCATAAGAGAATAAATGTACACAAAGAAGTTATGTATATTTGAGAGTAGTTAAAACAATGTTTAACAGATTAAACTATTCTTTCTACTAAAAGCAATGCAACTATTGTTGGGTTTTTGTGGAGAAAACATGTGCGGAGGAAGCGATAAATCCACGCAACCCGTAACAGGATCTCGTCGATAACAGCGTATTCGGAAATAGGTTTGCGGGATATACCTTATCGCGGAGCAAGTCCGGCGATGTCCCGCTACACGACGGTGCAACACTGCTTGTCAAACACGGACAGATCTTCTCTCCCGTTCGCTGTCGCAGGTTGATCCGGCAATGCTCCTCTGCGGCAGTGATGTACGTTGCTCGTAGCACGTACAGGTGGTCGTTGACGTCCTCCGAACGCAGGCGTAAAGGCGTCTGCGTCTCTACTTCGTCCACGCGGATGGATGGAACTCCACATCGCGCTTCTCAAGCCGGCGGGAAGGAGCGTGTCTCTGCGGCGGCGTGCTAGCGGCGCGTTGCTCTCCTTTCTTTCCTAAGGACGACGACGGCTAGGTTTTGTACGTAAGAATAACCTAAAAGCGTCTCTCTATATCTTATATAGATATCGGTCGTCTATCCTCCTTTAAATAGGATAAGAAGAGAAGTAGGGTTTCCTAAACCCATCGGTAAACAGAAACGTTGCGTTAATTAAAACGCTCGTGGATTAATTAGAATATTTCGGAATTCATTAATTAACCAAATAATCGCATTAATTGATTAATTAATATCTGATTCCATGCAATCGCTTGGGATGGCTCTACGGGCATACATATACCAACAACTATAAATTGATAAAATCACATTTCACTTATCACATCACTAACTCCCTTCAGACTTGGATCAAATATCCATTGCCTGGCATTATTATTTGGGAAAGGATGGCCTGTAGCCATACTCCTTCTCCCAAAGTGTAAGGATTCCAACTCCACAACATATCTGCATAACTTGTACATATGATATCAGACTTAACATTACTTATGTAATACAAGGATTATTTACATTCATAACCCATTAGTCTGTAGTTAAGCTTTTCATAGGATTATTCCGTAAAAGAATTTCACATAGAAACACTTTGGTTTAGGTCATACCTCATATTTTTAATATTGGGATATCAATCCCTAACCATCTTAATAATATGAAATCCGGAATGTGGGAGTTCAAACCCCTGGACTAATCATAGCATTTGTTACCAAGTAACATCTCATTTTATCTGGTTATCTAAATAATATGACCTTTGAAGATCAACAAATCATATTACTCGTGGCTCATTCAAACCTATCAAGCTCATATGTTATCACTTACCAGATAACATGACATTTAGTTATACTCTTGAAATATAGGTAACAAGTGTTCTTAATGCAATTAGCATTATAAATCTTACCTGGATCTGATCACCTCTATATGAAACCTGTCAAGCTTAACTTTTATCAGTTATTCCATATACTCCCACATACTCTAAAGTATGTGATCCAGGAGTTCCCTTTGTAAAACCTATTTCACTATTATTTAAATTATGACAATGATGGATCTATGATCAGGGCTCTACATGGTATGATTATACTTGATTATTAGGTACATATCAGTATTCTTTTAGCATCATACATGTTTCCAAACATTCAAGTACTAAACATGGCTATAACAGAAGAATACTAAATGTACAAGTATAACTCATATCAGTTATCAACTGGATATCAATTCTTAATCATCTTATCACTATGATTCAAGAACATGGGTTCTCACACCCTTATATCATCATAACACTTGCTATCAAGTGCCATATCAGCATCAAGTCATCTATTAGCATGATCTTGATTGAAGCAATGTATATACTTTTCACATATCATTACTCTAAAAGCTTATAATTGTTTTCAAGGAATATGACATCATAACTCATACCTGGCTATGATTACCTCATAATATCAACTTGTATGACTTATACAAATAAGGACATGCATATATAACAATGTCAGCACAATACCAAAACTTCTCAATTTCATAATAGGACACCACGACCGTGCGACGTTGCACGGTCGTGCAAAGTAAGACTACCACGGCCGTGCTCCCTTGCACAGTCATGCAAGCTAAGGCTACCACGGCCGTGCTCCCTTGCACGGTCGTGCTACATAAGATCATTCCATGATTCATATATATATATATATATATATATATATATATATATATATATATATATATATATATAAATATGTATTCTAATCTTTCATTCTTTTAACTTGATTAGGTCACATCAACCCTTAAATCAAGTACATACTACTATGGTTAACATAGTGCATCAAGCTATTAATCCTATAAACAATTAAGAATTCTCCCTTTAATTGGTTCTTAATCACTTAGGTATTATTAGGGTTTCAACCTTCACACCTTCATTGATTATCATTACTAATCATTATTGGATCAATAGAACATTCATCATCTTAATTCTCAAGGATTTAATCACATTGGACCTCCACTTCATAAGGTATCCAATTGAATTAGGGTTTCTAATGTTGATTCCTTCAATCTTTGAATTCATGGAACCAATCATCATTTGGACCTATATGAAAACTACTAGAGGGGGGGTGAATAGAGTTTTATAGATAATTTAACAATTATTGAACTCAAACAACTACAAAGAAAATATTGAACAAGGAGACACAAGGTTTAGAGTGGTTCCAACTATAGCAAATACTATAGCCGTCAGTCCACTACCCAGTTGCTTACCCAACCGGGATTTGAAAAGAAATTTATTTTATTACCTCTTCCAGGAATTTACATAAAATACAATCTCTTTTCCTAAACCCTTCAAGCAGACTTCACCTAGAAGTAATCGCCAACCTTGAAGCAGCCTTCCCTTGAAGTAGATGCACCAACTCCGGTTGCACCAGCCTTCTGAAGTAGCTTCCCTTGCGATAGCCTTCTTGAAGTAGCTTGAAGTCCCCTTCTCCACCTGAGAAGTCAACCCTCTCCAATCCGCAGCCTCCAACCCTAGGAGTAGCAAGGAGAGTACAAAAGATAAACAGGAACAAGAAAGGAAAAAGGAAATTACAACTTATCCTTTAAGCCCGAGGCTTGATATGCCTAGATCAAGCGTAAGATCTCCTAGCCAAGTATGTGAACTTGTAATTGCTGTGGGTAGGAGAATCTAGCCTATAGGACACGAGATTGAGCTAAGGAGAATGTAGGCCAATGATCACAGTGCTCAAATTGCTTGCAAAAGATTGCTCAAGTATGCTCAAGTGTATTCTCAAGTGTAACAAGTGAATTCTAGTGTCCTATGGCTTGTCCTATTTATAGGAATGGCCTAAGTATGCTTAAGGACGTTCTAGACAACTTCTAGGGGTTTCTAAGTGCTTAACTAGCCGTTAGGTACAAAGTTGTTGCTTTAACAACGGCTAATTAATTTATTCTGCAGTTGCTGTCAGAGACCATCTCGGTCGACAAATGGTCGACCGAGACACCTACTCGGTCGAAGTTTTGTCGACCGACAGGCTCTCTGGAACAAGTGATTTGCAACGTCTTTCTTCAACTACCAACTAACTTGTCTGTTGTGTCTAACGGCTACTTTGGATCTTTCTCGATCGAGAAGATGGTCGACCGAGAGTGTCTCGGTCGAGGAGTTCGTCGACCGAGAATGATCATGTTTCAAGGTTTCAATTTAAGCACTAATTATATGTGTGAGTGTGCAAAGGTGATTCTATTCAAATGGGATGACTTGTCTAACTATGGTGTTTGGCTAGGGAAAATCTAACGCTTGATTTACATGCAAATCTAAGTACTTGTACATTATATATTTGTACAAGTTTTACAACATTGATTACATTGCATGAAAATAAAACTAAGTAAGCTCTTGAATTTTCCCTTGCTATTTTGTCATCCTGCACACTCAAGTAGCTCGTTAGATTAATAAGAATGAAATGTTTGTCATAATCAAAACAAAGGGATTTTTAGATGTCCATTTAGCCAACAATCTCCCCCTTTTTGAAGATGACAAACATTTCCAAAATAAATATAAAACATATGAATTTCATACCTTTAGATTGCCTTATGTATCTTTTCCTCTTGTTTATAAAATGTGTGCTTATTATTCCCAATGAATTATGGAACATGAAATCCAGTTCATTTGGGAATGTAGCAACTTTCAATGTAAAGCCAAGAGTATATTTATGAAACTCATTGATTGAGTTTTTCATAAATACTAAGTTATAGTTTTATATATCTCTCCCCCTTTGTCATTTCAAAAAGATAACCGTTGTAATAAAAACTCCCCCTTAATTAGATAACTGTTTTGATAAAAACTCCCCCTTAATTAGATATTCCGTCAAATCGAATGAAAAAGATGTCCATTGAAAAGCCAAAATGAAACAAGTAAACGGATTCGTTTTAAGAACCGCAAATATCAAAGAAAACATCTTCCAAAGGAGTAATAAGCAATTGCTTCCTAATGTTGTTGAATTGATCTAGTGGAAGCGGTTTTGTAAAAATATCAGCCAATTGATTTTCCGTATCAACATGATGGAGGGAAACATGATTCTTTGAGATGTGATCCCTTAAGAAGTGATGACGGATTTCAATGTGTTTTGCCCTGCTATGTAAAATAGGATTGTGTGCTAAGTTTATGGCGCTCGTGTTGTCACAAAAAATAGGTGTAGATGAAAGATTAAAACCATAATCGCTTAATACCTGTTGCATATAAAGCACTTGAGCACAACAAGACCCGGCTGCCATATATTCAGCTTCAGTTGTAGATAGGGCAACCGTATTTTGTTTCTTGCTAAACCAAGATACTAAGGCTCTCCCTAATAAGAAACATCCACCACTAGTACTTTTGCGATCAAGTCGACAACCAGCATAATCCGCATCAGTATATGCTTTAAAATCCAGGGATTGTCCTTTTGGATACCATAAACCAAGACAAGTAGTACCAGCTAGATATCTAAGAATTCTTTTAACCGCTAGAAAATGAGATTGCATAGGTTGGGATTGAAATCGAGCACAAAGACCAACGGAAAACATAATGTCCGGTCGAGAAGCAGTTAAGTATAGCAAACTACCAATCATGGCTCTATATAAGGAATCATCAATAGGTTCCCCATTTTCATCCTTATCAATTTTGATAGAGGTAGCCATAGGAGTAGTAGCATGTTTGCATTGATCCATCCCAAAACGTTTTAAAAGTTCTTTAGTATATTTTTCTTGGCTTATGAAAATTCCTGCAGGTGTTTGCTTAATTTGAAAACCAAGAAAGAATGTTAGTTCACCCATGAGACTCATTTCAAATTATTTTTGCATAATGGCACTGAATTGTGTGCATAATGAATCATTAGAAGCTCCAAAAATAATGTCATCAACATAAATTTGCACAACTAGGAAATCAGATGCATATGTTTTGAAAAATAAAGTAGAATCTGAATTTCCAATAGAAAAACCATTATCAAAAAGATATGTCTTGAGCCGTTCATACCAATTCCTAGGTGCTTGTTTTAGACCATAAAGTGCCTTTTTAAGTTTATAAACATGGTCACCTTTTTCTGGTATTTCAAAGGCAGGTGGTTGAGCAACATAAACTTCTTCTTGTATGATGCCATTTATAAATGCACTTTTGACATCCATTTGATATAGCTTAATGTTTTTATGGGCAGCAATAGCTAGTAACATCCTAATAGCTTCAAGTCTAGCTACGGGTGCATATGTTTCATCAAAATCTATTCCTTCTTGTTGATTATATCCTTGTGCTACTAACCGAGCTTTATTCCTTATTACTTCTCCTGCCTCATTGAGCTTGTTCCTAAATACCCATTTAGTTCCTATGATAGTTTTATCTTGTGGTTTAGGAACTAAATCCCATACATCATTTTTAGTGAATTGATTTAACTCCTCTTGCATGGCAATTATCCAGTAATCATCCTTAAGAGCTTCGGATATCTTCTTAGGTTCAATGATAGAAACAAAAGCCATGTTTGCAACATCTTTGAAGGATGACTGAGTTTTGACTTTATCATTTGGATCTCCAATAATTAGTTCTTGGGGATGATCCTTGATAAGCCTAGGTGTGGGTTGTGTTTCAACTTGGGGATCGGATATAGGAATTTTCTCACTATCATTTGAAATGGTTATATTGTCGAATTGATTGGTGAGATCAATGACATCTAGATTTTCAGACTTTGATTCTTCATGAAAAGAAACATGAATGGATTCCTCAACTTTTCTAGAGATAGTGTTATATACTCTAAAGGCTTTGCTAGAAGTGGAATATCCCAAGAAGAATGCTTTGTGTGATTTAGAATCAAACTTGTCTCTATCATCTTTGGTATTTAAAATGTAACATGTGGAGCCAAAAGTATGAAAATAGTCAACTCTAGGTTTCTTAGAGTGTAATATTTCATATGGAGTTTTCTTCAAATGAGAGTGAACAGTTACTCTATTAAGCACATAACAAGCAGTGTTTACAGCTTCAGCCCAAAAGGTTTTAGGTGTGTTGTGTTCAAGCATCATGGTCCTAGCCATTTCCTGTAGAGATCGATTTTTCCGTTCAACTATACCATTTTGTTGTGGGGTACGTGGAGCAGAAAAATTATGAGTATACCCTTGAGATGTACAAAAGGTCTCAAATGTATGATTCTCAAATTCGCCACCATGATCACTTCTAATGGTACATATTTTATGTTGTAAAAGATTTTCAATCTTGGAACAAAATTGCATAAAGACATGAATAGTATCATCTTTAGTTGTAATAAAATGTACCCATGTATATCTACTATAATCATCAACAATAACAAAACAGTATCGTTTACCACCAATAGATTGTGTCCTCATTGGTCCAAATAAGTCCATATGAATTAATTCTAAGGATCTACTGGTGCTAAGTACATGTTTTGATTTAAAAGATGTTTTGGTTTGCTTTCCCATTGTGCAAGGTTCACAATTTTCAACTTGATCAAAAGACAAAGTAGGTAATCCACGAACAAGATCATATTTCACTAACTTTTTAATAGCATGGGAACTAGCATGTCCTAGCTTTTTATGCCATAGTTGTAAGGTATTTTCATTTGCAAGCAAGCATTTACCTACTACTGATTTCATAGAGTTTGGTTTAAGGATATAAAGATTTCCAACTCTATTTCCTTCATAAACGACATTTGTAGTGTTTTGTATCAATAGTTTGCAGCAAGTTTTGTTAAATAACACATCATAACCACTATCACATAGTTGACTTACACTTATTAGATTATGATGCAATCCATCAACAAGTAGAACATTTTTGATTTCGAGATTTGTTCCAAAATTACCTATTCCAACGATTTTTCCCTTACCATTGTCTCCAAAGGTGACCGTTCCACTTTTCTTTTCTTCAAAAGTTTGAAATGCGTCCTTGTTCCCGGTCATGTGTTTGGAACAGCCACTGTCAACTACCCATTCCTGCATTAGAATGTAGATTTTGGTACCCATGTGATGGTCCGATATGGTTAGAAACCTTTTAAGTGCTTATATATAAAAGTTCTGATACAGAAAACCAGTCGGTCGACAATTGTTCGACCGATATTTGTCTCGGTCGACAATTTGTCGATCGAGCAGGTTACTGTATCACAAGCAAAAACACAGAAAATTTCTCGGTTGACCAATTTTCGACCGAAATAGGTGCTGTAAAATTTTTATTTGTTAAAGACATCCAGTCGGTCGACAATACTTCGACCGACCCAGAGCTCGGTCCACAATACTTCGACCGACAGAATTTCTGTTTCAGCAATGCAGAAAAATAATAACAATAAGCATAGCATCTTTTGTTGAGATAAGACAATATAGATAGCAAAATTAAGCATTTGGTCATATCTCAACTACATTCCATTCTTCTAAGTTTGGGGTTTTGGGATCCAAACTAAGTCGGACTCCTTAGTCTTGTAGGGGCATGAAAAACAATAATGTCCAAGACGTAAGCAGAAATGACAAGTAATAGAGTCAATTTCATTTCTCTTTCTAGTCATTGTGTTTTTGGGTACAAACATAGTTTGGGTCTTTTTGGGTTGGTTTTTCTTTGGAACATATCCCAAACCTTTTCTTCCATTGAAAACATTACCAACTTTCAATATGTTATCAAGAATATCTTTTCTTCTTAACTTATAAAGTTCTCTTTGCAACGTAGCAATGTCATTCATCTTCTTATGTATATCTTTTCTTGCTTGGTCTAAATCAGAAAATAATGAATCCTTTTCTTTTACAATATTATCATAGTCCGAATGGTTGCACAAGATAGGTTGAGTTTGATAATCTTGTAGTTTAGCTAGCAAATCAATCTTTTCTTTTGATAGAAGATCAACATTGGTTTCCAAATTGAGTAGCTTTCTAGTGCAATCATCTAAAGATGTTTTTAAAGATACATTTTCAAGATCAATGTTGTTCTTTTCATAAGAAAGTTCATCTATTTTGGCAATGAGCTCATTATTTGATTTTATAGCCTTCTTTAATTTCTTCTTGGCATCAACATACTTATCATGAGTTTCTTGTAAACTAGTAACTAACTCTTCTTTAGAAAGATCAACTAGGCTTACCTCTTGAGAGTCTTCATTTTCTTCTCTTGCCATTAGACATTCCACCTCTTCTCCGCTTTCACTGTCACTTGACTCATCCCAGGCAGCTTTATAGGCTTTTTCTTCTTTCTTCTTATGTGAGCTTTTCTTTCCCTTCTTTGCTTTGGGGCATTCATTTTTGAAATGCCCTTTCTTCCCACATTCAAAGCACCTGGGAGTTGAGGAACTAGAAATTTTGTTAGATTTAAACCTTTTGTACTTCTTACCGTTGACGATTAAGGCTTCTTCTTCTTCTTCACTTGACTCTTCACTTTCTTGTGTGACAACTTTTGAGGCTTTGAGAGCCACATCCTTCTTCTTCCCACTTTGGTGTTCATGTTCTCTTCTTTCTTCCTCTTCTAGATCTGCTTCATGAGCTTCTAAATTACCAATGAGTTGTTCCATTTTGAGGCGAGTGAGGTCGTTTGCTTCTGCAATGGTTGTCACCTTTGGCTTGTATTTTGGAGGAAGTGATCGAAGAATTTTTGATACTTGATCTTCCTCAAGAACAGGTTTTCCTAAGGCACTCAAACCATTAACAATAGTAGAGAATTTTGAATACATTTCACTAATAGTTTCATTAGGATCCATACAAAAATGTTCAAGCTTTGTTTTAAGCAGGCTAATTTTGGAATTTTTAACTTGAGCTGTACCCTCATAAGTGATAGACAATCTATGCCAAATATCATACGCTGTATCACAATTTGAAATTCTATTAAATTCTCCTACAGAAATAGAACAATATAAAATGCTTACGGCTTTTGCGTTCATTTGGGCCTGTTTTACCGTGTTTGCATCCCATTCCGCAAAGTCATTTTGAGGGAATTGATAAGGAGTAGATACCATTCTCCATAGATCCCAGTTGACGCCTTGGAAGTAAAACTGCATCCTTCTCTTCCAGTATTGGTAGTTTGTTCCATCGAACGCCGGTGGCCTAGCAACAAGAGTCCCTTCAATGTTGAGGTTGTTGAGCATTCCATCACCCATTTCTTCAAGACCTTGTTAGGGTTCCTTGAAGCCTCGCTCTGATACCAATTGAAAACTACTAGAGGGGGGTGAATAGAGTTTTATAGATAATTTAACAATTATTGAACTCAAACAACCACAAAGAAAATATTGAACAAGGAGACACAAGGTTTAGAGTGGTTCCAACTATAGCAAATACTATAGCCGTCAGTCCACTACCCGGTTGCTTACCCAACCGGGATTTGAAAAGAAATTTATTTTATTACCTCTTCTAGGAATTTACATAAAATACAATCTCTTTTCCTAAACCCTTCAAGCAGCCTTCACCTAGAAGTAATCGCCAACCTTGAAGCAGCCTTCCCTTGAAGTAGATGCACCAACTCCCGTTGCACCAGCCTTCTGAAGTAGCTTCCCTTGCGATAGCCTTCTTGAAGTAGCTTGAAGTCCCCTTCTCCACCTGAGAAGTCAACCCTCTCCAATCCGCAGCCTCCAACCCTAGGAGTAGCAAGGAGAGTACAAAAGATAAACAGGAACAAGAAAGGAAAAAGGAAATTACAACTTATCCTTTAAGCCCGAGGCTTGATATGCCTAGATCAAGCGTAAGATCTCCTAGCCAAGTATGTGAACTTGTAATTGCTGTGGGTAGGAGAATCTAGCCTATAGGACACGAGATTGAGCTAAGGAGAATGTAGGCCAATGATCACAGTGCTCAAATTTCTTGCAAAAGATTGCTCAAGTATGCTCAAGTGTATTCTCAAGTGTAACAAGTGAATTCTAGTGTCCTATGGCTTGTCCTATTTATAGGAATGGCCTAAGTATGCTTAAGGACGTTCTAGACAACTTCTAGGGGTTTCTAAGTGCTTAACTAGCCGTTAGGTACAAAGTTGTTGCTTTAACAACGGCTAATTAATTTATTCTGCAGTTGCTGTCAGAGACCATCTCGGTCGACAAATGGTCGACCGAGACACCTACTCGGTCGAAGTTTTGTCGACCGACAGGCTCTCTGGAACAGGTGATTTGCAACGTCTTTCTTCAACTACCAACTAACTTGTCTGTTGTGTCTAACGGCTACTTTGGATCTTTCTCGGTCGAGAAGATGGTCGACCGAGAGTGTCTCGGTCGAGGAGTTCGTCGACCGAGAATGATCCTGTTTCAAGGTTTCAATTTAAGCACTAATTATATGTGTGAGTGTGCAAAGGTGATTCTATTCAAATGGGATGACATGTCTAACTATGGTGTTTGGCTAGGGAAAATCTAACGCTTGATTTACATGCAAATCTAAGTACTTGTACATTATATATTTGTACAAGTTTTACAACATTGATTACATTGCATGAAAATAAAACTAAGTAAGCTCTTGAATTTTCCCTTGCTACTTTGTCATCCTGCACACTCAAGTAGCTCGTTAGATTAATAAGAATGAAATGTTTGTCATAATCAAAACAAAGGGATTTTTAGATGTCCATTTAGCCAACACTATACTCATACCTTAATTGAGTTTAATAGGTCAACCTTCAACTGATTTGTCCCTCACTTGGCCCTCAATTGACCATCAATTAGGGTTTAACTCAATTGAATTAGGGATTGGAATCAATAACCCTTCAACATATTTCAATGTGGGACTAATTGATTTGAACCTATTGAACCATTATTACATTGGGACATGACCTGACCCCAAACGGTCTTGAGGTCGTTTGGATGACCTCCAAATGGTCTTGAGACCGTTTGCCCATCATATCATCAAAATCCAAGTCAACCAATTAAGGTTTGGATTACATTCCAACTTAGTATCATTGGATCATCAATTGCTTAACCATACTCACCCTTAGACCTCCAAACGGTCTTGGGTGACCTCCAAACGGTCTTGAGACCGTTTGGATGAGTTCCAAACGGTCTTGAGACCGTTTGGCTCACCCAACCCTTGGATTCTAGCAAAAAATCATTAGGGTTTGAGCTATTGAGTTAATCGTCAAATCAGCAATTGATTGCCTTATAATTGTGTACCTTTGGACCTTCAATTGGTCAACTATACTTGACCCCAGACCTCCAAACGGTCTTGAGTGACCTCCAAACGGTCTTGAGACCGTTTGGGCCAATCAACCCCAAACAATCAACTCAATTCAATGCAAATCCAACACTTAGTCGATTAGGGTTAACACCATATCTTTTGTCCTTCAAACACTTAACCATATCCAACCCTAGACCTCCAAACGGTCTTGGGTGACCTCCAAACGGTCTTGAGACCGTTTGGGTGATCCCCAAACGGTCTTGAGACCGTTTGGGCAAGAAAACCCAAAAAGTCATATCAATCAAGTTGAAAGGCAGCACTTAATCCAATTAGGGTTTACATAATTGATTAGCCTTTAACTCACGATTCCTTTGGAGTTAATCCCTAAAATTTGGAGGGTTATTAACTAACATGATTATGAACAGGAATACCAAACGGTCAACGCTTTGTAAACGCCCTCAAACGGTCTTGAGACCGTTTGCCCAAAAAGTTCAATTAATCAAATTGGAAAAATCAGCACTTAATCCAATTAGGTTTATCCAATTGTTTAGCCTTTAACTCATGATTCCTTGGGAGTTAACCTATAAAATTTGGTGGGTTTTTAGAACAAATAATTAGGAACAGTAATGCCAAACGGTCCACACTTGGTCAATGCACTCAAACGGTTTGAGACCGTTTGCCCAAGAAGTTCAAGTTAAACAGATTGGAAAATCAGCACTTAATTCAATTTGATTTGCCTAATTGTTTGGCCTTTAACCTACGATTCCTTTGGAGTTAACCCCTCAAATTTGGTGGGTCATTAGCCTACATAATTATGAACAGAAATCCCAAACGGTCCACGCTTGGTCAACGCCCTCAAACGGTCTTGGAGACCGTTTGCTCCAACCGACCTTGTGAAACCGTTTGCCCCTCAAACGGTTTTGCAAAACCCCCAAATGGTTTTGCAAACCGTTTGGCCAAGGGTGCAAGACCGTTTGCTAAAGTGACATAGGTATTCATGCCCCCATTCTTCTACCTCCAGATCCAGGTCTGTTCCCCATGGTTTTAGATGCAAGAAAGCAAGGAAGGATGGGGGAAAGAAGAACAAGCTACTTTTGCAAGTACAAAGATATGCATAAGAAAGAAAAAGGTTTAGAGTTATAAAACCCGCCTTAAGGTCGTTACTTGAGCTCCAAGCTTCCAAGCTTCAAGTCTTTAATGGTTTCTTGAGCTCCACAGGTCGGCCAAGGGTGTTTCTCCAAGGAAAGGTTGGGAAAAGATGGCTAGAAAGAAGAAACAAGTAAGGAAGACCATAAAACCAACCTTGCACCATGAATTCCTCCATGAATTCGAGCAAGATGATGATCAAAGCTTACCTAGAACTGCTTGGCCGTTCTCCTCTTCTCTAGAGATCTGTCCTAAGTCGGTATAAGCAAGGGGATAAGAAAGGAAGTGAAGGAAATGATCCTTGCTAAGTGAGAAAAGGTGTATATATACTTTAGGTGAAATTTCAACATAAGGACAACTTGTTTCTCCATTTCTCCTCTAGGTCCTTCCCTTATTATAAACCACGTTTCTCCCTTCCATACAAAAGCAAAACTCATCTTAAACCCAAGGTCTAAAGGTGAAGAAAGCCAACTTCTTACTAAGTTGCACATATAGAAGGGTTATTAGACTTATAACTTGATCATTTAATTTATAAGGGTTATCATTCTTATTTAATTATTCAATTGAAGTGACCTCTTCATAATTCTTACTCTTAATGATTCCAAGAGTCATAAAAGATACTCTAGAAGGTGTATTTTACAAGTTGCACCCCATATTTTGGGTAAATTGCACTTTACACCAAAACTAGAGTTTTAAGTACAAGGATTGCTCCACAAGCTGCATCTTGGTGCCCAAGCTTGGAGAATCCATCATACTTTATCATATTCATTCTTATGATGTCTCAACACCAAAGGAACATCTTAACATGTGCAATTTGTAAGTTAACCCCTTTTAATTGGGTAATTTGCACATAGGTCCCTGTATTACAAAACAATATTACAACATTGTTCAAAAGGGACAGAAATGGAAATTATAGATTCTTCTAAATCTTAATGACATATCAAGGGGTAATCACAAGCCTCTAATCATATCTTAAGAAAAACATCTAGGGTTAGTTCATAACCCAGGTCAGGGATGTTACATTGGTAGTCCATTATTTGATTAACATACATATAAGAAGTCTTCCCTCTCATCTTTCTATAAGTTGATTTTTGCATCACCCTTGATTAGACTAAGTCAATTCAACATTGACATCATGGGTTATGTCATTACTATTGTGATCATTAAAGCTCACTTGTTCAAAGAGTATTAGTCACTCTATCCCATCAAGGGTACCTTTGTAATGATCACCACTGATTATAACATGCATTAACCAACTAATTACTTGGTCCCTTAATCACTTTAGGTATCTATGAGGTTTAGGTTAATCAACCACTACACCATCTTGACCACTAAGGCATCAAACGATCTTGACCTTTTTAGATCTCAAACGGTCTTGAACACTAAACCCCCAAACGGTCTTGGACAGACCTTGAAACTATTTGGTGTTGAAGACCATTTGGTCTTGTTGATATTTGAAACCATTTGGTAAAGTGCACACTCAAGACCGTTTGCCCAATATGGGGTGAAGATCATTTGGTCTTGTTGACTTTTGAAACCGCATGGACATAACCGACCTTGAAACCGCATGAGACTAAATGGTTTGGTATCGTTTGGTCCCAAACGATCCTGAGACCGTTTGGACTCAAACAGTCTTGAGACCGTTTGGACCCAAATGATCTTGAGAATGTTTGGTCCAAACCACCTCAAAACCGCAAGGACCAAAAAGTGTATCAACCACTTCAATTGAGTTAGGGTTTCTAATGTTGAACCCCTCAATCAATCATGCACTTGTTATCCACTCATCAATTGAGTCAATTAGGTCAACCTCCAACTGATTTGACCCTCAATTGATCATCAATTAGGGCTTGGATCAATTGGATTAGCGTTTGAAATGGATGACCCTTCAACATACTTCAATGTGAGTCCAATTGATTTGAAATCATTGAACCAACATCGAATTTGGTCATGTCCTGACCCCAAACGGTCTTGGGATCATTTGGATGACCTCCAAATGGTCTTGAGACCGTTTTCTCAAATCCACACCAAAAACTAACTCAATTAATTAAGGTTTGTCTCATTAGATTGATCACTAGGTCAACAATCGATTGCACCTCAACTTATTACCTTTAGATCTTCAACCACTTAACCATAGTCAACCCTAGACCTCCAAACGGTCTTGGGATCATTTGGATGACCTACAAATGGTATTGAGTCCGTTTTCCCATTATTTTATCAATAACCAAGTCATTCACTTAGGGTTTGGATCCTAGGTTTGGTCACCAAATCAGCAATCGATTATACATCAACTTAATATCATTGGATCCTCAATTGGTCAACCATGCTTAACCCTAGACCTCCAAATGGTCTTGGGTGATCACCAAACGGTCTTCAGACCGTTTGGGTGATCCCCAAATGGTTTTGAAACCATTTGGGTCACTCAACCCAAACTTCAACATAATTCAATTATTGAAATCAGCAATTAACCCGATTAGGGTTTAGATGGTTGATGGGTATTCAATTAGTGAAATACTTGAAATTAATTGATGATTTTTGGTAGGTGATTAGTCTACATTATTCTCAACATACCTCCAAAATGGTCAACGCCTCCAAACGGTCTTGGACCATTTGCTTCTATGCGGTCTAGTGAAACCGTTTGCATTCAAACGGTTTGAAACCATTTGCTCCCAAACGGTTTGGGAAACCGTTTGAGCAAAGTTAGGAGACCGTTTGCTAAAGTAGTTTTTGGATAAACATAGAGATTAACATCATCATCTTCTACCTCTGTTCAACCAAGAACAGGGGTTTTTCTTCACGGAAATGATAACAAAAACACACAAAGGTATCTAAAGAAGAAGTATAAGCAACGATTTTAGGAAAGAAGGATGCATTAACAAAGCTTAAGGGTTAGAGTTATAAAACCCACCTCTAGGACTGGTCCAGAGCTCCAAGCTCCATAACTTAAATGGTGGATGAAGCTCCAGTGGTTGTCCAAGCTTCGTTCTTCAAGTTTTGGATGGAGAAGATGGCTAGAAAAGGAAAACGTGTGAAGGAAACTATGAATCCAACCTTGTTTTAGGGTTTCCACCATGAATTTGAGGTAGATGATGATCAAAGCTTACCAAACTATCTTGTTCATCCTTCCTCTGGTCCAGATCTCTTCCTTGGTCAGCCAAAGCAAGAAGATAAGGAAAAGAGCTAAGGGAAACGATCCCTTGCTTTGTTGAAAAGGATTCCTTTATATATTTATGGGTTTTCTAGGCAAAGGAAAAGATTGTTATCTCTTTTAATCCCAACTTGTTTCCACCACAACTTCCTCCACTATTTGGATATGTGGCCACCATATAAAACCTTGCAAGACTTCTCAATTATCCAAGGTTTAAAGGAAAAGAGACCAAACATCTTAATAAGTTGTATATTAATATCCATCCTTATTGAATATTGCTTAATATATTATTAGTGTGAGTAGTCTCCACTCTTACCATGATCGTTTTGGTGCTCAAGCATGACACAAACTCGTCCATATTATCACAAACACATCCTCCAACTTTTGGTTGAAGGGATTCATAATTAATATATTTCTTTTTGCATTAAGTTATTTTAAAGAGCCTTTTGTGCTTAAATCTTGATTATTCCAATATCAAGATTCTCTCTCCTCCATGATCATTCAAATGAGGCACCCCTCTCATTTTATTTGCTCTTATTGATGCCAAGAAACATGAGAGATCCTCTAGAGGGTATATTTTACATGTTGGACCCTAAGTTTTGGGTAGATTTCACTTTACACCAAAACTAGGTTTTAAAGCACAAGGATTGCTCTACAAGCTATATCTTGGTACCCAAGCTTGTGGAATACATATCACTACATCATAATCATTCTCATGATGTCTCAACATCAGAGGGACATCTTATCATGTGCAAATTGCAAATAAACCCCTCAACTTGGGTAATTTTCACTTTAGTCCATTATTAACAAAACAATGTTTCAACATTATGCAAAAAGGACTGAAATTGAAATATAGGTTCCTCAAAAGCCTTAATTACATTTCAAGAAGTACAAGCAAGTATCTAATCACTTATTTAAGAAAAACACCTAGGGTTAGTACATAACCTAGGTCAGGGATGTTACAAATTATCCACCCCTTACAAGGATTTCGTCCCCGAAATCATTACAAAAACATATTAAGAGAAAAGAGCAGGATATTTCCTTCTCATCTCTTCCTCTAGTTCCCACACAGCTTCTTCAACACCACGGTGATTCCAGAGGACTTTTACAAGACTTATGTATTTCTTTTTCATCCTTTTAATTCTTTTGTCAAGGATTAACACATGTCCTTCTTCATAAGATACAACATCATTCAATTCTACTTCCATAGGTTGCAGAACTGATTCTGTATCAGGATGACATTTCCTAAGCATGGAAATGTGAAACACTGGGTGTAACTTTTGCAGCTCTGGTGGTAACTCTAGCTTATAAGCCACCTTTCCAATCCGTTCAATGATTGGATAAGGCCCCATAAACATAGGAGCTAACTTTCCTTTCCTTCCAAATCTAAGAACTCCCTTCCAAGGTGAAACCTTGAGGTACACTCTGTCTCCAATCTGGAATTCTAAGGGTCTACGATGTTTATCAGAATAAGATTTCTGCCTATCATGTGCAGTATTTATCTGTTGTTGTATTACTTTAATTTTCTCAGTGGTCTGCTGCACAAGATCATGACCTAAAAGTTGATATTCACCAGTTTCATACCAACATAGGGGTGATCTTCATCGTCTACCATACAAAGCTTCATAAGGTGCCATGTCAATGCTATGTTGATAGCTATTGTTGTAGGCAAACTCTATCAAACTTAGGTGCAGATCCCAACTTCCTGTAAACTGAAGAACACATGCTCTAAGCAAGTCTTCTAAAGTCTATATAGTCCTTTCTGATTGTCCATCTGTCTGAGGATGAAAGGATGTACTAAACCTTAACTTTGTGCCTAACGCTTTATGAAGTCGCTCCCAAAAACAACTCGTAAACTGGGGACCTCTGTCAGAAACAATGGTAACTGGGACTCCATGCAGTCGTACTATCTCATCTTCATACAACTGTTCTAGCTTCTCAGTAGAATAGGTTGTTTTGACAGGTAAGAAATGTGCTGTCTTTGTCAACCTATCAACTATTACCCAGATGGAATCATATCCTTTGGATATCCTGGGTAAACCAACCATAAAGTCCATGGTTACATGATCCCACTTCCACTGTGGTATGGGTAAATGTTGCATTGTTCCTACAGGCTTCTGGTGTTCAGCTTTAACTTGCTGACACACATGATACCGCATAACAAACTCAACAACGTCTTTCTTCAATCCAGGCCACCAATACATATCTTTCAAGTTTCGATACATCTTGGTGCTTCCTGGATGCATAGCATACATAGAAGAATGAGCTTCTTCCAAGACTAACTTCCTCAAGTTATCCACATCTGGTACTATAATTCTATCATGATAACAAGCTACTTGATCATCTAAATCATGAAAACCTTCTCGTTTCTCATTACCATACTCTGATCTAATATGTTGAACTGCAGCATCAACTTGCTGTGCCTCCTTAATCTATTGTCTCAGAGTAGGTTTTATATGCATCTCAGCTAACAACCCGGCTGACAATGATACTTTTAATTGTACATTGTCTTGCCTTAAGGAGATAAGCATATCTCTCCTATAGCACACCAAAGAATTCAACTATGCTCTGTCTAAGACTGGTGTTGCTGATTTCCTACTCAAAGCATCAACAACTACATTGGCCTTCCATGGATGGTAATCGATTGTACAATCATAGTCCTTGATTAATTCCATCCAGCGGCGTTGCCTCATGTTAAGCTCATGCTGAGAAAAGATATACTTTAGGTTCTTGTGGTCTGTGAAAATATGGAATGTCTCTCCATAAAGATAATGTCTCCAGATCTTCAAGGCATGAACTACAGTAGCTAGCTCTAAATTGTGTGTCGGATAATTCTCCTCGTGTTTCTTAAGTTGTCGAGAAGCAAAAGAAATCGCTTGTTTATCCTGCATCAACACACATCCAACTCCATTCTTAGAGGCATCACAGAAAACTATATATCCTTTCCCTTGTTCAGGTAACACAAGCACAAGTACACTTGTCAACCTTTCCTTCAACAACTGAAAAGATTGTTGACACTTGTCACTCCAGGTAAAAAGAACATCCTTCCTGGTCAACTTAGTCAAGGGTAAAGCTATAGAACTGAAGTTCTTAATGAACCTCCGGTAATAGCCTACCAACCCTAAGAAACTTCGAATCTCCTTCGGTGTCTTCGGTTGCTCCCATTTTAGAACAGATTCTACCTTTTTAGGATCAACACGAATACCCGAGGCAGATATTACGTGTCCAAGAAAAGAAACTTCTGGTAACCAAAACTCACACTTGCTAAACTTAGCATATAACTTGTGTTCTCTTAGAAAAGTTAGAGTCTGACGAAGATGTTGCTCATGCTGCTGAGCATCTCTACTATAGATCAGGATGTCATCTATAAAGACAACAACACACTGATCAAGAAAAGGTCGGAAGATTCTATTCATGAGTTCCATAAATGCATCTGGTGCATTAGTTAGTCCAAATGACATAAGTGTGAACTCATAGTGACCATACCTTGTCCTAAAGGCAGACTTAGGTATGCCACCTTCCTTAATACGCAATTGGTGATATCCCGACCTCAAATCTATCTTTGAGAAGATGGTTGCACCACACAACTGATCAAAGAGACCATCAATCCTCGGCAAAGGATACTTATTCTCTATTGTTACTTTATTTAACTGTCTATAATCAATGCACAACCGCATTAACCCATCTTTCTTTTTAACAAAGAGGACTGGAGCACCCCAAGGTGAAGTACTCAGTCGGATGAAACCCTTCTCAAGCAACTCTTGTAGTTGTTTCTTGAGTTCTGCCATCTCAGCAGGCGCCATCCTATATGGTGTTTGTGATATAGGTTGCATATTTGGGATTAGATTAATCTCAAAACTAATCTCCCGGGGCAGTGGTACACCTGGAAGTTCTTCAGGAAACACATCTACAAATTCCTTGACTATCAGAACTTCAATAGTGTTAAGACTCTTCATGGTGGTATCTACCACATGGGCCAAGAATGCATAACATCCTTGTCTCATCAGCTTCTCAGCAACCATAGCTGACATAAGATAGGTGGGTAGAATCTTTCTTTCTCCTTGAAAGATCCATGTGTCACTACCATCAGTGAACACAACTTGCTTGGACTCACAATCCAAGACAACCTTATACCTTTCTAAGGTATCCATCCCAGGATTACATCAGATCCATGCATCTCAAGTGGTATAAGATCCACTTGAATGCGATGATCAGAAAAGAATAGAATGCAAGGAGAACATATCTCCTCCAATACAACAGATCCCATCAACGGAGTTTCTAACAACAAACTATCTACTCTATGACTTGTGGTCATGTCACAGTCAAGAGTCACTCTTCGAGTGATAAAGGAATGCGTAGCACCCAGATCAATTAAAATAGATACAACACAAGATGCAGACATACTAGAATAAAACAACTCCATCTGACCTGCCACAACCCGAGGGTTGACCACTGCATCAGGTGGATTCATCGCGTAAAATCTTGTCATTGCCTGTGGTTGATTCGGTGCTCGATGACTAGGTGCCGATGATCCAGCTTGGGACGCTTGTCCACATCCTCTGGCGTTGCTTGGAAATTGTATCCTTTGAGATCCTTGTTGACTCTGCAATATTTCATCAGATGTCCCATCTTTCCACATATGTAACAGGTTTTGTTCAGTTTTGTGGTCTGGGTGGTCCTGTAACCGACATAGATGATGAACTGCGAGCTCCTTCTAGTGGTAGGCTTCGTCCTCTACCCCTATTCGACGTCCACTGTGTCTGGGTACTTAATCTAGGCGGTGGTGTAGGCACAGAAAACCTAGGTTTCTTGAAATCTTTGGATGAGGATCCTTGGAACTGGGGATACATCCTCTTGTTCTTGGTCTATCTTTTCTCTGACACAGACCTCTCTACCCTTCTAATAGACTCCATGAAGGTAGCAAACCTCTCCCTATTCTCCAAAGCAGACATAGGGGTGGTCAACTCAGCGTTTAATACTTTCTCAAAATGCCTAATCCTTTCTTCATCTGTTGATGCCATGTGCGGACAGAACCGCAATAGTTCCATGAACTTAGCTTTGTATTCGCTAATGTTCTTTGGTCCTTGTCTTATCCTCTCAAACTGAGAGATTTTCTCATCCAAGAACATCTTAGGAAAGTATTTGTTGACAAATTCTCATCGAAATACTTCCCATTCGATCTCCACACCTGGCCTTTTCTGTTCTTCCATAGTCCACCAGTGACCATCACTCCCCTTGAGAAGATACACAACATGTCTAACCTTCTCAGCCTCTCGGATGTTTAGGATTCTAAAGGCTTTTTCTAATTCAGTTAGCCACACGTCAGCATCTGCTGGGTCAGCTGTTCTAGTTTATTCTGTGGCTCCAACCCGACGAAGTCGTTCAAATGTCTTACCGGTTCCTTATCCTTCTGGATGGGCAGGTGCCCTAGGTACAGGTATAGGCATCCTATCAGTCATCTGTGTCATGGCAGTCATGAACTGCCCAAACATGGCTTGGAAAGTTGGATTCCTCATGTCAGCTGGGTTGAACTGGGGTGGTTCAGGTACAGGTTCCTCCCTTTCTTAGTTTCTTGCACCTTCTCTAGGTGCAGTGACACTACTCTCAGCAACATGTTCCTCGTGTGACCCAGACATCTTTAGTTTTATCTTCTCCTCCTATATGAGTAGAAGACACTATCAGATATACTGGAAGGAACTAGAACAAACTCTACAACCCTAGTCCTATGTCTCTGTAGACTCAGCGAACCTAGAGCTCTGATACCACTAATTTGTGACGATCTACTTGAGAAAATGAGATCAATGAATGCAGAAGCGATTAATTAGCAGCGAAATTACTAAAAATCACAAAATTTTAAAACTTTTGTAAAGAGAACCACAATGGTAAAACTTTTTGCATAAAGAAACAAGTTAAGTTATTTACAACTGATACATCAACACATCTCTGTATGATCTCATCTCGAGAGTCATATCACTGACTGCCCTGTTAAACTATACATGAGCAGTATACAAAAATCTCGAGGCATTAAGACAAAAATACCAGATCTACATTAAACCTTCTAATGACTCCTAGGACCGGAGAGTACAGAGACGACACATATGCCTCTCTATATACAAGACATAATAGATAGTGACTCCACCTGTGGATCACTGCTGTCCTTGATGTTGCTGCTGCTACTGTTGCTGCTCAACCACTGAGGGGTTTCTTCGTCCTTGGCGTCTACCTAAAAAGTTGAATCCCACGGGGGTGAGAAAATTGAGTAATTGTCCCAGTGAGAGTTATAACTCTCCGCCAGAAGCATTTTTATTGCAATGATTAAAATAACAATGAGCAGTAGAACTATAATTATTCAACAGTAGGCAATTCATTGAATAAACTAAGTAGAGCAGTATTCTCTAAGCAATCATTTCAATAATAACTTAACTGAGTAAGAAGCCATTTAATCAGTAAAGAATATGAAGAACATGTATACTATTTATTCAACTAGAGCACTATAAACAATGTATCATCAATCATTATTTCTCGTAGTTCAACCTAAACAATTATACTACACGGCTGATTACGTTTTTCAAACATATTTATGCCCTGAGGAGATGAGGTATACCACTCATACTCCAACCGACCACTGCGAAGTCGAAATCGGTACCATACATAGGTCATCAGAAGAGTCATATTTCTATGACCTCATCTTCCTCAGTCAGTGTGAGGATCAACATGCAGGACATTTCATGTCTCTGCTAAAATAGCTTTCCAGGGTATTCTGGTGACTTCACTATTAGAGTTACAGTGGCGTGTTGTACTCTCTTCGCCATCGAGGGATTTCTTGTTTATCTCACTTCGATGCGGCATTAACAACATCATCGGGAGAATAGTGATACATCATCCTGGCATACACATATAATGAAGGATTGAGAGATTAAATGTTTATCTCACATCAATACCTCCATTAGGACGTAAGGATATTCGGGTCCATAACCCCCACATACTCAAAAGTATGCTCTCTAGGAGTTCCCTTAGGAAAGCCTGTTTCACCATCATTTAACTTCTGATAATGATGGATCTATGGTCATGGCTCTACATGATATCATTATACTTGATTATTTAGGTACATTATAGCATTCTTTTAACATCAGGCATGTTTTCAAACATAAACCAGTAAGACAATTGCTATAAAGAAAGAGTACTAATTGTATCAAGTTCATTTCTCATCTTGCTAACATTGGGATATCAATCCCTAACCATCTCATCATTGTGATTCAGAAATATGGGTGTTCAAACCCATAGATCATCAAACACTTGTTACCAAGTAACATATTGCCATCAAATCATTAAATAGTATGAACATGATAGTAGCAATGTAGATTTATCTCATGGCTCATAAAACCTATCAATCTCATTTGTTACCTCTCACTAGGCAACATAGCATATCATTTCTTTCAAAACTTGTAAAATGCTTTTAATGAATATGATAACATAGATCTTACATGGCTATGCTCACTATTTCATAAGAACCTGCATGATTAATACAAATGATAACAGACACATTATCTCTATATCATCACAATGCAAAGCATAGTTAACTTTACTATTTAAGGGTTGTACCACTATGCCCTTACTAGGTTTAGGGTTTCCCTTTTCAATTCAATTAGAGTTAACCAACCCCTTAATCTTAATTAGGAATAGTGTTTCCTCATTTCATAATTCAATCATAGAACTTCATGCCTAAAAGCATAACCCAGAATTAGGGTTTACTGTTCACATCATCACATTACCCTAGACTAGGGTTTACTATTCACATTACATCACATTACCCTAGATTAGAGTTTACTATTCACATTACAATACATTAAGATCATACCATCATCATGTATTAGAATTACTTCCATTAATACCCTCAATTAGGGTTATGATTCATTAGCTGTCATAATTAGGGTTTCATGATCTCACTATCATGGATCATACCCTAATTAGATACTCATTCATATTGGGAGTCCATTATTTGATTAACATACATATAAGAAGTCTTCTCTCTCATCTTTCTATAAGTTGATGTTTGCATCACCCTTGATTAGACTAATTCAATTCAACATTGACATCATGGGTTATGTCATTACTATTGTGATCATTAAAGCTCACTTGTTCAAAGAGTATTAGTCACTCTATCCCATCAAGGGTACCTTTGTAATGATCACCACTGATTATAACATGCATTAACCAACTAATGACTTGGTCCCTTAATCACTTTAGGTATCTATTAGGTTTAGGTTAATCAACCACTAAACCATCTTGACCACTAAGGCATCAAACGAACTTGACCTTTTTAGATCTCAAACGGTCTTGCACACTAAACCCCCAAACGGTATTGGACAGACCTTGAAACCATTTGGTGTTGAAGACCATTTGGTCTTGTTGACTTTTGAAACTGTTTGGTAAAGTGCACACTCAAGACCGTTTGCCCAAGATGGGGTGAAGATCGTTTGGTCTGGTTGACTTTTGAAACTGCATGGACATAACCGACCTTGAAACCGCATGAGACTAAATGGTTTAGGATCGTTTGGTCCAAACGGTCTTGATACCATTTGGTCCCAAACGGTCTTGAGACCGTTTGGTCCAAACCACCTCAAAACCACAAGGACCAAAAAGTGTCTCAACCACTTCAATTGAGTTAGGGTTTCCAATGTTGAACCCCTCAATCAATCATGCACTTGTTAGACACTCATCAATTGAGTCAATTATGTCAATCTCCAACTGATTTGAACCTCAATTGACCCCCAATTGATCATCAATTAGGGCTTGGATCAATTGGATTAGGGTTTGAAATCAATGACCCTTCAACATACTTCAATGTGAGTCTAATTGATTTGAAATCATTGAACCATCATCGAATTTGGTCATGTCCTAAACCCAAATGGTCTTGGGATCATTTGGATGACCTCCAAACTGTCTTGAGACCGTTTTCTCAAATCCACACCAAAAATAACTCAACCAATTAAGGTTTGGCTCATTAGATTGATCACTAGGTCAACAATCGATTACACGTCAACTTATTACCTTTAGATCTTCAACCACTTAACCATAGTCAACCCTAGACCTCAAAACGGTCTTGGGTGACCCCCAAACGGTCTTGGGATCATTTGGATTACCTCCAAACGGTCTTGATACCATTTTCCGATTATTTTATCAATAACCAAGTCATTCACTTAGGGTTTGGATCCTAGGTTTGGTTACCAAATCAGCAATCGATTATACATCAACTTGATATCATTGGA
The DNA here is from genome assembly GCA_963693085.1 of Alisma plantago-aquatica. NCBI lineage: Eukaryota > Viridiplantae > Streptophyta > Magnoliopsida > Alismatales > Alismataceae > Alisma > Alisma plantago-aquatica. The sequence goes on along the minus strand of OY856412.1, from coordinate 1,134,882,997 downwards.
TCCTCAATTGGTCAACCATGCTTAACCCTAGACCTCCAAATGGTCTTGGGTGATCAACAAATGGTCTGGGTGATCCCCAAATGGTTTTGAAACTGTTTGGGTCACTCAACCCAAACTTCAACATAATTCAATTATTGAAATCCGCAATTAACCCGATTAGGGTTTAGATGGTTGATGGGTCTTCAATTAGTGAAACACTTGGAATTAATTGATGATTTTTGGTAGCTGATTAGTGTACATTATTCTCAAAAGACCTCCAAATGGTCAACACCTGGTAAACACCTCCAAATGGTCTTGGACCGTTTGCTTCTATGCGGTCTAGTGATACCGTTTGCATTCAAACGGTTTGAAGCCGTTTGCTCCCAAACGGTTTGGGAAACCGTTTGAGCAAAGTTGGGAGACCGTTTGCTAAATTAGATTTTGGATAAACATAGAGATTAATGTCATCATATTCTACCTCTGTTCAACCAAGAACATGGGCTATTCTTCACGGAAATGATAGCAAAAACACACAAAGGTATCTAAAGAAGAAGTATAAGCAATGATTTTAGGAAAGAAGGATGCATTAACAAAGCTTAAGGGTTAGAGTTATAAAACCCGCCTCTAGGACTGATTCAGAGCTCCAAGCTCCGTAACTTTAATGGTGTATGAAGCTGCAGTGGTTGTCCAAGGTTCGTTCTTCAAGTTTTGGATGGAGAAGATGGCTAGAAAAGGAAAACGTGTGAAGGAAACTATGAATCCAACCTTGTTTTAGGGTTTCCACCATGAATTCGAGGTAGATGATTATCAAAGCTTATCAAACTAGCTTGTTCATCCTTTCTCTGGTCCAGAGCTCTTCCTTGGTCGGCCAAATCAAGAAGATAAGGAAAAGAGCTAAGGGAAACGATCCCTTGCTTTGTTGAAAAGGATTCCTTTATATATTTATGGGTTTTCTAGGCAAAGGAAAAGACTGTTATCTCTTTTAATCCCAACTTGTTTCCACCACAACTTCCTACACTCTTTGGATACGTGGACACCCTCTAAAACCTTGCAAGACTTCTCAATTATCCAAGGTTTAAAGGAAAAGAGACCAAACATCTTAATAAGTTGTATATTAATATCCATCCTTATTGGATATTTCTTAATATATTATTAATGTGAGTAGTTTCCACTCTTACCGTGATCTTTTTGGTGCTAAAGCATGACACAAGCTCTTCCATATTATCACAAACACATCCTCTAAATTTTGGTTGAAGGGCTTCATAATTAATATATTTCTTTTTGCATTAAGTTGTTTTAAAGAGCCTTTTGTGCTTAAATCTTGATTATTCCAATATCAATATTCTCTCTCCTCCATGATCATTCAAATGAGGTGCCCCTCTCATTTTATTTACTCTTCTTTATGCCAAGAAACATGAGAGATCCTCTAGAGGGTATATTTTACATGTTGGACCCTAGGTTTTGGGTAAATTGCACTTTACACCAAAACTAGGTTTTAAAGTACAAGGATTGCTCTACAAGCTATATATTAGTACCCAAGCTTGTGGAATCCATATCACTACATCATAATCATTCTCATGATGTATCAACATCAGAGGAACATATTATCATGTGCAAATTGCAAATAAACCCCTCAACTTGGGTAATTTGCACTTTAGTCCATTATTAACAAAACAATATTTCAACATTATGCAAAAAGGACTAAAATTGAAATATAGGTTCCTCAAAAGCCTTAATTACATTTCAAGAAGTATAAGCAAGTATCTAATCACTTATTTAAGAAAAACACCTAGGGTTAGTACATAACCCATGTCAGGGATGTTACAATAACTAAGAGTAAAATTCCTTATGCATAACATACTCATAAATGTGCTTCCTTCCACTTCTCTTTTTAATATATGATACTAACCTCCGACAAGGAGTGGCTCAAGTGGTCAAGCACGGTGTCCCCTCATGAAGGGACCTGGGTTCGAATCCCAGTTGCCGCCTTGATTTACCACCCTCCCGGGCGTTCATCCTCAACCACGGGCATGGGAGAGGGGGGAGAAATCTTTCTCTCTTAATCCCATATGATACTAGAAACCTCGAGTTACATAGATGATTTAGATATGAGGAGTCACTCATGTATGCTTGACCTATTGTATTTTCCCTTCCCATACCATACACGTGACATCAAAGTTTGAAATCATGATAAAATTGGCTTAGTATATTCTCTTTCCCCTCTATATCATACATGAAAGATATAAATTGAAAACACAAGTTGGAAATGAAGATATATTTGGATCATATATTACATGATCACACGATGTAGCTCCCAACCCCAAATATTATGGATCTATGATTCTAGTTAATGATCACTCGCACATAATAGGGTGGAACCCTAGTATGCAAATACGATGATCTATCCCCTCTTATGATGAAATCATGGTACTATGTCTATAATGAACCATACTAATGATGTAATAAGTGTGATAATCCTGATTATTGATGATATGAAATGTTGATATCACCTTACATAGGTGTGATAAAAAAATGAAACTTGAGTAATACCTTTTCAACTTTACATGTAAGAATAAACCCTAATTTTAGGGGTAATGAGAGATGTAAATCCTAAAATACTAGAATGTCGTGTTATGACTAAGACATTAAAAGATGCTTTTTCTTATTTAAGGTGGGGTGGGTACACCCTAAATGATAGAAAACCTAATATGTTGGCTTGGGAAATGTATAGAAATATGAGAACTTTGGTACCTAGAAAGGGGTGACCTTTATGAAGTTGGATACTTTGATATCACCTTATGAATAACATTAGTTGAATTTTGAGGACGAAATTCCACATAAGGTGGGGTGGATGTGATGACCCTAAACTTTAGAGTTTTGATTTTCAATATAGTAATTGAAGTTCATGACTTTTCTTAATTGATTAGTTCCAAGTTGAGGTGACACTGATCCAAAGATGGATTATTTGTGACCCACACATATGACTACCACTCCATTATAGGATGCATGCTTTTATCAATGGCCTTCTATGGACATACAAATGTTTAACATGTATTAGTAGCTAAAGACGAGTTTTGATGTATAATGATGAAGGTCAAGATATTCGGTGGCCATATTCATGTGAATATACTTGAGCTTTATAATGAGTATTTATGACCGACTTGATATAATGAGACATGTTAAGATGATTTGATAAATATCTCAAAGTATATGGTACTCAGATTTACAATTTCATTTAGGGAGTTATGTGAGTAGTTTGGCACATGCATTTTGATGTAGTTCTTGGTATAATACCGAGATTGGCTATGATACAACTAATATCTAAATTCACATCATGTTTAGGGCTCACATTTAAGAGACATTGATAAACTAAAATTCTAATTAAAGGACCATAGTTTCAATTGCTTTAGAGCTAAGATTCAATTACATTTATGTCACATTAAATAGCCAACCAAGTGAAGTGCAAGCTGGGCACAGACGTGGCTTCCTTGGCTCGTACATTCTCCCCTAATTTTATACAAAAAAAATTAGTCACATAGATCCGGATATGGAGGAGTAAAACCAGCCTGAGGAGTCAATTAGATCCGAAGAGGGCGGGTGATCGAAGAGAGTTTTGTTGCCACAATCGTAATCTACGTAACAACTCAAAACTATCAACCCCAAGATGAGGCCTTGAAGTGAGAAGACAAGGAAGGACAAATCCTCTTCCTTTCCATCTTCTCCATGTCTCTTACATACGACAATGGAACTGGGAAAAGGGTGGTAAGGTCTCAGAGGAAGATCAAAGATAGACAAAACCACCAGTAGATTTAGGCTGGATGATTGTCAGGTTCAGCAGGGTTTGAGGCCCCCTTCCACTGGGCAACCCAACTAGGCATTGATGGATGAGGTTGATGACCTTAGAGAAGGGATGATTCGTCCTACTTCTCCACCATCTCTGAGGGCACCCAAAAACTCGAAATAAGATCACAATTTTAGATTACTAGATGGATGCTAGGGGAACAAAGGGGCAAAATCCCCACAACCTGCACCCACCTGCTCAACTATCACCTGAACCAGTGGCGTAGCCACAGCCAGACACCATTAGGCAAGTGCCCGACCCAGTTTTACAAAACAATCTATAATTTACGTTTAAGAAATCCGTTTCCGTGAATTTAGATAGTCAGTGCCCACCCCAATAAATGCCCGTGCCCAGTTGAATTGCCTCATTCTTTGACTTGTCCTATATGCGTGCCTTTTCCTTTTCCCATCTAACTGATCTTGTATTCCTTTGTTATTCACAACGATGCAATCACATGGCTTTTAATTGTGATAGCATCTTTCTGTTTTCCTAGACAAAGAATTAATGTTGACTAACTATTGAATGGTAAACAACTTTCCATTTTGTAGTTTCCAATTAAATAGTTGTGCATATTATTAATATGTATTCTACCACAATAGTTGTGTATATTATTAATATATATTGTGCCACATTTCTTCTAAATAAATTATAGTTTCCTATAACTATTACCAAGTGCATACATTTTCTTTCGAACAAAAATTTATAATTATAGTATTGGCAAAGTTACTATCTCATTATTATATATACGAGACGATTCTACCGTTTCTAGTATAGCAAGTTTGACTCATAAACTTCTAACTCTCTATTTTATGTTACTATTTTTGCAGTTTTATTTTTCTCCTGTGTAGAAATCGGATACTACAAAGATGTGTGATTTATTCTTATCGGAGTAACACCAGTGTATGACACATATCTCTCGTCGCTAAATGATGTTGTTATAAAGGATCTGTGTTACAACAATAGAATTGATCCTCACACTCACAATGTTCTAGCAGCATATGAAGATTACGTATTGGAAGTATTGTTGTTTGTTTGAGAAGTGCACAAAGTTCTTCATACGGTAACCACTTTTCTATTTACATTTTGTTGTTTACACTTATTTGAAGTTACTAGTTGTGCCTACTACTATACACTAAAGTTCTGTTAAAAACATTTTATTCATTAAATATTTGTAAGATGATATTTAAAAGTTTCTTAACGTGTATGCTATTTCTTATTTCTTGCATCATTCATTGTCAACATTGCAGTTATTTAGTCTATCATGAGAAGATTTTATAAGAGAAAGTCTCCTCATGAACAACAACCAACTAAGAATTCTAATAACAGCTGTGATGTACATGCATCAATTTCTTCAAAGACCCATCAAATAGAACTGGACTTAAAAGAAATGATTTTAGGATTGTGATTTTTTTCATTGAAAAATGATATATTTGGAGTATCACAACCATCCCTCAACACCAAGGTTGGGATCTGAGAAGAGCTGGAATGTCAGATACGCATCAGAGCATATCGGGATATCACCAATCACCAATGCCTCTGTCCCCGATCTACCTCCTTGTTGTTGTGGCTCCATCATCTCACGATGACGGATGCGTGTGGCAGGGGAACGGACCCGTTGGCGAGAAGGCGAGGGAAGACAGAGGACGGTGCGACAACATGAATCCTCATCGTGTGCCTCGCTTGTGGAGGTGCTCAACTTCAAAGATTGTCATGGACTCTTGCATGGGCAGTGCACGAACTGACAGGGGACGCGCCTGAGAACACACAACTCACGGGGGAGTATGGTAGAGCACAGGGGCCCGAAGCTTCGCGGAGGAGGGATAGGAATCTGGCGCCAAAACTAGATGGCATCGGAGGAAGAATATTGGTGGATCCTCGCCAAAGAGGTAGGTAGAGTTGGCGGCACCCAACTCCGGAGAACGGAGCTTCGGATAACTCAGGGTTATCACTATACCTATCAAACGGATGGGTGAGTTCGGGTTTGGGTTAGGTCGTTGTGGGTGTGGGTCTGGCAGGTGCGGGTCAAAAAAATACAATTCTAAACGGGTGGAAGAGAAGTACACCCAAACCCGATCTGGCGGGTTGCGAGTTGCCTGTGGGTGCCCATATAAAATGTGTCCAATCAACAATAAGTTGCTAGTTTCTTTCATTTACACTAAAACTAACATTTAAAACAGATTGTAACTATTGTTTTTACGTCAAATATAGTACAAATGAACCAACCAACTGCTATGTTTGATGTCAAACCATTCAATTAGCTGTCGATATATGTTTATGCAAACTTAAAGAAATAATAACAACTAATTGTTGTATGTTGATGTAAAATAGAAAAATTGGTGTAGTTTCATAGATATATATCACAAAAAAATACATAATTATGCCCTGTAACATTAGACATTTCTAATATTACAAACATTTGTTATTGCCTATTGCAAATATAAAATAAAGAACATATAATTGATGTTGGTAAAGGTAAAGAGTTAACTTGTATGAAATAAGTATCATCTTTTAATAGGTGTATGTGTATATTATGTATATAAATATACTTAATTCAGTTAAATGGGTCACCTACGGGTGCCCGCAAATCACCCGTGAAACCCGCTAAGTAAACAGGTGGGTATGGGTTTGGGTGATTTTCAACGGGTGATAAATTTCACCACCCAAATCCAACTTAAATGGGTCGACTCGCGGGCGCCCGCAGATTTTGACCCAGTTTGACAGGTCTAGTTATCACCCATCCGATTTATCCATCCCACGTTCAGCGGCTCAAATGACCTTGATCTAGAAACTAGCCACATGATGATGCCGATGTTGCAGAATCTGGAGGTACTGGAGGTCAAGATCTGACGGCTCAAGTTACCCTTAAAGGTAAATGTCGATTTAAATTAGCAGAAATATCAAGAAACTTACAAAATGCATAGAAAATAGCTCCATTAACCAATAAATCCCTCAAAAAAACCTCTGGACTCTGAAAAATTCCCTCTTTATCATGAAACCCCTAGATCAGGCTTTGGAAACAATATTGCTAATCATTTTAAATCTAGAAGTAAATTCTTCTTTTAGGGTTCATATAATTGGAATAAATTGTACCCAGTTGAGATTAATTATTAGAAAATTATATTAGAACCCTAATAATGATAGAAACCCATTTTTGAATTTTGTTTCGGGTTTTATTGATCAATATTAGGCCTTATCAGATTAAAGACTAATTAGATGTTGTAAACCTCATATTAATTCTATAAAATAGACCAAGATTCATGAAATATGAACCTGGCACATATAATGAACTCCTGATATGTAGAAAAATATCAGACACAAGTTCCATCTTGTTTGAACCCAGATTTGGCCAAACCCTAATTTGGACCTAAAATTTCAAGAACAATGGTAAACCCTGTATTAATGATAAATATTTATTATTAATCAGGTTATGACCAGATTATCTAGATGATCAAGGATATCTATAATTTTCTAAACTCAGTACGTGAATATAAGTATAAGACTAGTTTTTTTGGATGATCTAAATACGAGTAAATGCTTGCATGTAGTTGTATAATCTTGTTGGATGTATATCTATAAATATTTTTTCTTTTCCTTCTTGAACACTAATAACACTATAGGAAGATAATGGAATTTAGTTACTGATAGTTTATTAATCTCCCTCTTAGAGAGGGAAAATATTAATAATGGCTAGCACCTCCCTAATGGTATAAGGTACGCGGGGATAGGGCTCAATAATATATGTTTATGCTAAGTCCACCATAGTAATACATGCCCATTGAAATGCGAATAATAAATTGGGTTTACCTGATTTTCCGCCTTAATAATGTTTTTTTTCTTCTTTTTCAAGTATTTTCATGTATGCCAACATAGTATCTATATATTTTCAACCATGTACCAACTTTATGTTGATTCTTTATTTCACGTATATTTTAGGTTCAGAGCTAGCATGGGAGAACAGATGGGAAGTGAGCAGTTGAATAGGTTGTACCTATTGTGTAAGATCTTGTTAGCATAAATGTTCATAGATTGTAGATTTTTCATTTAATATGTAATCATAAATCATGTTGTAATAACTCATTTCGTAATATACACATGTCGAATGTTGAAAATGTTGTATGGTGTATGTTATGTTGTATGTTCATGTATGCACATATTGCTTCCACAACGCACTTTGATACAATTGCCTAACATTTTCAGATTTTGTCTTCTCATCTCCATGGGGTTTAGAGAAGGTGAAAATTTGGGGACGTTACACTTGTGGTCTCAAAAAAGACCATAGATAGGACAAATTTAGAGCAACTCTTGTGGTCTCACCACAGACTACAGGCTGACGTTGCTCTCCTACCAACAACCAAAGGAAACATGCCTCTAGAGTAGTTCATACGGACTAACTAGTACTCATGTTGTTTAACTAGAATTGATAGGAAGGAGTTTTCCCTCCTATTAGTGTACTAGTCACCAACTTGCTCTCCTATGACAAATAATCCTCAGTTGTTCTCTCCCTCTTTGTCCTTCCCTAGTAGGGTAGGACTTGCTTGGGCTTTCTTGGTTACCAGAACCAGAAAAGTCAACAATTGTCACAAAAACTAATTCTCAATTGATGTGTTGTGTCTTAGGAAGCCCCCAATATCCCTCAATTTATAGTAGAGGCTAGGGTCAGGGTTCCCAGTTGAAATTGGAGTGTAAGGGACCGGAAGATCTTGAATTTTTACAAACTACAAGATCTGAAATGGCCTTTTCACAGTTCTTAGTTGAAGCCAGAGTGGAAGGGACCAGAATATCTTGAATTTTCACAAACTATGAGATATGAAGCGGCTGTTTCACATGTGAGACCATCGTCTTGCACATGAGATGGTTGTCTGGCACAACCAAACATTCATTTCGGCTATTTCCTAATTGCATCCAAACTTAGCAATTTGATTCCCATTAATGCTAGATAATAATTTGTTGCACCACATGTATTACATAATTGAAATATTCTGGGAAAGTATCTAGAACCTTCCTTTGGTCTAATTAAGTGATCTTGCATATGCAACATGGTTGTCTTGTTCACCCGATGGTCATCCAATGAGATATTGAACTTATTGATTCAATAGAATGAACCGGTTGGTTCACACCTCAGTTCAGGCGTAACTTAGCCAATTCAACTTCTGATAAGCTTGACAACCCAAACGACCATCTCATCCTATGAGACGATTGTCTGACTGTCCAAACAGCTCATTCACCCTATGAGACGATTGTCTGGGGTGAGTCCGTTGATTTGTTTCATGAATTGAATACCTAAACACTTTAGTAATCAATCAAATCATTATTGAAGATCAAACTCCTCTTCTAGATGAGTACCTATGTGTGTGACCCTATAGGTACCATATAATGTTGGCAATGAATTTCCATAACTAACTTATGATATCACAATTAAAGAGTGGTGCCTAGTCTCATATCAGTGCTACCCAAGTGAATAGAAAGTTGGAGAACAACTTTAACCTACAATCCGTGTAAGGTGTTGAAGAAATTGTATAATTCTTTTGTATCTAATATCCAAAGTGAACTCGAGTCATGGAATCATCATCCTCTCAATGTTTAACTCATGTTCCTTGAACCAAGAGCATACTGTCTAAGATAATATGACCTCAATATCATACATTGATTCACATGTGCATGCACATGTGTTTCTCAGTATTGTTTATCAAGTATCCAGGATATTAAACTCTAGTAGGAGGGACAAATCCCATCTCTATCACTCACACTCTATCCCCATGTGTCAAAGTCACCCAATCATCACCATTATAACAACCAATGTTTCAAGATTGTGTTTGATGATGTCAAAGCATACCCAATGACATGTGATGAATGCAGTGATTTTAGGTTTAAGAATCACAATCACCACCTTCACTATGAGAGATGACTATGACCACCAATGGTGGTTTCCATGTGTCACTCTCAAAGTGGGTCTATTTGATACATTGTTCCCTAATATGTTTCTTTATACTTGGTTTGATATTGCCATATCATGACTAATGAGATTCTGTCATCAACCAACATACACTCTAGTCTTATGTGCTACTGGTATCTATCTACCTTTCATAGTAACAACCGACTAGGGACATAACAAGAATGTACATACTTTTAACATTCACATGCTCTCATTCTCCAAGTCATGTACTTGAAGGCATACATCATTGAGTATTTTCATCCTTTATACATTCATAATGTTTCCACATTTCTCATAATTGAGTGAGGCACAATGAATTGGAAGCTTGCCTTTATAAGTATTAATCAAATCCTTTATGTAATATGCAATGTCAATCATCATATGATGGGATATCTGGGCATTCCATACCAACATCCCCCTCTAAATCCTGAAGCAATTGAAGAACTTTCTCCTAAGACTGGGGCTTACCTCTACAAATTCTGAAAATGTCATATTGAGCTTTTTTTAGGTATAAAACTTGATTCTTTAGGCAATCCCTCATAATATGTCCCATCTCTCCATATTAATAACATGCTTGAGTATTGACTCCCCAACACTTACTAGAGTGTGTCCTACCATAGTTCTCACACACAACCATATCCCATCTCTATGCTCCTATTGCTGATGCCAATGACCCTAAAGGCCTTGAAGAAGGTTCCCACCTAGGTGGCCTATTCCATATTCTAGGGCTAGATCTTCATCTACTAAGAAAGATACAAAATTGCTTGAAGTAGATCCTTGCTTACGAAAACAACCAAGACCTCTTTCAAACTTGCAGAAGAAACCACCACCTCCTATATATACACTACTACTCTATCATCCTTTAACTATCTCTAGGTATTTTCTTTCTTTCAGAGTGCTTATTAGCATCAACTGATTCTTTGACATATCTTGTTGCTTCCACAAATTCGATAACATTTTCTCTATCTCTTCACCATATAATTGATATGGTATATCTGATATTTGATCTAAAATCTCCTTGGAATCTTCTACATTTCTCTACATCATTTGATACCAACTAAGAACCAAAGTTAGCCAACCTTGTGAAATATTCCTAGTATTTGCCAATCAACATGCTGTCCAGTCTAATATTCTTCAACTGTTTGATCTTATTGGATAAAATGGTAGGAGGATAATACTTAAGCTGAAACTCATCTACAAATTCCCTCCACATCATCATTGTATTCCTCCTCTTATCTTCCACTCCATGACACCACAAATCAACATCTCTTTCAATTATATAGGCAACATGATTGAATTGTTAAACCTCAGGTGACTCCATTAGGGAAAAAAACCTTTCTTAGCTATCAAAGCCACTCATATTCCATAGCTGAGTTTGTTATTTGGGAAAGCTTAGTTCCACTGAGCTTATCCACTAGCTCATAGGATCTCATCAGGTCCTTACTGGAGCTAAAGAATTTCTATCCATCTTATACTTTTACAAAAATAAGGTACATCCTTCTCGCCTCATACCCCTCTTCTCCACCTTGAGGCATTGCATGAGGATCAAGTCCAACATGACTCTCAACTTATTCCTCATCATGTCCACATCCTCTTTCTTCAGTCTTCATATCAATAATCGAAACAAATCAATTAGAAAATTGCAAATCTGCAAAGAAGAAAACAACCTAATCCTACTGGCCTTTTATTTCCACTCTCCCAAATCTAAACTCGAATTAGGATAGACCTGTGCTCCAATATCGAAACTTTGATGTGGCCCACCCCCAATAAATAAGGTCTAGGTCCAACAAGGAGGGATTAGACTAGCCTTAGACTTTTAATCATTTACTAAAAATTAGCTATGATATTTTATTTCCATCATTGAATAGAACTAATGAAGCATCATGTTAACTAATAAGATAACATCTTTAATATGAAACCATGAAAGGTTACAACATAGTTTGACTTCTACATGAAAGTAATAGTAATGCTTCAATATACATCAGTTGCAACTATTTGTGGATTTCTCCCTTTTCTCAGTCACTCACTCCTAGGATCTTGAGGAAGAACAAAATACCATTTAACTAAGCTAAATATTTCTTCGTAGGACCTCTTCTCTACTCTTGATTGAAGATGGATTCTGCCTCTTATTGTTGAGCTAGTCCATTACTTGAAAAATGATTCATTAGGTTGATGAGAGAGTGAGTCCGTGAGTAGAAATCAATAGGTTACCATGATGTTTTAGATGTTGTAGATAATGGAATTAAATACAAATACATATGAGAATAGTAGTTAAAATAGTAAATCATTCAACATGGTATTTGATTTGATAGTGACTGCAATAAATAAATAAAACCATTCATATGTCTTTTAGTCCATTTATTATGCCCTGGACCCATAGGAGGTGTACCACAACATGATAAATCATCACAACAAGCTACAATATCATTGTATAAGACGTAGAAGAATGCTTGATTTTATAAGTCTAAAATCATTATCAGTTCCATCTATATTGGGCCTCGTCATGTCTGAATCTTGGCAGATAATGCAAGTGACCAATATTTAGACTCCTCTAAACTTGGGTACTCTGACAGAGAGTAAAAGCACGCTGGCTTACTCTACATCAGTGGTCAACTGAAGATGACCACTGACTAGGAACGCACATACAACCAACATCCCCGGTTGGTGTTGGTCACCACACATCAATAACGATTCTACCCTCACTAGCCTAGACTCCACACTTTCATCTAGTGCATTTTGACTAACTCAATCTAGAATGATCCTGCAATCGATAGCACGTTTCTTCCACACAATGCATACCTCTTGAGAAGGATTCTACATTGTCCAATACATCTAATGTCTAATGATATATTATTGTCTAGATAAGATCTTTATCATTGATAATGTTACCCTACTTATTTATGATTGAGAATTTAGCATATATAAATCATTAGGCTAAAAAATCTAGGGTTTATCTCAAATTCAAATTTAAATCTTTAGATCCGGAATAGGGAAAACCTGACATTTTTGGTGCCTCTAGTTTGACTTTTTCAATTCACCATACTGGATAGTAACTCGCATAATAATATTGAATCAACATGATAGCACCACATATACTATATAATGAATTGATCCTATAGAAATTTACTAATCAAACATATAAATTTTGCAATACAAATCACTAAGTAAGAATCAATATAGAACCACCATTATCTCTATTTGTTTTAAATCAAGGTTCGAAGGACATTTTCACTCACTTGGATCTGACCCTAGGTCTAAACTTGCAAGTCAAGATGTTGGTCTATATATCATGGATTCAAGATAAAAGCCTCCAACAAAATCTTTTAACTATCTAACCTCAGATCTATTGCTCCCAAAATGGCTGGCCAGAGGAATAAGATGAAGAGGGGAGGAGTAACATGAATCCAATGAGTTGAATAAGACATCTTGACCAATAAAGGGAGCAAGATAGAAGAGATCTACATTTTAAAACTACTCACTATAGTTGATTTGTGTCCAGGTCTAAAATATTTACGTTGTTCTTTGTGTTCTCCCCAAAAACCTCCCTAGAAATCACCTCAGTGTCAACCTTTTGAGAGATTTAGGGTTTTTTTATTGGACAATTGAAATACAAATCCAATGAGACAATTTTTTTTAGATTCTGATATGTATATAAAACATTTTGATTTTCACTGATTGGCTGTCCTAGGTGACTGCACACTCCATTTCCATTAGTCTACATGGCCCATCGGTCTGTGTGCCCATTGATATATGTGTCATCAGTCTACATGGCCATCATCCTACATGGCCATCGGTCTACGTGTCAATCATCCTGTGTGGCCGTTAGTCTGCATGCCATAAACTGAAATGCCCACGGGTTGTGTGTGTCAACTTGTGTGGCTATTGGTCTACATGTCGTTGGTCTACATGGCCACCCGACCGATAAAACTATAAACTAAAGCCATATCTGCTTATGTTTACTAAAACTATCACAACTCTTTCATTTCAACTCCAATTTGGTTCATTATTTTTGTGTTGGATTTTTTATTGAATTCTCCAAAATACTACATTATTGATTTGATAAAATTATCAAATGATAGTTTATGTATTAATTATTTCCTAAAACATTATTATTTTCTTCCCACTTACATGTGCATGATATCTCTATATCAACCTATCAAATCTAATGCTATGCTCAAGTCATGGTTTTGATTACTAGAACATAAGTTCAAAATAAAACAAGGCTAAAATCAACCATAGTTAATTAAGGTACTAAAATGCATAATTAACACTAAGTTAATATTTAACCCTAAAATTTTCAATAATAATAGTTATGGCTTGTAACAATGCATGAAGGATAAAAATTTCCAAATGCTAACAAAAATCTAGCTAGTGGGTCTAACCTAGTTAACATATGTTGTATATTTAGAGACACCTCCCATATACTTGAGATCTCCACACATACACTTTTTTATTATGAACAAGTCCATAGTAATTCACTAGAATAAGTGAGTCACATGTCAACCAAGATTCACTAGAACAATTGGTCACATAAACCATTTTAATAATAACCAGCTTGGTTCTTACAATGAAATAACCATGATGCTAATAATGACATATTCTTGCAAATCAGATTAAATATACAAAACCAACATGCTAATCAAATAGTAAATACCGTTCCCCTTAAACTTGCAGAAACAGAACCAATAGAATATCAAGAACCCTAACCCCTATCTAGTAATAATATAAACATGCAAATATTGATATTCTAGCTTGGATATTAGGTGTTGGGAATAAAAAGCAATTGAAAATATTAAAAATCAACTACACTTTCTTGAGGAAATATAAAGACTCAAACGGGAATGATCCCAAGATAAGGGATTATAAATCATAAGAGGAGAAACCCCATCCATCTGCATAATCCTTGAATTATAATCAATGTAGACCCGAATACAACAATTCTGGGAGGCAACCCAAGTTTTAAATTTCAGTTTAGTTATCTCTTTTTATTTTTACCTTTCCATAATCATATATGTTACAACATAATAAAATGACATTTGATCATTCTCATTCATGATATATATGATGCTTATGCAGGAACAAAGGGTTATAAATCAAAGTCATTACCTACATAACACTTTTCTAAGAGTTATAATTGGTGCAAATGATAAAAAATTAATATTTTAGACAAATAGTTGATATTATTATTTAACTAATGGCATATAAACTAAATGAGAATGAAAACCAGTTTGAATAATCAATGGGAAAGTATGTGGTGAATTGGGTTTCACCAACGCGACATACATATTTCTTCTTCACCTACATCTCTCATTTTCATTTATACTTTTATTGGGGACAATTGAATTCATATCCTTTTGGAGTATGATAATGAATTCCACATGTATATATTCCTCGTATGACTGAGGTCTTGTCACCTACAAATCATTAATCCATCACCCATGAGAATGCCCTTTCATGGTCTCATAAGGGCTTTCACAACATCCTTTGGTATTCTAATCCAGGGTTTCAATGTCTCTACATCTAGGTTTTAATATTCATGCATTTTAGGTGATAGAACTAACAAGCACACATTCTATCAAATGATGATCAATTAGCATAACCATGAAAATTGAAATTCCAAATGTAATATACAAGATACGATCAGAGGGGATACTTTACATAGTCTATAAAAAGTCTACTCACTCATTGTGGAATTTAAGTACAAAGAGTAGAAAGAAGAAGAATAAGAAGTCGTGTCAGAGAAGTGAAGGGCTACAACCGTGATCCTTGAAAAATAGTCAATACTCCTACTAGAATAGTAGTCCTTGAACTCCAAGAGAAGATATTGTTATATTCTTATTCTCCCTATCCAAGCCTCTAAAATTTGCAATAAAGTTGATGGGGTACAACCTTTGATTCTCACGAAGGATCATTTTTTGGGGGTGGTTCAAGTCTCATAAAATAGGTCAATAATAGGCCCGATGATACCCTTTATATGTGCACTGAAATCCTATCAATCGAGAGACTAGCCACTTAGGACATGCTCTCTCATGTCCCCAATTGGCTGTGTGAAGTGATGAATCAAGTGATCAGTTGGGGATTATCCTTAATATTTTGCAAGGAGAAATTCTGGGTTAGGAAACTCACTCACTGATTTAACCAATTTGATTGTGAATAGTGAAATTAAGATTCCTCCAAGCAGCCAAATGGTGGGAAGAGTCAGACAACTCACCTATAACTTAGTGAATGTAAGAGTCATCTTGTTAGTTGACTGGTCAATGAACCAACCAACTAGGGACATGTAACAGGTGTTGTGATTTTCTCTCATTTGTCAAACTGGCTGTTTGGAAAACAAAACTGGCCAATCCACTATATGTGATTCTTCTTCTTTGTTTTCAGTCTAGCTGCCGACTTGTTTGTCAAGTCACCTAGTTTTTGTTGAACTGTAAGTGTTTGTCATTTTGAATTCATCTAGTCACCTCCTAATCCTTGAATATGGGGGGGGGATATATTGAAATCATCATTATTGGGGTCTTGAACTGGATCTTGCATCGTTTCCTACAATAAATTGAGAATTTATCACTAAAATCCTAAAAAGGAGAACAAAGGCAAGCAAAATCTAGATGTATATGAATAGGGAAATAAGAACATAAAGTGCAAGAAATCTAATTTAAACATCATACTAAACTAAGATGAATATGGATTCACAAAATAACCCCTTAATAAATATATCTTGACCTCAAGTTACACAACATCAAAGAGAGTTGCCAAATAATAGTAACAACTTATTCACACCTCTCTCTATGAAATTTGTTGTTTTACGTACAACCAAACATGGCCAAATAACCTTAAATTCTTGAAACCATAAAATACAACTCTTCTCCTTGTTCCCAATGACTCTTGATAGTACAAGATTTTGTGTTAAAGTTACCAATTATCATGCATGAACAAGATTTCATAAAGTTGTCAAACACCTCACACAATCCTATCATATTTTTGTAACCCAATGTTTGGATATTGATTATTCCCCTAGGTAGAAAATGGAGTGAAAGGATGTATGGATGGATTGCAAATATCTTCTCATTTTGAATAGAAATTGCATTTTATTGGTGAGAATACATATATTGTACATTTCTTTGTTCTTTGTACACACTGTCATCTTTTGTTTATTTTATAATACACCCCTATTACATAGAAGGGGTACCAAAGAAGTAGATAGAGGGAAAGGGTGATCGTGCAACCCCACACTTAGGGTTATGTACTCTTTTTGGATATTTATTTAATTATTGGTCGATGGAAGATAAGAAGAAGGAGGAAGTGTAGAAGACATGTTGGTCATAAGCATACAATTCATTTTCTTATTTTTAGAACTAATTATTTTAGTTTTGATTTTATCTCTTTAATTGGATTTTTAATTATGTATGCTTGGATTTTGTTGAAAAATGGTCTTATCACTCCAATAATGAATTACTCTAGGAATATATTTGCACAACTTCCAACAGTCCTGATACATATAGATGGTGTCAAAAAGATCATAACTTTTGCATCCCGTGATGGAATTTAACAAACAAGTATGAGTAATAAAGAAAATTTAATGCTCTACATGGAAAATGTATTTTGCACAACCTTCCAATTGTTGGCCTACCCTATGAGCCAGCCATTTTATCCCATCAGGAATACACATCAATGAGAGTCACATGATCAAATATGAAAGATAACAACTAAATACATCCATCTATTTATGGGAAAGCAATTAATATTATAAAATTTCACTTCTTTGACTATAAAACTTGGGCAATTACGAATGATTTTATGAAAGAATATAAGAGAAGACTTAGTAAAATGCCAACATGAGAAATGCATCAATGCAGTCAAATTTTGAACCATATGACTTTGAGATGAAGCAATCCATTCCTCTTGGGTTTTGCCTCCTTCCCCACTATAAAAGGAGGGGGACTCTAGAGAAAAAGGGGATCTCTTCTTCAATCATATTTTGAACCATTACTTGTAGAAATTTTGTCACATCCCAATTTTCATAGTCAATTTAAACTTAGTATGAAGTTTCTTCTAAATAATAATTATTGAGGGATTTTAATGCAAAATGCCTATATTGATTGTATTTATACAAAATAGGATGAGAAAACTTAATATAATAGCCAAAGTTATATTTCATTTTCAAATATGAATTATGTATCAATTAACTCATATTAATCCCTTTCATTTTCTCTCCCCTAAAAATGGCCATAAAGCATAGAGAAAGGTTATAAGGTGACAAATGTGACTAGTTGATAGTAATCTCAGACTTATGACTCAAAAATTCAATAATAAGATCCCTTTCAAATTATATCACTTTTAAATGCATTTTAATTAAGATATGGCAGTTATGGACCATAATGTGTACAAAAATGAAATGTAGATTCATAGGAATATTCTAGACATTCTAATTTGCCTATAGTTCAAATTTGAACTCATTTGGCCCATGTTTGACCCTCCAAATTGATTTTAAAAGATTTCAGTATAGTTTGACTAAAGTTTTGAATCTAATTTCTTTAATTTCATTCATTTCCTAAAGTCTCGCTCTTTAATTATTATCACCATTTCATTGATTTCATTTACCTCTCCTATGGACCATCTAACATCTATGGTCTGAAGCTCCATATCTAAGATTCGATCCAACAGATGGATCATTATCTTCAACCTCTGTGAATCTCGTGCACAATAGGTGTTTTGCAGTGTTGCAATCAACAATTTTCTTCTTCCTCTCCACGTGCCCATTTTGCAAGATGTCTCCTCCAATGGCCTCACCACAGTCCCCCGAACCCAACGAGCTATTACTCACCTCCTATGTTTACTTGAAGAGAAAATGCCCAAGATGGTTTCAAAACCCTCCTCGCCATGATTTGGTAGGGGATAACCTTGTACCCTTTGCCTCTATTTAAGGGACCCAAAGGTTCCTCTAACCCTCAAAGCCTTCTCCTCCTCCTCCTTCAATTTCATCATCCGCACCACTGTAAGCCCTAACCTACTTGGTTTCAATTTTCGGTGACCTTGGCTCCACCCTAGCCTCCTCCGGTGCCTCGGGCCAAATTGGGAATCGGGTGAGCTTCCCTAACTTCCTTTTTCTACCTTGCAAATGTTGGTTCACCATAGGAATACCCCAACCTATAGGTCCTATATCCTCCTTCAATATCTCACCGATGCTTACCGCCAGGCCACACCAGTGGCCCTCCCTTCTCTAGAATTATTCCCCTGACTTTGTTAGACCCCAGGGCATGCCGCTTGCATCTCTACTCTCACAGATTTTCATCGCGCCATCATGTTCCCTCTTGTGCTGATTTTCCCCCTATAAGACCTTATCCTCTGACTATCCAACAGGTTGTTGGCCCTCTACTTCATGCAACTAATCCACCACCTTCCTATGGACCCCATGATGGTTTAAGTCTCACCTTTCTTTCCGTTGGTAAGGTCTTTCCTTAGCCTTGATTTTTACTGTTCTGCCTCAGCCATAGCTAGAGCAGTTCTTGAGCTCCAGTGGTCACCGTCATTTGTATTTTGGATCTTTGGCTCTGCCTAATGATTTGCAACACACTGGAAACCTCATGTTCACAAGAACGATTCATTCATCCTGAGTTTTGATTAGAGGATCAACCTCCAGGTTGCTCGCTCGCACCTGATGCAATGGAGAAACATGCCAGGTCATGAGGACCTTAGTACCCCCACATGTTTAATTTGATGATTCAGTTTCTCAGGGAAATACTACTTTTTGAAGCATCACCACCCCTTGTTTGGTTTGAGGCATGATTCTAAGATGGCAGTACGCCATTGGCCTACATCATATGGTCCCAAGGTCTAATGTATATTAATCGACTATGTGGCCTTTTCTTATTTTTGATTGGTTTAATCTTGGGAAAATTGCAGTAATTTGAAAGATTCTCAGAAAAATGTAGAAAAATATGTTCTAGAAAGCTCTCTTGATCTCCTATCATTTGATGTTGTTTTCAGACTCTATTTTCTAGTGTCTTATTTGAATTCCTAGTTTAACCCATGAAACCCTAATTAAGTAATACATGTAATATTGTCCAACCTAACCTAGTTTTCCTAATACAATGATATTATTCTATGAGCCTAACCCTAATGCATTCAACCCTAATTCACTCTAATTCAATTTAGGATCAATACAATGTATTGAACTATGATTCTCAATAAACATGTACTGGTGTATAGAGCCTATTCAAGACAAGAGGAAGATTTGACCTAGATTTGACTCAAGGACAAGGAACACTATCTTAGGATATACATTGCTCCAAGGTAAACGGGCCATGCTATTGAGAACTAGTATTTATGGTTGATTGCATGTTAAGTACAAGTAGGCATTATCATTGCAAGTTTAATGTTTTAATCATGATCACTTTATGTTATTGCTTGATGACTGCTATATGTTATGACTTATGATTAAAATATTCATTATGATTAAGGACTCATGAAATTCATGTTGATGATCAAGAGGGAGCAATCCCATCATGCTAAGAAATCCCATCATGTTAAGTTAAAGAATCATGATTATGTTAATGTTATATTAATGATCAAATAAATCATAACTGAACTAGTTTTTATATTCTCCCAAATCATGGACCTCAAGGGGTCGTTAAGGGCTTTCCTAGTATCAAGGGATTTCCTAGCAATCAAGGGATTTCCTAGCAATCATGTGCTCCTAATGGGGCGTTATAGAGGGATGCATACAACTACTATTCAATTCTTCAGGTTAATAATGATTCAAGAATGGTTATAGTCAATTCATGTCAACTTTTTTACATGTCAAATATACTTTAGTTTGCTTATGTTATAATGTGCCAGTACTATTTATTGATATGTTGTTTTCCCCCTTCGCATGGCTGGGGATGCGATGTCCCTAGGAATTGGAGCAACTAAGGACTCAAAAGAAGAAAGCAAGGATTAGAAGACCTTCAAGAGCTATCTGGTGGGGTGCCATCCATACTAGGCGATTCAATTATGTTTACCTTGTAAATAGAATTCATGTTTAGTTATGTTTAGACATGTTATAGAACTCAATTGTAGTTTCTTATTCAAGAGAACAATGTATGAATCTTAATGGTGAATTATGTGTTTATTTTCTATGATTTCATAAATGTGCCATCCCCCTAAAAGATGAAAGCTTCCACTAAGTTATGTTGAAAATCATAAGGAGGGGTGTTACATCAATGGTATCAGAGCCAATAAATGGATGGCTACCAAAGATATAATTTGTTTCATATGTTCTAACCCTAGGTTTGTATGACCCTTTTTTAGATGAACCCTAAGAGAGAAGACAAGGGAAAGGGTAAGGATGATGATGCTAGATCTTCTAGTGGGGAAAGTGGATCAAGAGGGAACAATAAGCAAACCCCAGAAGATTTGGTCGAAGCCCTCAGTGATGTCTTAACCCAAGGACAACACCAACCTAGACATCATGAGCTAACTCTAGTGAATATCCTAAAGATAAGACCTGACTCCTTCTGGGGTGAAGGAGAGATTGATGTAGTCACCAAAACTGAGGATTCGATTAGAGGCATATAACATTGCTTCCAAGACATGGACTTCCCTCAACACTCTAGGTTCACTTTGGAACCCACATGATCAAAGGGGTGGCCCACATATGGTGGGAGAACTACCTAAAATCAAGGGAAGCTGAAGCACCTCCACTCACATGGGAAGGATTCATTGAAGCCTTCCAACAACATGATGTGTCTGAAGCTATGATTGAGAAGAAGGAGCTAGAGTTTTCCAACCTGGCTCAAGAGGGTGACATGATTGTTACCCTATTCACCATGAAGTTCAGGGTCCTCCAAAAGTATGGGTATGATTATGATGAACATCGTAGGATGAAGAAGTTCATCTGGGGACTCAACCCTGACCTAAGCTTTGCCTTGTCAGGAAGAGGCCACAGGACCCTCCAGGCTGCGTTGGATGCAACCCTAGAGCTTGAACATCACCCTAGAAGATCCTACAAGAAAGAATTTCCTCAAAAGAACAACCAATATCATCCTCCCAACAACCCTAATAGGAAGGTACCTGAACCTGCAGTAGAAGCTGAGAAGACCCAAGGTTTGACGTGCAAGAAGAACCATGCCAATCCATGCAGGTATGGTATGGGTGCATGCTGCTTCTGTGGAGAAACTGGAAACCTCAAGTCAAACTTCCCTAAGATCACAAATAAGGACCAGTACCAGAACAAGGGCCACCCTCCACCTACCAAAAGACAAGCTAGAATTTTTACTATGGAAGTAGAGAAGGAAGATGAAGAGTGATGTAATAATTAGCTTATGTTCATTTGAACCTTTTTATGAAATAAATTCACTTTCCATGTAAGTTTTATTAATGTTTTAATTATATGAAGAAGTAACAAAGACCCTAAGGTGGGTAGCATTGTCACATCCCAATTTTCATAGTCAATTTAAACTTAGTATGAGGTTTCTTCTAAATAATAATGATTGAGGGATTTTAATGTAAAATGCCTATATTGATTGTCTTTATACAAAATATGATGAGAAAACTTAAGATAATAGCTAAAGTTATATTTCATTTTCAAATATGAATTATGCATATAAATTAACTCATATTAATTCCTTTCATTTTTTCTCCCCTACAAAATGGCCATAAATCATAGAGAAAGGTTATAAAGTGACAAATGTGACTAGTTAATAGTAATCTCGAATTTATGACTCAAGAATTCAATAATAGGAGCCCTTTCAAATTATATTGCTTTTAAATGCATTTTAATTAAGATATGGCAGTTATGGACCATAATGTGTACAAAAACGAAATATAGCTTCACAGGAATATTCTAGATTTTCTAATTTTCCTATGGTTCAACTTTGAACTCATTTGGCCCATGTTTGACCCTTCAAATTGATTTTGAAAGATTTGAGTATAGTTTGACTAAAGTTTTGAATCCAATTTATTTAATTTCATTCATTTCCTAAAGTCTCACTCTTTAGTTATTGACATCATTTCATTGATTTTATTTACCTCTCCTGTGCACCATCTAACGGATGTGGTCTGATGTGCCTGATCTAAGATTCGATCCAACAACTAGATCATTATCTTCAACCTCCGTGAATCTCGTGCACAAAAGATGTTTCACAGTGTTTCAATCCACGGTTTCCTTCTTCCTCTCCACATGCCCATTTTGCAAGATGTCTGCTCCAATGGCCTCACCATAGTCCTCCGAACCCAACGAGTCATTACTCACCTCCTATGTTGATCGGAATAGAAATTGCCCAAGTTGGTTTCAAAACCCTCTCAGCCATGATTTGGGTAGGGGCTAACCCTGTACCCTTCGCCTCTATTTAAGGGACCCAAAAGGCCCTCTGATCCTCAACACATTCTCCTCCTCCTACTTCAATATCATCGTTCACACCCCTATAAACCCTGACATACTTGGTTTCAGTTTATGGTGACCTTGGCTCTGCCCTAGCCTCCTCCATTGCCTCAGGCCAAATTGGGAATCTGGTGAGCTTCCCTGACTTCCTTTTTCTACCTTGCAACTATTGGTTTGCCATAGGATTACCCAAACCTCTAGGCCCTATAGCCTCCTTCAGTATCTCATTGGTGCTTACCTCCAAGCCACCCTGATGGCCCTCCCTTTTCGAAAATTATTCCCCTGACTTTGTTAGACCCCAGGGCATGTCGCTTGCATATCTGCTCTCAAAAATTTTCAGCGTGCCATCATGTTCCCTCTTACGCTGGTGTTTCCTCTGTAAGACCTTGTCCTTCAAAAATCTAGCAGGTTGTTGGTCCTCTGCTTCACACAACTAATCCACCACTTTTGGATGGAACCCGTGATGGTTTAAGTCTTGCCTTTCTTTCCATTGGTATGGTCCTTCCTTAGCCTTGATTTTTCCTATTCTGCCTCAGCCATAGCACGAGCAGTTCTTGAGCTCCAGTTGTCACCGTCATTTGGATTTTGGCTCTTTGGCTCCGCCTGATGATTTGCAACTCACTGGAAACCTTGTTTTCACAAGAATGATTCATTCATCCCAAGTTCTGATCGGACGATCAACCTCCAGGTTGCTCTCTTACACCTGATGCGATGGAGAAACATGCCAGGTCACGAATTGACCTTAGTATCACCATGTGTTTAATTTGATGATTAAGTTTCCAAGGGCAATTCTGGTTTTTGAAGCATCACCACCCCTTGTTTGGTTTGAGGTGTGATGCCAAGATGGAAGTCCACCATTGGCCCACATCAGATGGGCCCAAGGTCCAATGTATATTAATTGTCTATGCGGCCTTATCCTAATTTTTGATTGGTTTAATCTTGGGAAAATCGTAGTAATTCGAAGGATTCTCAGAAAAATGTAGAAAAATATGTTTTGGAAAGCTCTCTTGATCTCCTACCATTTTATGTTGTTTTCAAACTCTAGTTTTTGGTGTCTTATTTGAATTCCTAGTTTAACCCATGAAACCTGAATTAAGTAATACATGTAATATGGTCCAACCTAACCTAGTTTTCCTGATTTAATGATATTGTTCTATGAGCCTAACCCTGATGCATTCAACCCTGATTCACCCTAATTCAATCTAGGATCAATACAATGTATTGAACTATGATGCTCAATAAACATGTACAGCTGTATAGATCCTAATCAAGACAAGAGGAAGATTTGACCTAGATTTAACTAAAGGATCAGGAAGACAATCTTAGGATATACATTGCTCCAAGGTAAACGGGCCATGCTACTGAGCACTGGTATTCATGGTTGATTGTGTGTTAAGTACAAGTAGGCATTATCATTGCAAGTTTAATGTTTTAATCATGATCACTTTATGTTATTTCTTGATGACAACTATATGTTATGTCTTATGATTAAAATGTTCAGTATGATTAAATTTATTTTTAAGGACTCATGAAATTCATGTTAATGATCAAGAGGGAGAAATTCCATCATGCTAAGACATCATGTCAAGTTCAAGAATCATGATTATGTTAATGTTATTGTTATGTTAATGATCAAGTTAATCAGAATTGAGCTAGTTTTTATATGCTCCCGAATCATGGAACTCAAGGGGTTGTTAAGGGATTTCCTAGCATCAAGGGATTTCCTAGAAATCATGTGATCCTAATGGGGCATTATAGAGGGATGCATACAATTACTATTCAATTCTTCATGTTAATAATGATTCAAGAATTCTTATAGTCAATTCATGTAAACTTTTCTTACATGTCAAATATACTTTATTTTGCTTATGTTATATTGTGCCAGTACTATTTAATGATTTGTTGTTTCCCCCCTTCACACGGTAGGGGACCTGATGTCCCTAGGAATTGGAGCAACTAAGGACTCAGAAGAAGCAAGCAAGGATTAGAAAACCTTAAAGAGCTATCTGGTGGGGTGCCATCCATACTAGGTGATCCAATTATGTTTACCTTTATAAATAGTTTTCATGTTTAGTTATGTTTAGACATGTTATAGAACTCAATTGTATTTTCTTATTCAAGAGAACAATGTATGAATCTTAATGGTGAATTATGTGTTTATTTCCTATGATTTCATAAATGTGACATCCCCCTAAAGGATGAAAGCTTCCACTGAGTTATGTTGAAAATCATAAGGAGGGGTGTTAAAAATTGTGTACTTGCACTCTAGATTTTTAGCATTTGTTTACTTTAATCTTGCAGTTGTATTCTCTTGTTCTTCTGTAAAATTAAAATTTGCATCTGTGTTCTAGGTCTTGTTTTTGGGAGAAAGGATATTAGAAGAGCAGTCATTTCATTGTCAATAGGAAAGATCCTTTGGGATTCTTATATTTCCTATTCCATGGACTCTTATATTCCATCCTTTTCTCTTTATTTAACTTCCAAGAATTATGATTAGTTTTCTATATCAGGGCATGAGGAGTAATCCCATAGCCATAGTTTACTAGATCTACATCTTTGTGATAATACTTCTTTGATTATATTTGGTTAGGATAATCACGTGCTTAAAATTACTTGATATCTTGTATATCAAGTGTTAGTCTTGCAAAATGTGACTACAAAACCCAAGGCTCAAAATAATCAAAGAAATGCATAAAATCTAGATGAGAACTCTGAATGATCTTTATTGTGATGATCGGGCTTCGCTCTGTAAACACCAGGACCAATGGGTTTGTAGGGAGTTCTTCTTTTGTAGATGCATATGTGATTATTTTCACATACCCTATTCTAAGTTTTGCCTCCCATGGAAGAATTTAATACAAAAAAATGCATCAAATAGATAATTTAATGCTCCACATGAAAAATGTATTTTGCACGCCCTTCCAAATGTTTGGCTGGCCCTACAAGCCAGTCATTTCATTGCTTTGGGAATCAACATCAATGAGAGTCACATGGCCAAATATGAAAGATAACAAATAAATAAATCACTCCATTTATGGGAAATCAATTAATATTGTAAAAGTTGACTTCTATTACAATATAAGCTGGCCAATTCCATATTCTTTTATGAAAGAATGCAAGAGAAGACTTAGTCAAATGCCAACATGAGAAATCCATCAATGTAATCAATGTTTGACCCATATGACTTCAAGATGAAGTAACACATTCCTCTTGGGTTTTCCCTCCCCCATACCCACTATAAAAGGAGAGGGACTTCAGAGAAAAAGGGAATCTCTTCTTCTATCATATTGTGTATCATAACTATTATATATTTCATACTTAAACTCTAGATTTTTAGCATTTGTTTACTTTATTCTTGTAGTTGTACTTTCTTGTTCTTCAATAAAATTAACATTTCCATCTTTGTTCTTGGTCTTCTTTTTTAGAGAAAGGATCTAATAAGGGAGGCCATTTCATTATCACTAGGCTAGATATTTTGGGATTATCCCTTTTCCTAGTCCATGATATATTTTCTTCAATCCTTTCTCTTTATTTAACTTCCATGAATTGTAAGTAGTTTTATAGATCTTTTAAATCTCATAACCATAGTTTTTAAATCTAGATCTTTGTGATAATACTTTTTAGATGCTATTTTTTTAGGATAATCACACACTTGACATTACTTTATCTCTTGTTTCAATGAGTGTTAGTCTTGGAAAATGTGACCACAAAACCCAAGGCTCAGAACAACCACACAAATGTATAAATATATGGACGAGACCTCCAAATGATCTTTATTGGGATGATCAGGCTAGACTCTGTAAACACCATGACCAATGAGTTTGTAGGGATTTCATCTTTTGTAGATGCATTTGTGAATGTTTTCACATACCCTATTCTAACTTGTCTTACTTCCATAAATTTATCGATCTAGTTTCATGTAGGCTTTGGTGGTAAAACCCATAACCCCAATATCCTTTATCATCAAATCAATCTCAACTTTTATTTATTATTTTTTGTGTGAACTTTCTAATATCAGTTCTTAGCCTAACCAAACTCTCAACAACATGAATTTCCTTTCTTGTTTTCATGGGATCAGATTTAGATTTCAACCACCTTCTTCTGCCTCCCTAGGAATTCAATACCTTACTACCATAAGGTTAATTCTAGGACTTGTCCTAGTGTTTGATGTGCAAAATTACACATATTTAATCGGTGTCGTTGTCGGGGATGACACATGTTATTCTTCAAATCTGAATCCTTGTGTATATTTAGGATTTCTTCTTTTCATAAATTTTAGATTGTTTCATAATTTTATTTTTGTTTCATAATTCTTAGCTTTTCCATAATTTTTTCCTTCTTTATAACTTTATTGTTCCATAATTTTAAGTTTAATTGTAATCTTTTAGTTTACTTTCATAAATTTAATCTTATTCCATAATTTGTTTTATGAGTTTGTCATAATTTCTTCTGCCTACCAAGTCCCATTCTAGTTGTATAACTCCTCTTTTGTCAGGTTTCCATTCTGACAATACTACTTTCCTAGCTAATTTTTGTAACTTCTCATTTCATATTTTTTAACTTTTTTTCTATAAAATTCTTGTTCCCCATTTTTATGTGAAAAGCATTGATTTATCTCTCAAGAATCATATCAAATGTAATGGTCAGCACACTACAATTCACAATGCTATTTGTGTGGTTATTAAGACCATACATCCTTATATTGTCCTAATGCCCCCCTCCTATGGAATTAGCATATTATAGTCTTGAGGCTCCTTAAATCGATGGTTACGATGCAAATCTACAATTTTTAGAAGGCTATTATGAGGAATCAAGCTACTCCAATCGATATCCTAATGAGGGATGTTATGAACAACAAGCTATTGGTGGACATGGTGAGGATGACCAAACTTTTTGGGGGTATGAACCCGTTTGTGATACTCAGATCACCCCTCAAAAAGAAGACTAAATAAGGGACATAGAGAGATTAGTAGTGGAGTGACATACCGTAATAGAAAAGCAACGAGCCTCGCCAAGCTTTGATATGTACTTTACTAGAGGCCCAATCAGAGATACACCTCTAGAAGTTAAAATAGCCAAAGATGGTTCCTCATGACGATGTTGATGATTATCCCATCTTTATGTCATGTACATGGGACCCCACTAAGATAGCCTTGACCAATTCATGATATTCTTCATGCAACGAGGATGTTGGTATTCTGATCTCTCTGCTAGAGTCTTTACTACTTAAATATGAAAAGTAATGGAACAGGAGTCATTCTTATCTCAAATCTTCAACGAATCCTCCCATCCTTGACATAAATCAAGATGCTATCAATGATCATACCCTTCCCCTTGTGTCTATTTGGGATTATACACCACCTTCACCCTATGATGAAATGATTCTTCACATTCCATTGCAGCTTATTCCTACTTAACATATGACTCATCTAGAAGGGGAGATGTCACTTGTAGAAGAAGTCCATGTACCTCCTATCTTATATTGCAAGAAAGATATCCCCATTTTTACTCTTCTTGAGCCCACATGACCCCTTGCATAGAGAGACTAGAGCTACATTCTGTACCAACAATGAACCATACATATGCCAGTGTTGACTGCATGATTTATGAGGAGAGAAAAAATACTTAGGGTGTCAATTTAAATTCTTTTTTTTTCATTTCATATCATCACCATTATCCTCTATGAAGACCTATTGATGGAGGAACACCAGAGCCAAATCCTCCGCATGATTTTGCACATCGAATACTACATGTGTTACCTATCAGGCACCCGCCGATCTCCCTCTATCCACATTCGTCTTCAACATTTCTTGATTATTGAATAGATATATGTGGGTTTTATTGGAGGGACTATGAGGTGAAAAGAAATAAGACCGCCCCATTGAGCTTCCATGCACACCTGATCATTGGGTACAATATAAAGCTTCACTGACAAAGATTCTAGCCCTCATACACATCCCTTTTAGCTGGACTTTCTTTGAGTTACCATCCCCCTATATATCTCCACTATTTTTCTCCCTCTATCCTATTTTTAAATTTTTCTCAAGACAAGCAAAATTCTACGTTTGGGGTAGAGGTGGGTGATACGTAACAATTCCACCTCCTATCTTCCTTTTCCAACATGTTTATTTTCATCATTTAATTGCTTGTATGTGGTTTAATTTTCAAAGTAGTTTCTTTTGTTTATTTAATTCAAAAAATGACCCTTATCTAGTTTTCCAGATGAATAGACATGTATCATTATACCTCCTTGAATGTAATAAATTTTCCTTGCAATTTTTTTTATAAATTGCCACGATTAGCAACAACATGTCACCTAGGACCCCAAACTAGTGTTGCTCCTTTGAAATATTGGCAAGCCTTATTACATTGACAAGAATCAAAAAATATTTTTTCCCTATTTTTAATTGTAGATTGACATGTCATATATCTTATATAATGTGGTGACAGGATAAATCGATTGGCTACAATGACACTCTCTAGAAAAAGGTAGTTTTGAAAGCACAAGAACAACCTTCTTCACCCCTCATAGAAAAACAAAATCACCATGACAACCTAGTTTTTCTCTTTTGATTGTCCCTCAAACAACTCATGTGCATATTAATTCTATAGTTGGAGTGTGGTGATGCTCTAATTCTATCACATCAATGACCAATTTCACAAGGTGTGTCTTTGATTTGCTCTTTTGACCTAAGATTCATTCTTTATTGATTCACCACTTTGCAATTAATTTTGAACCACATGCGTATGATCATATTAATCTATTATATACTTCATGAGATAGAGGATTCAACTATCTTTCCAGTGGCAAATATATTGCCTCAATCAGACCTTCAAAGCCCAAGTTATGAATCATTGAAGTTTGATCAAATTTCAGGTGTTTTAGGTAAATATTACTTGATTTAAGCCTCAAAAGGCCCAATAAGAGGTGTGTGGCCCAGAAGCTGCCACCCATGCTTTTCCTAAACCTTAGGTCACGTCTCACCCTAACCGTTGGATCGCTAACGCTTGAATCAGATCCTAATCTAATGGTGCCAGACTTGTCACCTTCCTTGGTCCGTACAAGGTCCCTACTACTGTAGTAGCTGATCGGCCCCAAAGGGGTGATCAAACTTTGAATTTATAACTCAAAACTTCAAGGACCCCCACAACTTAATTACGGGGTCAAAGTAGATATACGGGGTCAACCACAAGGATGCGGGGACGTTTAGGATGCTTAAGATCATGTTCTTAAGTCAAATAAGCCAATTTGATAATTGATAAAAGTATGAGCTAGAACTAGTCTAGTAGATTTTCACAAAATAAAACAAAACAAAGAAAAAAAAATAGAGTTTGTAGGATTCTACTAATCATAGAGAAGGAGTTCCTGGCAATGTAACCACAAGTTGGGAAGTCTATGCACCCGCTCTCGGGTGTAGACAACCCACAAACACCTCCGCAAGCAACCTACATCCAAACATAGTACGTACTGTAGTATCTGTTCCTGTGGGGTCATCCCACTTTCTCTCGCGTAGCATGAGAAAACCCATCAGTGAGATGAAACCTCTCTCAAGGATGACAAATCAACACCCTAGAATATTCTAGATACCCTCTCAGGTCTAGAATATTCTGAGATGTTAGGAACAGGTGTGATTTGGGCAGAACCTAGTATTGGTCCCAACTGTACCAGGTTGGGCCCGGTCGTGCCCAGGTCTACAGTTCTACACAAATCACCTTGAACCATCCTCCTTTCATATTTCGATCCAAAATACCTTCTCTTATCTATTTCTATAATGAATCTCTTGATATAGGTAGAAATAGAATTTCAAGTAAGAAAGAGATTAACCAAACTAGCAATCATAACTAGAAAGAGACGATAGAATAGAAACACACTAGATATGGAATACAACTACTTGATTAAGGTAAAAGTACACAATCATGCCCAAAATGGGCTACATAGCCAAGAATGAGCTCAACTAGCCATGGAAAAGTATAGTTGGCACCAAACAAAGATGGAAGAACATCATTTGTATAGAAACTAAGAAGAACAGTAGAAGAAACGAGAAGAAGAAGAGATTTATCCCATAGAGGAGAGGTAGCTCTCACTCCTTATCCTATGTATAGGCATGATCTCATCTTTGAGCCGTCCTCCTTGGTCTTCTGGACTCCTTGGCCTCCTTTCTCTTTGATTCCACCCCAAATAGTAGCTTGGTGGATGTGTGGAGGTGGAAGATGGCTGAGAATGGTATGATATGGTGAATGGAGGTAGAAAATGGTGGTAGATAGAAGAAAACTAGAGAGATAGGTGTAGGATGAGCAATTTAGCCTTTTCGGACCTCAGAACTCTCCCACGGGGCTATGGGAATCAAAACAGGTTAGAATCAAGATGTGGAACCTCCAAAAATTCAGAACTCCAGAACCTATCTCCAGGTCGAGGCAGGCCTCCCAGTCACAGTCATGCCACGATTGAGGTAGACCCCACGGTCACAGTTGTACCACGGTCGAGGTAGACCCCGCGATCGTGGTCATGCTGATGTATCGTGATCACAACCTTGGCCTCATCCTGACTGTGTCGAGCCTCGACCTGATCGTGCCGAGTGTCAATCGACACAAAATCTTGGTTGTGGTCGTGGCATTGCCTCCTTGGCTGTGATCGCGACATCCTTCTTATTTGCAGTCACAGTGTCATGGATCAA
This sequence comes from Alisma plantago-aquatica, assembly GCA_963693085.1. Classification (NCBI taxonomy): domain Eukaryota; kingdom Viridiplantae; phylum Streptophyta; class Magnoliopsida; order Alismatales; family Alismataceae; genus Alisma; species Alisma plantago-aquatica. Next base: position 1,134,851,213 of record OY856412.1, on the reverse strand, counting down.
ACCCACCTGGGGGGCTATTACTGGTGGTCGATGGGGCCCACGTCAATGAACCTTCTGATTGGTGATGATGCATTCTGATAAAGGATTGGCCATTTAAAATAGGGTCCAAGATATCAAAAGTTTCTTGGGCCCGCTAGTGGGATTACCGTCTCCTAAGCTAGTGCACATAGTGCGTTGCTTAGTCCACTGTTGTGGTGAAGGATGGAAATCTAGCTACTGTAAAACCATGTGTTGAGGAGAAATCTTGGAGAATAGATGTCTTCTCAGGTTTGGTGCCTATAAGTCCCAAAATTGTCTACTTGAGCAACTTTATCTATGAAAAGATATACATTACTAAAAGATAAGGATCTAGGGTTATTTTGGGTATATTACGGCTATAATGACACAAAACCATAAATAAATGCTTCACATAGATGCCTGAATTTGGGAGTTATCAACCACCCCAAGCTTAAATCTTTTCTTGTCCTCAAGTAAGACTATGCTCAAAGAACAAAAAGATAACATCCAAATTAAGTATGGTGATAAATGCTAAAATTAAGAAAAATAGTTTAAAACATTAACTTTCCTGAACCATGTTGTTTTAGAGCAAAACCCCACCAATCGAGCACAATCCTACTAAAGTAAGATCAAAGAGTGTCCAAGCAAGATTAAGCAAATTCATTGCAACTTGTCGATACTGATGAGGGTTTGAATTATAATTATAAAGCATAAGAGAATGGTCACATAGGTGATCACGCGTGTGATGGGCAATGAGCCACCATCATGTATTCATGTAGAACAATTGGGAATAACACGCCTCCCACTTATTTAGGTCCTAAGGAGAAAGAAAAAGAATAAGACTCTAATGACTTCTAAGGATCTCAATTTGCATCAGGATGGTCCATGTAACGAGAAACAATCCCTAAAGTCCAAGCTAGTTTCACCAAAGTAGTGAGACAAACTCCTCGTACTGCACTCGAACCAACCCTTCTACTGGGATGATCTCATAGGTCTCCTAGGGTTCCTAGTGACTCTCTAATGAAATTTCGGGGTGGCACTACCAGGCAAGACATATCTGCGTGCATGAGTGCAGTCACACACCAGCTGGGCACCATCCTCAACTATCCTAAAAGAGAAAACAAAGCTCATATTTTTATTCACACTCAGGCTTTTATTCCCTGCATTCTTTTTTATAGGCTTGGGTGAGGACTATTTTGATATTTTTGGGATTTTGTGGGTGGCCAAGCCTCTTTTTGCAATTTTTAATTTTTCATCTTTTTGACTCAATCTATGGTGAGAGGGCACACACAACATCAAGGAAAAACACATCAACTTGATTATAGCTCGAAACTAATCATTATCCTCTTGATACTTGTGTGAAAAGACAGTTATTATGATTCAAGGGTCCTTAGAATAGAGGCAAGTTCGTGAAAAATGCAACTTGGAGTTTTGATCAAACTCTACCTTCTTTCCAATGGTCCTATATCCTGGACTTGTCATTCACAACATAGATCAAGGGAATACTGTTTTAAGCTATGAAAAAGGTGCATAACCTTAGATTTATTACCAAACTTAAGGAAATAGTCAAAGAGAAAGTCAATCAAAAGATCAAGCAGTTTAAGATGAAAATTATGCATTTAGGCATAAAGATAAGCATTTAGTTTTATGATTTGCATCACATATCCCTAATTGCAAAGCTACAAATTATGTAATAAAGTCTTACAAAGCTAAAAATTTATGATAAATGTAAGGAACATAGAAAATAACCATGCATGCATGAAATGAAAGGAATAAAAGGAAAAGGCAGAAGATAAAGGGTGGTACACCATGCCACCCCAACCAAGCTTAATTTTTTTTCTCATCCTCTAGCAGATCTCAAGCTCTGGATGGTGTGGAAACAAACTTCTATGGTAGTCATTGTTTATATATTGGTTCATATTGTCGATGCCACCTGGTGCATTCTCATAGTCCTGGTGAATTCCCTGTTGAAAGTGGAATGACTGTCTAAAGTCCTGGGTCGGCTGGTAGAAAGGATGGAAGGGTTGCTGGAATGGTTGTTGAAAGGTCAAAGGAGGTGGTGGAGGGAAGGCTATGCAAAACCTCTATCTGAGGTACTACAAATCCTGCTCCAGTGCATCGAACCGTCTGTTGGAGTCAACCCTGAAATCAATCATAAACTCATAAAGGTGCCCCAAGTTGAGATTTGGGGTATATTGCTCCTACTGAGGAGACTATTGGTAATCCAGTGAAGGCATCTATGTGTAGGGCCCTCCTTGATATGGGATGTCATGGAAGGTGGCCCCTGTCTACTGTCTGGCCTCCTAAGTCTATGGCACTGGTGGTGCTGAGGAAGATGCTCCTGCAGTCCCACTTTCCTTACAAATATTGCCCTAAGCATCTATTAGAGAGACGTCCATGAGTATTGTCTGACAGTCGAACTCTACATTTCCTGGTAGTAGTACTCTGTGCTTATTGTGATCAAAGATATAAAGATATCTTGTGTTGTACTATTTGATCACCCCTGAGTGAATCAAGTGATCCAAGTCCAACTTGGACAACTTAGCCTTTTCCTACATAAGTGACAAATGTCCATCTCCAATCCCAAGATGGCACACCATGAAAGTGATAATGCTTGCTATTGGAAATAACTAGACATGCTTCTTGAAAGAGTTGTGAAAGTGGAAAATGATGAAGTTCCCCACATTCACTTTTCTTTCTATTATTTCACACAACAACATGTAGAGGTTTGTTGAACTGAGTGCCCCTTAACTATCCTTCTTCTCCAGGATGAAGTTTATGATCATCCGGTGCAGATAACAAAGTGTCGGGTTATGGATGTGCGAAGCTTTGGTACCTCTAGAAACATATTTATCTTCTCCCATATGCTTGATCAGTGACAAAGTCACTGTCCCCTATTTCCAGCTAGCCCTTGGACATCTCAGTGTAGTCCTCAGCAGAGCATGACCACCAGCTATTAAGGTGATCCTTAGTGACTTGGCAGCTCTAGTTCAACAGGCAAAAATGTATGACAATGTTTTGGTGGTCCTTCGGGGTCTCGAGCGTAGCATATAACTCATAGGTGAGACTATGATAAGCATCACACTACATATAATCAAGGATGTCTAGGCCAACTGATGCAAGATATCTGTCGACCTATGCTTGTATCCCCATCTTAATTAGTGTGGCAGGGTCAGCGTATCATGGGCCTACCAGTATGTGCTTATCTTTTATTAAGGCATCAAACTATTGCTTTTACTTGATACTTCTAAACTGGGGAGAAGGGAGGGAGCTTTGGTTAACACCTTCAGGAGTAGGGTGGTTTATAATCCCCTAAATTGAATCGCATGATGAACTTGACTGGTGTAAAGACGTCGACTGTTCTGCTGACTCTCAGTGCTGGTCCCCTACAGATATAGCTTTGTGTGCCACTAGTACTGATGGGACCTCCTGATGTCCTGTCAAAGTATGGAGCTCAGCGTCGCGATGTTCTCTCGACCATCTCTCACTAGAGAATTCCTCCAATGAATCACCACTATAGGTGTCCATCGGAGTGGTAGACATACAACGGTAGTGTGAATCGATCTCCTGTAACCCAAACCCTACTGAAGTAGAATGCATGGTCTAATCTTTATACACCAAGTTTGTGGTTCGCATAGCTCATGGCAGATATTGGCTCTCATGCTCTGTCGGTGGTGAGGAGCTTCCTTCCCTTTTCTTTCTCAACATTGTCTTCTTGAGCTTCTTGAAGCTATTTCTCATTGTGTCCATAGTGTTGATTACTGTGCTGATATGGGCTTGACTTGGTCAGGTATGACCATGCTGAGATAGGCATGGTTGGGTAGGGTGAACTTGATGATGCCGAGGGGTGTACTTCCGAGTCTCAACATGGTCGTGCCTGACCTGGCATGATCAGGCCAGTGATGAGTCTGTGACTTACAGAGGTGACAAACAGGAGTACGTGGCGGATAAAGAGATCAGCTACGTAGGGTGGTTGTGATGACTTCAGCGACAACTGATGTTGTGGGGGCCAATCTTGTGGAAGAGATGATTTGGCGGGGTTTCATTTCCACTGACACTATGCATGGTCATGTCGGGACATGGAACGGTCGTGTTGGGACAACAACCCAATTGGTCCTCACAGACAGAAGGGGGAGGCGAACTGCGGTAGAAGGAGTGTTGCTGGCAGTTATTGATGTTGCGACAGTGGTGGCCCATACTATTGCGGCTGTTGTGGCTGCAACTGTTGCTTCCGATCTACTACTAGGTGGGAGAAACAAGGGAAATATGGGAGATGGGCACGAGCGGTGTAAGGGATTTGTGAGGGAGGAGAGAACTCGGGCATTGGGTGTGGGAATAAGAGTCTCGGCTCGGGGATATTTATAGGACGAACGCGCCCATTCATTCTCAGCCTGACCGTGCTGAGTTGGGCACAATTGTGCTGAGGTGGATGGAAAAGTGGTCCAACGGAGAAAATCTCAGTCAAAGGTGCGAAAATCCAGTCAAAACATAAAAACCGATCAAAAAGGCGGAAAATTTGGAGACAAACCGACACGCCAATCAGTCAAGTCGGCAATATTGTTGTTTGATCGACTTTTGACATTTTGACAAAGGACCGCATGTGAAAAGTGATTTCTCAAATAACGTAGTAGCCGACACTGTCATGCGTAGCTGGGCACAGTTGTGCTGAGATGGAAAATTTGAAAAAATGACCGCTTTCGATCGAAGGCTGTCAAGCGAGAAAATCTGGACATAAACACGAGAGATGCCTGACAGTACTGGCCTAGGACAACCGTACCAAGGCCATAATGTGCAGCTTAGGTCTCAGAGAATCTAGATTTAAGCAGATAGAAATGAGGGTGGAAAGTGTAGAAGACAACTTCAAAATCAAACACCACAAGAGAACAACAAGATATACCAAATAACATCTTTTGAAAAGATAGACCAAAAGAAGATGTGAGGGTGAAAAGGAGGAAATGCATGCAATAAAGAGTAAAAGAAATCTAGATGATGCAAAGGAAACTAAATTTAAATAGTTATAGGAAAGATAAAACTTGAATTGACTTTATTATGCAAAATTTTAAATTTTAAAATTAAAGAAAAATTATGTGGGTAATAGGGGGTGGCTGCCCTACAACTCCTACACTGGGATCCCATATCTATAGTTTTGGGATCCATGTTACCTGTGTCTTGTAGATCGGGCCCACCATATAGGAGTAGAATAGTTGGAGATATGATCCCTTCTTAGTCTAAAGAGGAGGAATAAAATCCGGCAACTCAGTGAAGTCATCTCTGTGCTGGGATTTACTTGAACTGCACTGAAATGAGTTCTTCGATGGAGCATCCTCAAGGTACCCCTCAATGTATGAATCTGAATAGAAAGGCCCTAGGATGTTGACATAGGATGAGGTGGATGGGAGAGGTTGAAAGTCTTCTAGAGGGATTCTCTCTTCTCTCTCCACCTCTAAACTTGAGGTTGGATGCTCAGATAAACTTTCATGTATAGTTTGGGTCATCCAATGATCTTCTGAATGAATAGTATCCCCAGGTGGATCTATTTGTCATTCTACCACCCCAAGATTATCACATTCTATGGGGTTTGGGGTATCTTCATGCTCAACAACCATGTTGTAGTGGATTGTCCATCCTATTCCCTTGGTATCAACTCTTCCTTGAAAAGGGATCATGGACAATGTCGGCTCATGTTGGTACAATTCGTCGTCGTCATTATACTTACTCCACTGAGATGAATAGTCATCATAATTTTTATCGAAAAAATTGTTCCAAACCATGAATGGCTTACTTCTCAAAGCGAAGTGACAAGTCTCAATATGATAGGTATCACTCAGGTCTGGATCAACATCTGATTCAGGTTCTTCAAACTAACCTTCATGTTGTGAGGTTGATTGACTACCTTGATCATCATCATCGTAGAACCATTCATGCATGTGGCTTGTATCTTCCATTGGTTGATCAACTAAATCATATGGATAGAATGAAGGGCTTCCCCAAGTGGGTTGGTTCACAAAAACATCTAGGTGAATCTAGTTGATGGTCTAAATAGGATGGTGAGACATATTCCTCAGGCCCAATAGAATGGTTTGGATGAATTTCATCTTTATGGTTGTGTGTTGGCATTTGCAATTGAATGGTAAACAAATCAATAAGATCTTGAAGCCTCCTACCCTGCTCAACATCCTTTTTATGAAGTTGTTGGACTTGAGAAGTAATGGTTTCAAGATCCGTCAATTCTACCATACACTTATGTTGGGAATCTATTGTATCAAACTGATGCACATATATGAATCCTTATTTGACAGTTTGAAGTATACTTCTACTATGGTCTGTGATCTCAGTGGAAACTTGGAGTTGATGGCCCTTCTTTTCTAGTAGCTGCTGGAGCGGATTGACATTTTCTTAGATATGAGGAGCTAAGGAGGAGGTGAGTGTGTTGACACTTTCTTTGTCCAGCTCCACTTCTCTAAATCCCATGATAGCACATAAGTCGACGGCTGATCTGAAATCTCCATTGTTGAAACTTCTAAGTATGACGATGGAGGGGGCGAGTATAGTTTGACTAGTTTTAGAGCACCATCTTCAATTATTTTCTAGCAGTTGGAACTACAGAAAAACTCAGGAGGATAGGTGGATAGGATAACTTGTCTTACAGACGTAAGATCCATGGCTGAAAAGATGTAAGAAAAAGAAAAGCTATTCAGTATATATGAACAAGTATGTGTAAAATAAAATAAGAACTATGCATATATATACATGCTTAAGAATGCCAAAACAAAATATTTTAGCCATGTAAACGTGGAAAACCATGTACCCGGCAACAACACCAAAAAGTTTATCGACCCCAAAGGAGTGATCAGACTTTAAATTTATAACACAAACCTTCAAGGACCCCTACAAATTTATTACGGGGTCAAAGTATATATACATGGTTGTACATAGGGACATGGGGACATTTAGGATGCTTAAGATCTTTCTCTTAAGTCAGTTAAGCCAATTTGATAGTTGATAAAAGTATGAGCTAGAACTAGTCTAGTAGATTGTCATGAAATAAAATAAAACAAAGTCTGTAGGATTCTACTAATCAGAGAGGAGTTCCTGGCAATTTAACCTCAAGTTGGGCAGGCTATGCACCTATTCTTAGGCATAGATAACCCTCAAACACCTCAACAAGCAACCTACATTCAAACATAGTACATACTGTGGTATCTGTTCTTGTGGGGTCATCCCACTTGCTCTCATGTAGCATGACTAAAACCCATCAATGAAATAAAACCTCTATCGAGGATGACAAATCAAAACCCTAGAATATTCTAGATACCCTCTCAGGTCTACAATATTTTGAGATGTTAGGAACATGTGTGATCTGGGAAGAACTTGGTATTGGGCACGACTGTACCGGGTAGGGCCCGACCATGCCCAGGTCTATGGTGTTGCACAAATCACGTTGAGCCATCCTCCTTTTAGATTTCGATCCAAACACCTTATCTTATCTATTTCTATAACAAATCTCTCGATATAGGCAGAAATAGAAGTTCAAGCAAGAAAGAGATTAACCAAACTAGAAATCATAACCAGAAAGAGAAGATATATTAGAAACATACTAGATATGGAATAAAACTACTTGCTTAAGGTAAAAGTACATAAACATGCCTGAAACGGGATACATAGCCAAGAAGGAGCTCAACTAGGCATGGACAAGCATAGTTGGCACCGAACAAATATGGAAGAACATCATTTATACAAAAACTAAGGAGAACAGTCAAATAAAGGAGAAGAAGAAGAGATTTCACCCATAGAGGAGAGGTGAATCTCGCTCCTTAGCCTCTTTATAGGCTAAATCTTGTCTTTGGGTCCTCCTCTTTGGTATTCTGGACTCTTTGGCCTCCTTTCTCTTTGATTTTGCCCCAAATAATAGCTTGGTGGATGTGTGGAGGTGGATGATGGCTGAGAATAGTAGGATATGGTGTATGGTGGTATATGGAAACAAACTAGAGAGACGGGAATAGGACAAGCACTTCAGCCTTTTCAGACCTCAAAACTCTCCCATGGGGCTCTGGGAACCAAAACATTTCAGAAGAAAATGTGGGACCTCCAAAAATTTAGAACTTTGGAATCCCTCTCTAGGTCGCGAGGGGTGAATATTTATAGATAAAGGTGGAAGACGGTCACGACACCTGCATCGATCATGACCTTGGTCTTGGCACGACCGTGCCAGGCTAGGAACGGTCGTACCAGGGTCGAGGTTGAGGCAAACCCCGTAGTCATTGTCGTTCCACAGTTGAGGTAGACCCCATGGTCAAAGCTGTGCCACAGTTGAGGTAGACCTCACGATCGCGCTCGTGCTGGTGTATTGCAGTCGTGGCCTTGGCCTCGGCCTGACCATGCCGAGTGTCAGTCGACACAACATCTTTGTCGGGGTCGTGGCATTTCCTCCTTGGCTGCGATCGTGACATCCTATTTGGTCGTGGTCATGGTGTCATGGAGCAACCCCCCCCCTCTGGGGGGGGCAGGGGTTAGTACCGGTGGTCGATGGGGCCCACGTTGATGAACCTTCTGATTGGTGAGGATGCGTTTTGATAAACGACTGGCCATCAAAAATAGGGTCTAAGATATCTAAAGTTTCTTGGGCCCACTAGTGGGACCACCGTCTCCTAAGTTGGTGCACATAGTGTGATGCTTAGTCCATCGCGGTTGCAAAGGATGGAAGTCTAGCTACTGCAAAAACCATTTGTTGGGAAGAAATCTTGGAGAATAGACATCTTCTCAGGTTCGATCCCTAAAAGTCCCAAAATTGGCTACTTGAGCAACTTTATCTATGAAAATATAAAAATTACTAAAAGATAAGGATTTAGGGTTATTTTGGGCATATTAAGGCTATATTGACACAAAACCATAAATAAATGGTTAGCATAGATGGATGAATTTGGGTGTTATCAGCAGTGCGACCAATTAGCATCAACCTTTGGTGTTTTTGATAGACTAAAATGCCCAAAATTAGTTTTTGATGACCCTCTTTCCTTCCCCCATCTTTTCCTTCACTTTCACTCACAGTAGCTCACCCCAAGAAGCTCGTTCAACCTATAGTTTCCATGGCACCACTGCTTTGGGGCATGTTGGGGCTTCGTTCCTCAGAGCTCCTCAGCCCTCAATTTTCAGGCCAATAACCCCATAGATGCCCTAGGAGTCCAATCGGCGGCTTCATCTGGACACATGAATTGAGAGCCAACCACAACCATAGCTTCGACGAGCTATACAAGTAGCACCACCATGGAGCAGATGGGACACACAATGTCTTCCAATCACTGGATCCGTGTCTGGGTCAACACAGAACCAAAATCCAATGGCCTACAAGCAAGGCGGCGGATGGCGATCGTGAGAAGTTCCCAATTGCTCGGTTGAGGTGCAAAGCGAGTGGGGATGCCCGGTATTCGCTCGGTGGCAGTGAGGCAAGAGAGGGAGAGGCTGGGAATCGCCAACTGAGGGGCATGTTTCTAGACATTAGATAAAAAATCAAGGGCAGTGGTCATTTGATTATTAATCAAGGTAATTCCTAAGGTGGTTTCCATATAGTCCTCTTCAAAATCTTCTAAAATGCATATCTTGCTGACTCCTTGACCAAATCTAGTGATCCAATATACCAAATTGATCAACTCAAAAAGATATACTATTTGGGCATAGACCCTGAAACGCCTTCCTTATCTCCTACTTTGCTAAAATACGAAGTTTGACCTTCTTTGACTATGGCTAGTGCACTTTTATGATCAAGCATGGGACTTTGATGAACTTTTCACCCTCTTGATCATGACATCAGTATCTCTTTGGCATCTTTGAGTTAATTTAGGGTACTAATCACTCATATTACTCATGAATGACTCTTAATGTACATTTGTGACTTGTTTGGACCTTAATGATGTATCTTATCCTATTAATGAGTAATATTGGTTCCAAATGATATTGAAATGCTAATGTATCATGAAAATTAGTATTTTTGTTCTACCATATGGTACACATATCCACCTTTGTCCCCTATTTGCTATGTTTGACCTAAATGGTACCAAATGTATGTATGTGACTCTTGGTGACGATGCATGTCATACCTTGGATTACGTGATGGCTATGAACACCCCTTTGTGCATAAAATCCTATTAGATTGTTAATAATAATAATCTTGTGATGAGTGGTGACTTGAAGGTCTATGATCCACCCACTTTCTCTATTATGGTGTTTAAAATCCTAGTGTGCCTTGTATGTCCTATGTGACTTGCTTTGTGGTTCTTGTACCTTAATGCTTTTTGTCTTCCTTGTGCCCCACTCTTGAGAATGCAATTTATATGGGCTCCCCTCTCAAATCATAGGTAGTATATCCCTTATGATCTCCTTGATATGGATGTTCCATCTAATCCATATGTTGTCCCCTAATGTTATATGTGAGATATGTTGATACTTTCTTGTATGTGAGATTGTCGATACACAAGGTTGAGTTTATGATGCACAGACCCTAGGAGACATACACCCATATTGGAATGTGCTTCTTATGACATAATGTTTCTGTTCTAAATCATCCTTGATACTTGGTTCTCATATCTTTGTGATCATGATCTTGTCTTCCCTATTGTGAGTCTTGTGAGCCTAAAATGCAAGTAAGCGAAGAAAATCTTATAATGTCCATATGAAACCTCAGAATGATATAAATCTTGAACCACACACCATGATGGAGACTAAATCAATAAGAGAACATATAATGAAATAATAAGCAATGTTGAACCTAACCTGGCCAAAACCCCTAAAATGAAGCTAGTTAGGTTTAATGATGGGAATCTAATGAATGCATGTAATCTTGTGCTTAACCAGGTACGGCTTGATGCTATATGATCAAGGTTGAGTTCGGTTTGAATCTCTAAATTAGGTACATGATTTAATAATTATATGACTATGGCTTTACTGCTTGAAATGAGATACATATGTATGCTTGTTTATTTGCTCACATATATGCTTGTTTATTTTCTCACATATTGCATGTAGTATTCTAATATGTACTCGATGTTTGTCTCGTGTCGTTGTTTTGTAACTTGCAAAAATAATATGTAGAAACTACATTATACAATGTTGAAATAGGGTTTTGCTCTATGACTTTAGTCATTGAGGCCCCTCATGAAGAAATAGGGTTAGTCTTGGTGATGGCCTCGAGGTCCCTCACGTATAAAAGGGTTACCTAATCTTGAGCACCCTTACCAACCCTTCCAATGGGAAGTTGGTCATAGGCCTTATGAGTACAACATATGATGGTATAATTGGAGTAAAATGACATAAAACACGGGCTCTCATTTTTCTAAATACTTAACTTGTTTATTCTTGCTCGTTTACTTTTGCAAATCTTTTTAAAGATTGTAAAGCTTATGTATATGCATATTTTATCCATGTACTTGGCATATCATGTGCTTGACCCACCTTGGTTTATGTATTTTATAGGTTCAAAGATGCATCGAAGTGATGGGCTTGGTGAGCTATGTCAGGTGTTCTTGTTGTAGATCCCTAGTATGCATGAGCAAACTTGTAAAAATATACTCTTTAATATGTATATGAAATCTTATAATAAAACAATGTTGTTTAGTATATCTGTTGAATGTTAAGTTTATGTTGGTGCCTTTATCTTGTTATTTGTTCATGTATGCTAATCTTTATGCTTCTACATTTGAGCTTTGGTAATACCATGCTAGGGACAGACGCCTAGGTCCTATTGCCATTGATTTTATAGTCATTTGGAGTTAGGATTTGGGTAACAAATGGTTCTATGACAATCACTCCATGCCAAACCCCAAGTCTGGGGTGGCAATCCTCCTCCCATCTCCATTATTCAATACCCCTGTAAATTTAATAGGCGTGTACCATCAGAAGATGCCAAAGAGCACACCAAAATTTTTTCAATCAATGCAACTACATGTCCATGAACAAAAAGATCCCAAATTGAATAGAGGAGGGATCCTTTTCTTCCATAACTCATTCATCATGTTCCTATACATAAAAATAAAAAAAATTATGGGAGTGTCAAAGTAAAAGTGAGATGAGGTTTGTTTCTTACAAATTCTTGATATAGAAGCAACTATGAAATATACTTTTATAGGGAATGTGAAATTTTGTTTTTTTTTGTTCTAGGATATTGGGTCACTTGGCCAAGAAAGGAGGTAAGGAACAAAGTAATGCTATGAAGGTGAGGAATCACATGTTGCTAGTACAAATTGGATTTATTTGTGATTCTTTTTGCTTAAGGATAAGCACACATTTAAGTCTGGGATATTCTAATGAATGTTTATTTATTTATTTAATTTACCTCTTTTAGATATCTCTTTAGGATTGTTTTGATGATTATTTTCTTAGTTCTAGAATTAATTGTTCTAGTTTAGATTTTCTCTCTTTAACTAGATTTTGTATTGTGTATTCTTGGATTTTTTGAAAAATGGCCTATCACTCCAATGATTAAATATTCTTGGAATATATGTGCACAATTTCTAGCAGTCTTGGTACACATAGCACATTCCAAAAATATCATAACCTTTGCATCCCGTGGCCTAATTTAACACACAAGTATGTGTTGTAAAGGAAATTTCATGCGCTACATGAAAAAAATCTTTTGCACGGCCTTCCAATTCGTCGGTTGGACCTATAAGACGGTCTTTTTTGTCAATTCAGGAATTATCAACAATGAGAGTCACATTGTCAAATATTAACAATGACAACTCCATAAATCCATCCATTTGTGGGAAAGAAATTAATATTCTAAAAGTTCAGTTCTTTGAATAGAATAGTTGGTCAATTCCATATGCTTTTAAAAAAGAATGCAACAAAATACTTAGTCAAGTATCAAAATGAGAAAGGGATCAATGCAATAAAAGTTTGACTCATGTGACTTCGAGTTGAAGAAAGCCATTCCTTTTAGGTTTTCCCCCCTCCTTACCCACTATAGAAGTTTGGGGGACTCCAAAGAAAAAGTGCGTATCTTCTTATATCATATTGTGTACAATTACTTATAGAGTTTTTGTACTTCCGCTCTAGATTTTCAGCATTTGTTTACTTTATTCTTGAAATTGTACTCTCTTTTTATTCAATAAAATTAGTATTTAAAACATTATTCTTGATCTTATATTGGGATCAAGGATCTAAGTATTGCGGAAATTTCATTGAGACTAGGCAAGATCCTTTGGGATTCTTCTATTTCCTAGAGTATGGTCTCTTTTCTTCCATCCTTTGCTCTTTCTTTAATTTCCATGCATCATGATTAGTGTTCTATATCGGCCATAGGGTGTAACCCCATAGTCATAGTTTGCTACATCTAGATATTTGTTATAATACTTGTTATATGGTATTTTGTTTAGATAATCACACATTTGAAATGACTTGATCTCTTGTTTCATCGAGTGTTAGTCCTGAGGAATGGGATAATGGAACCCAAGGCTCGAAACAACCAAATAAATATATAATATCTGGATGAGACCTCAGAAGGATCTTTTTTGGGGTGATCATGCAAGAATCGATAAATACCATGACCAATGGGTTTTCCAGGAGTTTGTCTTTTGTAGATGTATTTGTGAATGATTTCACATATTCTAACTTGTCTTACTTATATACATATATTGATCTAGTTTCACGTAGGATATGGTGGTACAATCCATTAACCTAATATCCTTTATCATCAAATCAATCTTAACTTTTATTGGTTGTTCTTTGGTACACACTTTTCATTATCTATTCTTAGCATAACCAAACTATGATCAACCCAAATTTCCTTTATGTTGTCTCGCGATCAGATTTGGATTTGGATCACCTTCTTCCTCTGTCCCTTAGGATTTGATACTTTAATACCATAAGACTAAACTCTAGTACTTGTCATAGTGTTTGGTGTGCAAAATGACACACATCTACATGAATGATTGCTTTAAAATATCATGATTTATGAAATTCACTAAGCAAATAAAATCAATTATACTAACAAATAAATACTTCTAAATTATGAAAAAATTACCAAGATGAAAGGTTCTCAACCACTTCCTACATAATTACTCTAATCATTGCATAGCGTATTAACATGAATATTGGATTGGGGACTAGATATTCCATATCCTTTTAGAATATAAAATATATGTGGATTGGTCTGCCTACATGCTCAAGGTCTTATTACCAAAAAATCCTTAATCTTCGACTAGAGAACACCCTTTTGCGGTATTATCTAAGGTTTGACGATATAATTTGGTGTTGAAATCCTATATTTCAACATCTCTACATATATGACTATATAATTATACAAGATATATGATCAATGTATAAAAATGACCATTAAACAATTGATTATCAATCAAAATATTCATACAAACAACAATTAACAATATCAAAATATATACGGGAAATGGGGCCAATCCCATGCACCAGTAAAAGATATACTCTCTAATGTTCACTATAAAAAGAGATACATGATAAGAATCTCATGGGGAAATTGCTTTGTGAAGGACAAGCTTAGTGGTCTCATCTAAACTCCCCAAACAATGGCTGCAATTTCCGATCACATCATCTGGATGAGCACATCTCCACATCAAGCTCTTGGCTTTTTTCTCCAACTATTAGCGGAATCTAGGGTTGTGGATGGGCAAAAAAAGCTATGAACCATTTCCCTATAAGTCCATCAAGTGCTTGTGTATCAGCCCAAAAAATATCAGATCCACCCTAATTAATCCAATGGAAGTCAACCGTTTGATAGATATTTTTGTCGAAGGAGTTTTAGAGAACTGTAGGAAGGTCAACCTATCCTATGTAGTCAATAAATATATTTTCTATGTAGATAACGAAATTATATTTTCATAACAATTTGAGTCACTCAAATCAAACATCATATATAGAATCTAGAGCCATTTTAGTGATGGGGTATACTTTTTCGTCAACTGATCCACTTTCTACCCATTCTTCTACCTATAACCTATTTTTGTGGCCTAAAAAGAAATAAAAGTGTGGGTAGGCCAACCATCTTATATATAATATATAACTTCCTGAAGGTAATTAAAATTTTCATCTGATCGTAATCATCCAATTCTGAGTTCATATTTGAAGGTTATGGCTATATAATATTTGGGGAGTGGAGATATGCAAATATAATCATTTTCTTGGTTTTTTATGGAGGGATATTGTCTTCTCTTCTTCTTGTATCAATTAAAAAATAATAAAAAAACAAAAATTCCAAACAAATTGGAAAAATTACTCAAACTTAAAACAAGTGAAATATTGAGGAGAATGCAAATGAAATACACAAATTGAATCTAAAATGCAAATATAAACATGATGAATATATATTCATCACAATCCCAAGCTTGAATGTTTATCTTCCATGGTTAACACAAAAAACAAAACACTTTAGCATAACTACTTTCAACCAATGTCCATGCCTCATGCTTGTATCATGTTTGAATCCCTACCCCCAAATATGGCCAAGCAACCCTGACTTTTTGAAAACACGTAAAACAAATCCCATATTCTCTATTACACATTTCATCTGCATGCATTATTCTATTTGAAAACCTACAATATAAACAATATGAAATATTCTTGATGTTTAGATTATTTTTCATTTTCCTATTAAATTTTCTTACACAAGAACAATGTTCAGCTATAGAAGGCTATTTTGGGGGTATTTTGCTTCCCCTGGGTAGAAAGAGTGAATGGGGGTATGAAACAAGAATTGTGAATATCTCCTCTATTTGACTTGAGATTTCTTTTTACTGAAGGAAATACATATATTTCTCATTTTTTGTGGACATCAACATATTTTCTTCATTTTCAGTGTTATGCCCTATAATGTAGAGAGGGGTATGGAAGAAGTGGTTATAGAAGGAGGAGGGTGTGAACCTTGATCTTTGATTTTGGTTCACTTTTTTTATTATTTGGTAAATTGTGGGGTGAGATGGTGATAGAGAAAATTTAAAATGCTAAAGTTGTCCATATCATATGTTAGAATTCAGAGCATAGGGCCAATCTTTCACAAAATTTCAATCACATTATGTTACATATAGGATGAAGTCATTTCCAAAAGCATGATATGCTCATTAGTAAAGACGCGTGTTGCATTTGATTTCCCTCAATCCCTTACGACTTTCCATCATTTCTAGAGAGTAGTATTCTTATATTTGCTGGCTACAAAGGGTAATCGGTAACTGTGGGCATGTTTTCAGAATTATGATTAACATCAAGGATTTAATTTGAATAAGGGGATTGTATCAAAAATTCTAAATGCACTGAAACATTAATGTAAACTAAGCATACTAGATAATGTATTTGACAAAAATCACAAGAACAATGAACTAAAATTGAAATAGTTTTAATCTACGTGCAATGTAAGTAAATCAAATGCAATATATAAATGCAAAGCTAAATATTGCTGAAATAAAACAAGAATATAAAATAAACATGTGTGGGTGGAAAATGGTTCATACCACCCACCCTCCACCTCAATTTTAGAAAATTTCTCTTATTGTAGACACCGAACTAAATATGGAGGGGAAGAAATCCCTAATTCTTATCCAAGAGGTTTTGGAAACTCAAAGAAGGATCAACTATAGGAACACAAACAAGGGTTGGCATCTTGCTCATGAGAGCTCCATGGTTTAAATAGTGATTAGGTGGTTGTGGTAGATCAAAGGTATTGTTTTAATGCTTGAAATAATCTTATATTTCACCTTGTAGTTCATCTAACATGATCCACCAATACTCCTTCATAAGTAGCGAATGTGTTGAGCATTATCTAGATCAGGAAGAAGTGGAACAATGTAGGAGTGGTACTTATCTGGTGGCCTTAGGATCTGCTCGTTTGTGAAGACTAGATATGAGTACCTTCTTCTATGGCTAAGGTAGTATGTAAATATTTGGTCTTGACATAGGAGGAACTATATCAACTATAAAATCAGCCTAAAAAATATTTTTGCTTGACTGCTCCTCTTAATCTACTGCCCAATCAAATATCAAGAGAAATAAATGCAGTGGGATCTATCACTATATTGACATGTTGCTCTGTGTCCTCATTCTAAGACACTATCAATGTATCCTACATCATTGTCTAAATAATGACACAAACATCCTCCTCCTCATCGATGATGCATGTAGGATAATGCATCTTTCTCAAAAGAGAACTCTAATTGACCTTTAGGGGACGCCAATGGTTGTGATATTTGTGCCTCCAATCTTTTGTGTTGTGCCTCTATGCCAACTAGAATTTCTTGTTGGTCATATAGAATAGAATGTTGGTCACATTAGGAATACACATAGAAATTTCAATATTTTTAAACCTGGTTGCATACACTCTCTTGAATTCCGCAAATGCACTTGCATGAGAGTAGTATAGGAATGGCAAGTTGGGGTAAAACCCAAGTGAGATAGGGGGAACTAGAGATAATATTAATTTACTAGTTTCCTATTTCAAAGTGTAGTTTTTTTAGGGTAGACTTGGGGGTTTGAATTAGACTAAGTGAACAAGAAAGAAAGAGATACAAGAATCAAAGTTAAGCTAAACGTACACAAACAATGCTACAAAATCAAGCCATGGAAATTACTCTAAACTAAGCAATAGAAAACCTAAATAGCAATCAAGAGAGAAATCTATCTAAAAAGGTAAAGAAAAGGCAACTGGTTACATTTAGCTAGCAATTACACTAGGAAGTCAAGAAATGAACTCAACTAGAAAAACCCATTGACTCAAGGTCTACATTGACTAACCCTTATTTTGATGATGACTAACCATTCCACTTATTTGTGTGTAATGCTTCTACGTGATTGATTTTTGATAAGGAAAAGACACACTCCAAATGTCTAAACTTGTGCATCCTAACTTGGGGAAAGACAAGTCAAAGTCAATGCAATTGTACTTTTGTGGAATATGATGTATGTCTATCAAAATTATGTCATAAATACCTTGTAATGATTCTATGACTTGTAATTAATCTTAGAAAAAACTAGGAGCACTTAATTCTAATATTTAAGCACTATTATGGAACTTTCTAAAATGCATCACGTAAAACTTTATTGGACAAGTTTCTCTCTAAAAAACTCGAACAACGCCTAGGATGGATCTTGGAAACTACTAGGTTCAACCGAGTTTCTCCCAGGACAACCTTGAATGATAACCTGCACAAACAAAGTGCTTTTTAGCAATCTATTGAGTTTCATCCAGGATAAACTTGACAGACAACTCAAAATTAGTTAATTGCGATGTGTAATCGGTCGAGTTTCTCAAAAGCAAACTCGATTGATTGCACTACACAAAATGTGCAAATAAAGTGTTTCTAGCCATTGAAGTGTTAAAAACTCGAAAATATACTAGTTGCAACACCCAAAATGGTTAGAGTTTGACTCCAAGTGTCTCTATTAACTAATAGGGAACCTCAACTATAAATTGGAGCACTATGAAGGTCCCTATATTATAATTGAGTGAGATTCACATCCTTAGACTCTCTAAGCTTAATCACTTGCTACATACATTAGAGTGAGTATGAGATTTGTAATAGATCTAGACTTAAATCTATATCTTGTGAGGATTTCACTTCTTGCACCTCACAATCTCTCTTTATACCATGAAAATGAAGGTTCTCTCTCTTAGCTAAGAGAGGTGTAGAAGAAGAAGGGAAGGACTCTCTTGCTGAAAGATTCTCCTTGGTAAAGGTGAAGTCAAAAGGTGAAATATCCATGATGAGTGGGTAATTCCTTGAAGGCGGATGAATTTTTTCAAGAGTGTTTAAGCCCTTGGTGAAGGAGGAAGACTCGGTGCAAAAGTGGGTAAGTCCTTGTAGAGGTTGAAGACTCTTGGTGATGAATAGGTAAGTCCTTTGGTAGGTTATTGGCTATCTTGTCCTGAAAGGGAAGATTGGGTATCCTTGGCCCAAAAAAGGAAGGTCATATATTATATGTCTTATAATTGAATATAAGTATTCCATGGTTGTAAAATCCTTGAGGTTGACCTCCCTAGTTAATGGGCTAACTTTCTCCTAGTTTGGAGATTGGAAACACTCTACATATCTTGTGTTCTTGTGCTTGTTCAATATGTTTCTCCCTTTCTATGTATGTTTAGTTCCAATCAAAGTTCCTATTTGCAATGTTACCATAGATTATATCTTGAAGGTCTGATGTATTTTTTTGAAGTGGATTTAGGTTTATTGACTGCCTCCTCTAGAGCCCATCATAGATCCAACAAGTGGTATCAGAGAATGTCTACTCCAATCAATACTTCAAAAAGTAGGAGGAAATGGGTTATAATCTAGGTGGGAGATACCTCATCAACATTCCAATATTTCATGGGAGAAACTTCCTTTACTGGAAGAGAAGGCTACAATTCTACATACAAGGATCAAGTTTTGAGATATGGAGAATTTTGGACCATCCATATGAGATACCACAGATAAAATTGAAGATCGAGATGAGGCTACATTGAAGAAAGCTACCTTGATTGCAAGATCCATCGACATTCTCTATGCCTCTATTCCCCCCTTCGAGTTCAATCAGATTTCTTAATGTGAAATGACATATGAGGAATGGCGAAAGGTATGTGTCACTTATGAGGGGACAAAGCAAGTAAAGGAAAGTGAAGTCTACATGCTCAAAGGGATTCTTTAAAACTTCAAGATGGGAAAGGAAGAGAGGGTGGACAAAATGTACTCAAAGCTCAATACCATTGTGAATGGTCTTGCTTCTCTATGTCATTCTATTTTAGAGTAGAAATCAATTCAAAGATCTTTAGAACTCTCCCCAAGAGGTGGTAATCCATGGTGGCCTCCATTGAATTATCAAGGTCTCTTGGTGAAATTCCTATTGAAGAGATCATAGGAAACCTCAAGCATTTTAAGTGAGACAAGTAAGAGGAAGAAGAAAGAGAAGAAGAGAAAGAG
Source organism: Alisma plantago-aquatica (assembly GCA_963693085.1). Taxonomy (NCBI): domain Eukaryota; kingdom Viridiplantae; phylum Streptophyta; class Magnoliopsida; order Alismatales; family Alismataceae; genus Alisma; species Alisma plantago-aquatica. The sequence continues at coordinate 1,134,831,312 of OY856412.1, read as the reverse complement.
ACTGAGAGAAAGAAGAATGCTGAAATCAAAAAGCTCAAGTTGAAGCTATTGTGAGTCAAGATTTGTCATCCTCTCAAGTTGTAGAATATGCCATGTACTCGAAAGGTAGATTCTATGAAGGCAAGTCTTCCTCATCCACCTGGTGATTTAAATGTGGAAAGAAGGGTCACTTCAAGGGTGGTTGCCCACAAGGAAAAAAGATCCATAATCAAAATAGAAAGGAAGATAAGAAGGAGAAATGGAACCAAAGCTCAAATGACTCCTATAAGCAAGCTCAAGTGAAGATTCCAGTGAAGAATCTAGAATAAGTGCTAGTAAAGATGGAGAATGTCACTTTTCTCTCAAAATAAAGATGAAAGTAAGGTACATCTAAAATATTTTGATAAATATATTTAATTACCATTATTCATACTACTTGTGCATCTCTTAAGTCTACTAAAAGGAAAAAGAAAAAGCTTTCCAAAATTGTTGATAACTTGCTTGCAGAAAAAGATGAACTTGAGCATGTTTTCAAACTTGAAAATGATAGCTTGCTTGATAATATTATATTTCTAAAAGCTCACACTCTTATGACTAGTTCTCATGAAGAGCATATAATATTCTGAATTCTCTCATGCTTGGTATTTATGTTCTTAGAACTAGAAAGGAGGACAAAGATTTTGTTTTGTAAGGAATAGAATATGAAAGTAATGTTTATCTTTCTAAGATGGCTTTGCTTGAAAATGAAAATGCTTCCTTGCTTGCTCAAATTAATGTTCTTGAATCTTATTCTAGTTCTACTAGTATAGAGAATAATGTTTTAGCTCTTCATATTGAGAAATATTCTTATAAGACTAAAGCTCTTTGCTTAGAAATAGATCTTTTGCATTCTAGAAATGATGAAATCAATTGTCTTCTACTATTACTTCTCTTATGAATAATAATCATAGTTTGATATCCTCTATGCAAATGTTATTAGATGTTAAGAAGAGTCTTAATCAAATCCTAGATTCTCTATCAAAATATTATTATATGGTATTAAACTTGATAGTAACCAATGGAACAACAAAGACAAAGGAACTTCAATTCTCAATGAATAATCATCTAGTTCCATGGCTATGGGCACTTGAAACCATTGCAATAAAATTTGTCATTATTATACCTATTGACTTTTTAGGAAAGCACCCAATAGAAATAGAACTTAGGCTGCTAAGCTAACCTCTCCAGGCCCAAAAATATGATTGATGACCATTTCATGTTTCTTCTTATAGGTCAATTGAAATTGAATCTACACGAGTTATTGATTTGTAAATTGACTACTCAATCCAAATACAAGAAGAAAGGTGAGATGTGTATGGATAGCAACATGTGGAAAAGAAATGGTAAAAATAGAGGTAATGTTATTCTTGCTCATATCCAATCATTTCTTATTTTTACCAAGTTTGTACGCACTTCTCATATGGTTTTTGAGTTAAAATGGGTATATTGTGATTCTCATCACATTATTGTTAAAAACATTCCCTTCATGCTTTCATAGAGTATCATTAACTTTCTTATATATATTTGGATAATGTTCATATATTTTTCATGCCTCTAGATATGTTTTTTCTACAAAATGTATCTTTTTGAGAATAACTGTTGTTGGCCGAGTTTATCTTAAGGAAACTTGACCGATAAGGACCAATGTGGTTTGCCAACAGTTTTTATCTGTCAAGAAGTTAAACCCAAAAACTCCACCGGTAACACTATGCACGGAATTAACAGGTGACTTATTAAATGAGAATTTCCCTCTCAACTAGACTTTCTCAGTCAATAGCCTTAATCGTTGGCACTCCCCTTGGTTCCTTTATGATATGCATATTGCCATGCTTTAAATTTCCTATCTTGCATACAACTCTATCTTTCTAATTTCTCTTATTAATGGTATCCCCATACTTGCAATTACTTGTCTTGGGTTGTTATGCATATTTTGATGATGATCTCTTTAGATCTCTTGATTGTGTCTTAAATTACTTCAGTTGTGCTCTATAACTTGACACATATATCTAGTGTATATATAGTCTTGACCAACCTTTTAGTTTCTTAGTAGTAATCATCTTTTGGTAAAGATGCAAATTTTCTAGCGAGTGAGATCCTTTCATTCTTCTAAAATTTCATAGGTATTTGATTGGATATTTCTCTACATCTATTCGTAGCTTGTTCTTTAAATTGTGAATCTTTTTATATGATCTAGATCCTATTAGAATCCCTAAATTGTGATATCATCTACTAGTCTTGTTCTATGGTTGGTATCTTTCCTCATAAATTGTTACCCAACTATGTGCGATGCTTGTATCTTGTTACATAAATACTCAAACTTGTTCCTTGATTTTCTTATCTACTATCTTGACTTACATGCTTGAACAACATTGTCTTGGTCTTTCCTAGAACTTCATTTAGGGTTGTTTAAATGCATGTCTTGATTAGCTTTACATACATTTCTTGTACACACCCTTTATTTCTTCTCTTCTACTCTCCATTCTTACCTTTGGTATCTCCTTTTTCTAACAAGTTGTGCTTTACCTCTTCAACCACCTCTCTTTTTGAATGAAAAAGTGGGAGAAGGCATGTATTATGAAAAGGTGAGAAGACATGTATATGGAGAAGGCATGTCTTATGGAAAGAGGAGAAGACATATATGTAGAACATATATGAACATAAGACATAGTATTTTGTAAATATTATGCAAGCTAACAAAGAAGTAGAAATAGAAATAATTGAGGGGAGTATGTGAACTCCACTACAATCATTTGAGAGGGAGAATATGAACTCAATTCTATTTAAACCCCTAGGTTTCTCCAAGGGTATGATTTTACTTCAATCCTTTCAGTACATTATAAAATGATTGGTCATGTTCAAAAAGGGGGAGAATATTGACTCAAGGTCTAATTAACTAAACCCTTATTTTTATGATGACTAACCATTCCACTTATTTGTGTCTAGTGCTTCTACTTGAGTGATTTTAGTTTAGGTATAGACACACTCCAAATACCTAAACTTGGGCATCCTAATGTAGAGAAAGACAAGTCAAAATCAATGCAACTATACTTTTGTGGAATATGCTGCATATCTATTAGAATCATGTTGTAAATCACTTGTAATTATTGCATGAATTGTAATTAATATTAGATAAAATGAGGAGAACTTAATTCGAAAATTTAAGCATTTTTTTGTTCTTTCTAAAATGCATCATAGGAACCCTGATTGGTCGAGTTTCCCTCTTAGATTCTCGACTGATGCCTAGAATGGGTCTCAGAAACTTTCAGGTTCGGTCAAGTTTCTCGCAGGACATACTCGACTGACATCCTGCACAAAAAAGTGATTTTAAGAAATTGGTCGAGTTTCATCTAGGATAAATTCGACCGACAATTCATAATCAATTTTTCACATAGTGAAATTGGTCTAGTTTCCCAAAAGTAAACCTGACCAATCACATTGTACATAATATGTAGAAAAAGTGTTTTTAGCTTTTGGAGTGTTGAAAAACTCAAAAATATATATGTTGCAACACCCAAAATGGATAGTGTTTGACTCTTATGTCTCTATTGGCTAGTAGAGAACCTCAACTATAAATAGGACCCCTTGGTCTTCATCCCATTGTTAGCCAAGCACTATGAAGCTCCCTATATCATAGTTGAGTGATATTCACATCTTTACACTCTCTAAGCTTAATCACTTGATACATCCATTAGAGTGAGTCGGGGATTTGTAACAAATCTAGTTCTAAATGTATATCTTGTGAGGATTTCACTTCCCAAACATCATAATCTCTCTTTCTAACATGAAGATGAAGGTTCTCACTCTTGTCTAAGAGAGGTGTAGAAGAAGGGAAGGAGTCCCTTGGTAAAAGCTTCTCCTTGACAAAGGTGAAGTCAAAAGGAAGAATATCCATGAAGAGTGGGTAATTGCTTCAAAGTGGAAGACTTTTTGCTAGAGTGGTTAAGTCCTTGGTGAAGGCAGAAGACTCGATGAAAAAGTGGGTAAGTCCTTATAGAGATTGAAGACTCTTGGTCATGGATAGGCAAGTCCTTTGGTAGGTTATTGGCTCTCTTGTCTTCAAAGGGAAGGTGAGGTATCCTTGTCCAGAAAATAGAAGGTCATGTATTTTATGTCTTATAATGGAAGATAAGTATTTAATGGTTGCAAAATCCTATAGGTTGACCTCCCTAGTCAGTGGACTAACTTTCTCCTACTTTGGAGATTGGAACCACTCCACATAGCTTGTTTTCTTGTGCTTGTTCAATATGTTTCTCCTTTTCTATGTAGGTTTAGTTGCAATCAAAGTTCCTATTTGCAATATTACCATGGATTATATCTTGAAGGTCTGATGTATCTTATTTTAGTGGATTTATCTTTATTCACCCCCTCCTCTAGAGCCCATCTTAGATCAAACAAGTAGTATCAAAGAAGGTCTTATCCATTGTAGATCACACTATAGAAAATGTGTTGAAAAAGTGTTTCTAGCCATTAGAGTGTTTCAAAACTAAAAAATATATCTGTTGCAACACCCAAAACGACTACAATTCAACTCTAAGTGTCTCTACTAGCTAGTACGCAACCTTAACTATAAATCAGACTGCTTGGGCTTCATCCCATTGTTATGGAAACACTATGAAGGTCCCTATATTATAGTTGAGAGAGATTATCCTGCTTCCACTCTCTAAGATTAATCACTTGCTAAATCCATTAGAGTGAGTAGGATATTTGTAAGTGAGCTAGTCCTAAATGTATATCTTGTGAGGCTCTCACTCCCTCCACCTTTGAATCTCTCTTTCTACCATGAAGATGAAGGTTCCCTCTTTTGACTAAGAGAGGTGTGGAAGAGGAAGGGACGGATTACCTTGGTAAAAGCTTCTCCTTGGCAAAGGTAAAGTCAAATGCGGAAGATCCATGAAGAGTGGGTAATTCATAAAAGTGGAAGACTTGTTTCAAGAGTGGGTAAGTACTTAGTGAAGGCGGAAGACTTAGTGCAAAAGTGGATAAGTCCTTGCAGAGGTTGAAGACTATTGGTCATGGTTAAGTAAGTCCTTTGGTATGTTATTGCCTCCCTTGTCCCCAAAGGGAAGACTGGGCTTCACTCATAAAAGGAAGGTCATATAATTACATGCCTTATAATGGAATATAAGTATGCAATGGTTACAAATATTAGAGGTTTACCTATCTAGGTAGTGGACTAACTTTCTCCTAGTTTGGAAATTGGGGCCACTCTACATAGCTTATGTTCATGTGCTTGTTCAATATCTCTCTCCCTTGCTATGTATGTTTGATTGCACTCAAAGTTCCTATTTGCAATATTACCATAGCATATATCTTGAAGGTGTAATGAATTTTGTTTATATGGTTGTAGCTCTATTCACCCCCCTCTAGTTCCCATCATAGATCCCAAAAAATCTAGGATAAAATACTAAATACATGATCAAAGTACTCTAGGAAAGGAAAACTAACATGAACAAGGCAATTAGTCGAGTAAACAAGCAAGGAAGCTAACTATGTTAACACTATCTAAAGAAATGAGAAATTAGGTTTCTGAGGAATTGATTAGGGAAGTGGGCCATTTGGATGAAAATATGACTATCAACCTATTTAGAGTCATAACATGAAGTACATTTAATGAAATCATGTTTTCTTATCAAAAATCTTAGTGGGATGATGGTTAATTATACTATACTAGTAGTTGACCATGGGTGGTGGAGGATGTACATAGAGGAACTAGTCTATATTACCCCTATATATACATACAACACTCATTTGACAAGTGTATAGGCATAATTCAATAACAATTATACTAGTATATGTATCTAGGAGTGATTCTCCTATATACTTAGTGGCAAAGGGTGGCATGTAGTGTGGGAGAAGGTACCTCACCTCCTTTCACACTCCATCAAACATATTTCCATGCTCTTTGCTAGGAAAACTAAGTGTGGCACTACTAGATACTTAGATATCAAACCTAGGGATACCAAAAAATATGTGTATGTAGGAACATGGCTATCTAGATAAGGATCCATAGTTGCAATATGAAGCTTTTCCCTAAATATCCACATATAGCCCACTTTTTTGTGATTAGGTCAAGCATAAATCACCACATTAAGAGATGCAAAATGAGATAGAATCAATAAGATAACATTTCCAAACAAGAATATACTAATTTTATTTATAATTTAGCAACATGGTATCCAAACCACATTTATTCCCGAAAATATCCCACCACGGGGGCTTAGCTACTCATGACATTGGAAAATACAAAATTGAAGGAGAAGGAGATAGAAGAATCCATGTAGGTAGGTGTATAGGTTGATATATTTGTCTCTAAAAGTTGTAAGCTTGAGAAATACCTTCTCCAAAGTGTAATGGCATGGAAAAGGAATGGATAGTTGCCAAAACCCTAGAAGCAAGGGTTTTGGGGTGGAAGGTGATGAAAAGGGATTGGAGTTAGGTAGGTAGGTGATAGGGAGATGAATGAATGCTCAAGGGAGAAAACCTTCAACCTCTAGTTATCTCAAAGGCTTATATAGTGGACTAAGGGGTGTAGGCTAAGTGGGAGAAAAATGATGGAGATCAAGTGACAAAATAGGCGGGGTTTAGTGGTAGCACGACCATGGTGGCCACCACCTAGCATGACTGTTCTTTGAGAAGCGGGTCATTTTGGCCATCTGGATCAAATTTTGGATAGTTTGTGATCAACATGTGACTAAGTCATGTCCACCATGTCCTTGGTCAGGTACCCCATCCATCTTAGTGTCCTTACCTTGCACATGAGCCTTGACCTTGGTCATCCGTTGAGGTTATTGCTTCAATACATTCTTTGACCACTTGGGGTAGAGTGGGAGTGGTCCTAGTCTCATTTTGGGAATGTGAAAACCTAGGGAAAGCCTATATTTAATCATATTCTCTCCCTTTAATCAAGTAATGGTCAAAGCACCTGTAAAACATGCAAAAATCCTCAATAATTACATTTGATAATAATAGATTTTATTGAGAACATATTATGCACTATGAAACATCCAGACGTGAATAATGGGAAAAATGGTACAAGATAAAGACCCAATTAAGGGCTTCATCACCACCCCAGGCCTAAAACATAATTGTCCTCAGGTATAGTCAAACTCAATCTCTCTTCAATTTTTCAACAAGAAAGAAATGGAAAATAAATTGTTATAACCTCATTTTTCCCAAACTATGTAATGAGATTTTTAAATCTCCCTTTTATGATAAATGAAATCAATGGTTGATTTATTTGTTTGTATTGGATGGATTTCATTTACAATAGCCTTGTTTGGTTGCTTAGTGGGCTTTATTGGCTATTGAGCCCAATTACAAGAAAATGAATAATAAAAGAAAAATGAATTTATTTAATAAAAGGAATAAGTAAGAAAGAGAGAAAAGAATGAGGTAAAAGACAAAGAAATATTTTTGAAGATGGGATTTCGTGCCTTTAGGGTTCCTTGAGGTCAAAGGAGAGGAAATATCAATTAATTTGGTTTTATTAATGAATAACTTGCATATGAAGGAAACACCCTTTTCCTTTGGAATTTGGGATTCAAATTTAATACACGAGTAGATAATGCCAAGACAACGTTTCCTCAAAAATTTGAGTGAAAAATAATAAACGAGGAGAGAAATATGATTTTCACAAGATTCAATTGTTTAATACCCTTTTTCCCTCATTTTTAAGAAATTAGAAATAAGGGAGTGATGACAACTGTCAGATTCCCCACGTGGTCCAGAGGATCATGGATCTAATGGTGGTTGTCCATCGCCTACCTTGAGTTAGAGAAGGAAAGATAGACGGTAACTGAGATTTCCCAATGTGATTTCCTCGCATTTCTTCCCACCTGCCACAAATCCAAGACCATGAGGGTCTTTAGGAGGTGATTCCACGCACAACTGACCCTATTCTTAGGGTGTTCTGAGGTTTCTAGAGGAAAATCCCAATCGAGCTGAGGGACAGGCAGCGACGAGGATAGGGAAACCCTAATGGAGCCCCCAAATCCTATAAATAGACCCCCCTCTCAATTCCTCACATAATCATGATCCCAAACAGCTGCCTCTCAAGTCCTAGCTCCCTCTCTACCTCTAGATCAATCCCTCTCTAGCGAGAGCTCTGCCTCGGCGCGACCTCGATTTGAGCGTCAACATAGGAAGATGACGACAAGCAGTGGTCGTCCGATCGTGTTCCACTGTGGTCTCGCGAAGAGATCCAACGGTCTCAGGCTCGGCCAGCTTAGTTACCTCGCGAGTGGAGGCGCGCGACATAGATCGTCAGATCCAAAGGGCGGACTAGCGGACTACTGATCGAGCGGCCCCAGATTTTTGGTAAATTGCCCTCTCTGCTCAAATATTCCAAAAAATATGTTTTCCTTGTAAAATTCATAGGAATTAACAAGAAGCTCTAATGACAAAACTTAATATATGAAAGTTGATCAAAAAAATACGAGGAAAACAATAAAAATGGTTTGAGAACCTAATTTCTTTTCTATATGCAAAAGTGTGTTAAGTTGATGGAAAATGTATTAAAATTTTGTTAGAAACCCTAATTGAGGTTAATGAATGAATCTATGAGGCATAATAAGTTAATTCGTGTAGTATTAACTTGTTGAATGATAATGGTATATTCTAATCTGATTTTGATGAGAAATTGCATGCGTTAGGGTTATAAACCAAGAATGTAAGATCATGGATCTAGAAACCCTAATTTAGGGTAAAAGAAGAGAAAACTATGTTTAATTCAAAATATATGGAAAAGGTTGATAAATGTTGTTCCTAAGCCTACTTGGAGAGCTAGGATGTGAAACTTAGGGTTTATAAGTAGTTTTGTCTAATTAGGGTTTGTGGTACTAAAAGTAAAGGCAAAATCCTAATTGCAAGTGAAACCCTAAAAAGGGGTAGAAATCCTAAAAATGACTAGAAATCCTAAGGAGCAAGTTGGTTTGGATAGATCATGATAAAAGGAAATTGTATGTTTATTTTAGGATTCTTGTACTTGCTTGCTTGATTGGATTTCCCTACTTGGTTTATTCTATCTCAAAAATCAGCAGTATAGGTATGTGGTTATTTATGAGTAACCGATTTAGTTTCACAGAGCTTTCTCAAATGATTGATCGAATAGAATGCAACCTAACTATTGGATGTTCATTTATGCAAATATTTAAAGTCACTATGATTATCACAATTAATTATAAATGTGCATTCTCGCACCTACATGCCACCTTGATGTATGATGCGTGACCAAGCCCTGGAGGGAAGATCAATTAGGTCAAGCCCAAGAGGGAAGACCATTGGGCACTATGAGAGGTGACCCCAGGCACCAAGATTAGGATGGAGAAGGTGGCCTTATGTTCCTTGCATGACTATTGGGCACCATGAGAGGTGAGATCAGACACCAAGCTTAGGATGGAGAAGGTGGCCTTATGTCTAGTGTAACTACCAGCCTTTATGTGTCAGCCTTGAAGGATGAGTAGATGATATCCAAAGGTTGCCGATCGTACCTAGCCATAGTTACCAAACCTGAGACTAGGGTGCGACCCTAAAGGAGATAGAGGTGGTTTGGGAGTATGCAGACGTGTTTCTAGATGATCTACCAGGGATTCCCCCTCAGAGAGAGGTGGATTTCTCCATTGTGTTATCTCCCAAAACTAATCCTATATCTAAGGCACCCTATAGAATGGCCCCTGCCGAGTTGCTCGAGTTAAAAACCCAGTTGCAGGAGTTGTTAGATAAAGGTTTTATCCGGCCCAATACATCACCATGGGGAGCACCCATCCTCTTTGTGAAGAAGAAGGATAGATCGCTCTAGATGTGTATTGATTATCGGATGATCAACCAAGTGACCATTAAGAACAAGTACTCTTTACCCAGGATAGATGACCTATTTGACCAACTCAAAACGACTCAAGTCTTTTCCAAGATTGATTTGAGGTCAGGATACCATTAGGTGAGAGTGAGAAGTGTGGATATACCTAAAATGGCTTTCCGAACCCGATATGGCCATTATGAGTTTGTGGTCATGTTGTTTGGGTTGTCCAATGCACCCAGTGTCTTTGTGAACCTTATGAACAGTGTGTTCTAACCTTTCCTTGATTCCTTTATAATAGTGTTCAAAGACAACATCTTGGTGTACTCTGATGATCTAGCCCAACACCATGACCATCTGGGTAGAGTCCTTGATATCCTGAGAAAGCATAAGTTTTACGAAAAGTTCTTGAAATGTGAGTTTTGGATAGACCAAGTCATGTTTCTTGGACACATCATCTCATGGGGAACGATCACCATAGATCCAGCCAAAGTGTCGATAGTTCAAGACTGGCCTACACTGAAGAACCCCTCTGAGATTTGCAGCTTCTTGGGGTTGGTTGGATACTATTGTCACTTCATCAAGGATTTCTCAAAGACTGTCTTGCCGCTGACCATGTTGACTCAGAAGGATGTGAAGTTCGTGTGGTATGATGTATGTGAGGCTAATTTCCAGGTGCTAAAGGAGAAGCTAACCACTGTCCCAGTGTTGAACCTACCTTCCGGCAATGAGGGTTTTGTGATATTCACCGACGCTTCCAAGATGGAACTTCGTTGTGTGTTAGAACAAGACCGGAGTGTGGTTGCATATGCTTCCTAACAACTCAAACCCAACGAGGTGAATTACCTGACGCTTGACTTAGAATTGGTTGCTATCATCCATGCATTGAAGATATGGCAGCATTACCTATACGGTGCTACCTTTGAGATCTTCACCGACCATAAGAGTTTGAAGTACCTCCTGACACAGAGAGACTTGAACCTACGACAACGATAATGAATGGAGTACATGAAGGATTATGACTTCAACATCACCTATCATCCTGGTAAGGCGAATGTTGAATGGCGAAGGGTGGATGGCCTGACTTCCTAAGAATAATCTTCTTCTACCTATAGTCAATCTGAGCTCTATAGGTGTATAGCCAATCCATACCAATGATTACATCAAATCATTCATATCAAGGAGGATGAAGTCAGTGGGAAGTTCATGGTTCAGATACTTAACTGGAAAGATAGGGGTTTTTAAAAGAGATGCATATATGCGATCACTCAGGGTTGTGACATCCAAAACATAACCTAAATCCTTGATGTACAAACAAAGCATAGTTGCTAGATTTCTCGAAATAAAAGTATTAGTAGAACCAGAATCAAAAAGAGCTTTTACATTTTATCCCATGACTTCAAGCATGCCTACATAGTTCATACCATATCAGATAGCTATTACATGATCTACTAAACTGAAAGGAAAACTCTATGGGTTATTACCCTCGATCAACCTATTAGCATTCTCCTGGGCTTCTACATTGTCGATGGTGAATACTCTAGCTTGCCTTCTCTCTCCAATAGGGGGACCTCCAGTTGGTACTCCTCCTCCTGCTGGGGGTGCTGCTACCACTAGCTGTGCCACCACCGGACCTCTCAAATCAGACTGAGGACAATTGGCAATGAAGTTTCCCTCTTGTTGGCAACAATAGAATACCCTCTTCTCGAAGCGGCACTTCCCAGGATGTGAACGTCCACAGGTATGACACTTTAGAAAGTGATTCTCACCATGTGGATTTCGTTTGTGTCCATGCTTGTCCTTGTTGTGATTACACCCTTGTCCTTTCTTATGGTCATTCTTCTATCCCTGAGTTCCTTCAGTTAAACCCAGATATCCTTTGGAGGGGTTTCGAGCAGGCATCACAGTCCTCTCCATGTCCAAGGTAGCGTTGTAGTCTTCAACGAAGGTTTTTGGTTTACTTGCCATCACACAGGGCTTGATGGTAGGATGAAGATGCTCTATGAAATGGCCCACCCTTCTTTCCTAATCCATCACGTGTCCAAAGCATTCCAGGATGTGGAACTTGTGACCAAAGTCCGCAACAGATGAGTTACCTATGTCATGTTGGTGAACTCCCTTTCCTTCTCCTTCTTAGCTGAGATGGGGATGAATCTGGAAGTGAAGATAGTCTTGAAGTCAGTTCATGCCATCGATTCTTCACTTAAATCTTGTCCCATGATATGGTTTTCCCACCATATCTTGGCTGCTCCATCCAAGAGGTGAGAAGCAAAAACAAGCTTCTTGTTTGGCTGTACCTCAAGCATGCAAAACCCATTCTCGATAGCCAGCAGCCAAGCCTCTTCTTTTTCGACCACCTCTGTCTTATCCTCTCCCTAGAATCTCTCAATATTCATCTTGACAAAGTCAAGAATGGTGACTCCGAGTCAGGGACGAACGGGGAGCGGTTCACCATTCTCATCTTTAGTTATGTCCCTGAGGGCCAGAGCGCTAATGGCCTCAGTCAACCTCTTCTGCTTTTCCATCCATAAGGCATCAGGGGTGTGAACCACCATTGTCAGTTTTGGACCTCCAGATTGGCCCTCTTCCACTTTGGCCTTGTCCTCGAATATAGGTTCCTCTTCCTGTTGCATCTTGAGGTTGTCAAAGGGTATCGGTTCAGGATCGGGGACTTAACCTATAACTCCCTCAGGTCTCTTCCTCTTCTTTGAGGATTCACCACCATGGTTCCTCTTCCTCTTCTCAGAAGACCCCTTTCCCTTACGGGAAGGCCCTCCACCATTGGTGGCCTTAGGGATAGCAACGGTCTTCACTCGAGCCATCTACATAAGCATACAAACAAACCGTTAGTCTACGTTTAAACTAATTATACTTATGTCGATGACATCTTATTTATGTATCTTTTATTTATTTGATGGAGGATTCCTTCAACCTTATCATACTTACCCATACCTCAGGAGGGTGGGGAAGAGAGGGAAAACTCTAAATCTTAGAATCCTTAATTGAATTAGGGTTGAGAAGGGACGAAAAAGATGAGAGAGTCCTAAAGGTATCTTATTTTGAGTATGAACCTAAGACATTGGCCAGGCAGTCACACTACATCCAGGAGTCCTTGTGACTGACTAGTGGGGCAGAGGAAAATATTGCCAACCCATGGGCTGTGATCCTTTTCTATACACCTCTGTCTTTCAGAAAATCCTCTAATAACTTCCTTGGTTCTACAGAGTTTGTAAAATTTAACAATTATTAAGGATTAAATGAGGAACCAATGCTTTGATACCAAATGTAATGACCCCACCTCTCGGTAACCCCCAATTAAGGGAGACCAAAAGGCCAGAGCCATTATCCCAATTTTCCAAATCAATGATTTGACAAATCATCAATAATAATTACTCAATTCTACCAAAACTATACTGAACTGCTAGAATAAAAAAAAACTTTGCATACCTTTTTAAAATCTTGGATGTCTAGACTTCTATTCACAACCGGAGTCTATTCTAACTAATACTCCTTGTACTTTAATTCATATATTCACAATTTATCACTTTACTGTTTATCCTTTTCATATTGTACCTAAAATGCTGACAAACAAAATGTCAGTCAGCATAAATGAATATGCCAATATGTGGGGACAACCAAAAGTTGGAAACAGATCAGGTGTGCAACTATTTTATCCAGTCAATGGAAGAGCTTAGAGGAGCTGGTGGAATGGACTCCACAACCGCTAGAGGATCGAGTCCGACTGGCCACCATCCATATTCAGTCAGAGTTGTTAGGTGAGATTATGGTAACATAGTTGGTCAGTGGGGAACTCAACAAGATGAAGGGCTTGATGAAGAAGCCACATACCCATCTCTCAGTGGGAGTAGATGGAGGGATTAGATTCGAGAATCATATATGGGTTCCTGAGGATTCACTGCTAAGGGAACATATCTTGTAGAGGCTCATGGTTCTAAGTACACGGTGCACCCGGGAACTACCAAGATGTTTAAGGACCTACAGAGGTATTTCTGGTGGCCAGGAATTTAGAGAGACATTGTGGCATATGTGTCCAGCTGTCTTACGTGCCAAATGGTGAAGGCTAAACACCAACGACCCGGTGGACTTTTACAATCGATAGAGATTCCAGAATGGAAATGGGAATAGATCACCATGGATTTCATTGTGGGTCTACCCCAAACAATGAAAGTTGATGATGCAATATGAGTTGTGGTAGATCGCCTTACCAAGTCAGCACACTTCCTTGCCCTAAAGACCACTTACAAGGTGTCAAATCTAGTTGAGTTTTATATTAGAGAGATATTATGTTTGCATGGCATACCCGGTTCCATCATCACTGATAGAGACCCAAAGTTTACTTCCAAGTTGTGGAAGCAAGTTCAAGAGGAACTTGGTACAAGGTCGAAGTTTAGTACTGCTTATCACCCCCATATGGATGGTCAGTCAGAGAGGACGATCCAGACATTAGAGGATCTGTTGAGAGCTTGTGTGTTCGATTGGGGTGGATTGTGGGAACAATACTTACCTTTAGCTGAGTTTACCTACAACAACAGCTACCAAGCCAATATCGAGATGCCTCTGTATGAAGCTCTTTATGGGAGACCATGTCGATCACTACTTCATTGGGATGATGTCAGTGAGAGGACCTTGTTGAGGTTACATGAAATCCAAGTGTATGTTGATAAAGTCACTTTAATCAAGTAGAGGATGAAGAGAGCCTAGGATCGACAGAAGTCATATGCTGATGCGAAGCGGACTGACGTGCAGTTCACTATGGGAGAGCATGTATTTCTGAAAATCTGACCGCTCCGAGCTATAGCCAAGAATAGAGGAAATTTGAGTCCCCGATACGTGGGTCCATTTGAGGTATTAGAATGGATTGGTGAAGCTGCATATCATTTGGCATTACCCCCTCAGTATATTATGATGCATGATGTGTTTCACGTGTCCAATCTGAAGTGATATGTGCAAGATCCGAGCCATGTGCTGAGCATTGAGCCTATTGAGCTTCAAGGGAAGCTGACCTATCCTGAGTCACCTTTGCAGATTCTAGATACCAAGGTGAAAGAACTCAGATGTAAGAATATAGAGATGGTAAAGGTTCTTTGAAAGCACCATGGAGAGGATGGGGCCACATGGGAGCTGAAGACGGACATGGAAAAAGCATATCTTGACTTGTTTGTTTGATTGTTGAATTTTGAGGGCAAAATTCCTATAAGGAGGGGAGGATGTTATAACCTCACTTTTCCTAAACTATGTAATCAGATTTGTAATCTCGTTTTTATGATAAATGAAATCAATGGTTGATTTATTTATTTGTATTGGATGGATTTCATTTACAATAGCCTTGTTTGGTTGCTTAGTGGGCTTTATTGGCTATTGAGCCCAATTATAAGAAAAAGAAAGATAAAAGAAAAAGGAATTTATTTAATATAAGGAATAAGTAAGATAGAGATAAATGAATAAGGGAAAAAGGCAAAGGAATATTTCCTAAAATGGGATTTTGTGCCTTTAGGGTTCCTTGAGGTCCACGGAATCCAAGCTGATAAGATAATGACAAAAGAAAGAGGAAATATCAATTAATTTGGTTTTATTAATGAATAACTTACATATGAAGGAAACACCCTTTTCATTTAGAATTTGGGTTTCAAATTTAATACACGAGTAGATAATGCCAAGATAGTTTCCTCTAAAATTTGAGTGAAAAATAATAAACGAGGAGAGAGATATGATTTTCACAAGATTCCATTATTTAATACCCTTTTTCCCTCATTTTTAAGAAATTAGAAATAAGGGAGCTATAACAACCGTTGGATGCCCCGCGTGGTCCAAAGGATCATGGATCCAATGGTGTTTTTCCATCGCCCACCTCGAGTGAGAGAAGGGAAGATAGAGGGAAACTGAGATTTCCCAATGTGATTTCCTCACATTTCTTCCCACTTGCCCCAAATCCAAGACCACGAGGGTCTTTGGGAGGTGATTCCACGCATAACTGACCCTATTCTTAGGGTCTTCCAAGGTTTCTAGAGGAAAATCCCAATTGGGCTGATGGACAGGCGGTGACGAGGGTAGGGAAACCCTAATGGAGCCCCCAAATCCTATAAACAGACCCCCCTCTCAATTCCTCACATCATCGCGATCCCAAACGGTTGCCTATCGAGTCCTAGCTGTCTCTCTACCTCTAGATCAATCCCTCTCTGGAGAGAGCTCCACCTCGACGCTGCCATGAGTCGAGCGTCAACAAAGGAAGAGGATGACGAGAAGTGATCATCCGATTGTGTTCCACTGTGGTCTCGCGAAGAGATCCAACAGTCTTAGGCTCGGCCAGCTTAGTTACCTTGTGAGTGTTGTCGTGTGACACAGATCATCAGATCCAAAGGGTGGACCAGCGGACTACTGATTGAGCGGCCCCAGATTTTTGGTAAATTGCCCTCTTTGCTCAAATATTCCTGAAAATATGTTTTCCTTGTAAAATTCGTAGAAATTACAAGGAAGCTCTAATGACAAAACTTAATATATGAAAGTTGATCAGAAAAATACGAGGAACACAATAAAAATGGTTTGAGAAGCTAATTTCGTTTCTATATGCAAAATTATGTTAAGTTGATGGAAAATGTATTAAAATTTGGTTAGAAACCCTTATTGAGGTTAATGAATGAATCTATGAGGCATAATAAGGTAATTCAAGTAGTATTAACTTGTTGAATGATAATGGTAGATTCTAATCTGATTTTGATGAGAAATTGCATGAGTTAGGGTTATAAACCAAGAATGTAAGATCATGGATCTAGAAACCCTAATTTAGGGTAAAAGAAGAGAAAACTATGTTTAATTTGAAATATATGGAAAAGGTTGATAAATGTTGTTCCTAAGCCTACTAGGAGAGATAGGATGTGAAACTTATGGTTTATAAATAGTTTTGTCTAATTAGGGTTTGTGGTACTAAAAGTAAAGGCAAAACCCTAATTGCAAGTGAAACCCTAAAAAGGGCTAGAAATCCCAAAAAGGACTAGAAATCCTAAGGAGCAAGTTGGTTTGGATAGATCCTGATAAAAGGAAATTGTATGTTTATTTCAAGATTCTTGTACTTGCTTGCTTGATTGGATTTCCCTACTTAGTTGATTCTATCTCAAAAACCAGTAGTACATGTCCGATTTAGTTTCACAGAGCTTTCTCGAATGATTGATCGAATTGAATGCAACCCAACTGTTAGATGTTCATTTAAGCAAATCTTTAAAGTCACTATGATTATCACAATGAATTATAAATCCACATTCTCGCACCTAAATGCCACCCTTATGTATGATGTGTGACCAAGCCCTAGAGGGAAGGTCAATTAGGTCAAGCCCAAGAGGGAAGACCATTGGGCACTATGCGAGGTGACTCCAGGCACTAGGCTCAGGATGGAGAAGGTGGCCTTATGTTCCTTATATGACTATTGGGCACCATGAGAGGTGACCCCAGGCACCAAGCCCAGGATGGAAAAGGTGGCCTTATGTCTAGTGAAAAGGAAAAACCCTAGAGAGGGTATTCCAAGGAGGGCAAAAGTGGTGGAGAATGTCACAATGAAAACGTAATTTGGATTGTTAAATAACTTAATGGTGATATTTAGGTTGTTAGCAATATTTGTGAAATTTTGGTTGTCCCCACATACCGACATATTCATTTATGCTGACTGACATTTTGTTTGTCGACCTTTTAGATACAATATAAAAGGACAAATAGTAAAGTGATACATTGTGAATATATGAATTAAATTACAAGGAGGATAAGTTAGAATAGACTCCAGTTGTGAATAGAAGTCTAGAAATCCAAGATTTTAAAAAGGTATGTAAAGTTTTATTTTATTCCAGCTTTTCAGTATAGTTTTGGTAGAATTTAGTAATTATTATTGATTATTTGTCGAATCATTGATCTAGAAAATTGGGATAATGGCATTGACCTTTTGGTCTCCCTTAATTGGGGGTTATCGGGAGGCGGGGTCGTTACATGCATCCTATTAGATGTACATTGACTAGTCAGACTTAATAATCACTAAAACATGTATTTTGCCTCTTTCCTCTCCTCTGTCAAATGCCAATTGTGATTATGGAACCGATCCTATAAAATTCAAATATAGAGAATCAAATACATATACAATCAATGCCTCATATAGATCAAGTTAATGAATTTCATGATGGTGATCATCAAATATGACTAGGAGTTTTGTTTTTCATTCATGCATTTGGTCCCATATCTCAATCCATGACATGTGACAAAAATAGTGTGTAAATGGTAAAATGAGCTAGGTTTGATGTTTCCTATCTCAATGTGTGTGAAAATGAAAGAAGGGGATTGCCATAAAACATTAGAGTGTTATTTCATAGGAGAACTCTTATTTTCTATATTTTAGCTATTAAATAGGAGCACCCTTTTTTTCCTTTACCCTTGGTGTATTTGGGGAATATGGTGGTAGGAGTGAAGTAGAGTGTTGTCCACCCCAAGCTTTTAGAGGGTGGCTAAGGCTTGATCGATTTGTGCTTTTTATCATCTTCTCGTGAGGGGAGAGTTATGAATGGTGAAAGGCAAATGGATCAAGAGGGGGTCACTAGTTTGGGTTCCAATATGATATTACTTGGATGAACATTACTGCAACATACATAATCAATCAATGACACACCAAATGATTGAACAAATACAAAAATGACAATTTTATCTTTACAATTGACAAATGCTAAGTAGTGATGGCTTGTTAAGATCACAATTCAACCAAACATTTCACAAACATGAAAAAGGTGATTTACTTGTCTAAAGACCAAGATTAAGGACATTTACAATAAATCCTAAAATGATACCATGTATCTATCAAAGATAAAAAAATTCATTTCAAAATGTAATGATTGGGTTAATACATGATTTTAGACAAGAAGATTTGTGTTTCGACGAAATTGGCCAAAATGGTGCCAAATGCTCCTATTCATGCCAAGATTTATACTACTAAGCAAAAAAGAGTAGGAGAATGAATCCTAACTAGTCATACCCAAGTTAGTTAACAAAAAATATGTGTAGCACAATGTGAGATGGTATTACAAGGAAAAGTGCACAATTTTGATTTATTTTGAAAGAATACACAAAAATGCAAGGACTTTAACTATATGCCAAGAAAGGACACAAACATGCAAATGAAAGGTCAAATTGGACAAGTGTAGTGGTCCATCAAACAATTCATCATTTCAGGTAAAATATAGATCAAAGGCACAAAACAAAAGAAAGGCTTACTACCTTACCACCCCAACATTTTAAACCATATTGTCCTCAACATGAAATTGAAGATTAGAATGATAGGGTAATGACCATGGAGATTTTGTCGATAAGAATTGATGTCTATAGATCCATGTGCTACATAATTGGGTTGGCTGGTGGAAAATACATCCGTCCTATGAAGAATGGCCATTATGGGCAACTCTCAACATGACCACAATGAATAGAACGATTGTGGTGGTCAATTCATGTAGTTTTTTAGTTCACTAAAAAAATCTTCTCATTTTGGAATATCACGTGGCTTTGCCACTCCATGGCCCATTCTTCAAAGAAGAGTTTATATTCTAAGATGAATCAAAGCCAATTAAACTATTAGGTATGGAATATTAGTGTGTTTCTTGGAAAGCTTATAATAACAAAGATATAAATAAATGGGGTTTGAATGAATAGGATCTCAGATCAACATTGGTTGTCTCCCACAGGTGCTAAGCTTCATGCCTTCATCCATGATGAAGTTCCTTCAATGAATAAACTATTTAAAATGTTTTGAATCCTTTCTTGAAGTATAGGGCTTTCTCATTTGTATTCAATATTTTTCCCTAATCCCATTGATCATGTAGGTCATCAAAATGATCATCTTCATCTATGGACTTCTCTTCCTCTTATCTTTCTAAAGACTTAAGGATGTTTATAATCAGCTTCATATGCATGACGGATATCATTATCCTACTTTGTGCATGTGGATATTGGCATCAAGTGTTGCCAAGAAGGGTCTCTCCAAGATTATAGAGATCTTCACATCCTTAAAAATCCATATCAATACCAATGAGATCTACTAGAACGTTGCAATCATTTCTTAGTTAGCATCACTAAGACATCATCCACCCTTCCTTTAGGCACTTTGATAGAATGATCCACCAATCTAAGGGTGCCATTGGATCACTTTATCTTACCTAGTACCATCTTAACATAGACACTATATGGCATCAAAGTCACACTAGATTTTAAATCAAGAAGAGCTAGGTCTATGATGCATGTGCTTATGTAACAATGTATGATAGTGGCACCAGGATCTTTCCTCTTCTTAGGAGGGGTGAGTTGTAGAATAGAGCTCACTTTATCACTGAGCTTGACTTTCTTTGACATTATTTCTATTAATTTCCTATTAAAAGTGCACATATCCTTGAGGAACTTCACAAAGAGGGTATTTTCTTATTAACATCTAACAACTAAATATCAATCCATACTTTCTTGAAGGTTACTAGGAGGTCTTTAGTGTGATTTTCTTTCTTTTGGAGGTGGAAGGTTCTTCAAAATCATTGGGGTATGAGGGAATTCATGCACCTTTCTTATCAACACAGAATCGTCGGGTAACAAAGGAATCTTAGTATCATCATTCATTATCACAACATCTCCTTAGTCACCTATGCAAGTGTCACTGCCATGCATAACATTATTACCAATTGTCCTTTTCATCATCATTTCACCAACATATCCTTGGTTCACATGATCATTGCTTGTTTGAATCATTGGCTGCTCATTAACTCTTCCACTCCTTAGAATTGTCACATCATTGACTTGCTCATGGTGAAGAGGGGGGCATGTTGCTGCTTCTAAGGAGGTGGAGGTCGTCCTTGGTGCTGGAAATGACGTGGAGGGGAGTATTTATAGTGATAGGTGTGTTGGTATAGTGGTTTTGGTGGTGTATATATTAAGGTTTTGGAGAGCACTGAAGTTGATATATGGGTTGCACTTGCAATTGTGGTTGACTACAAGAGTCTTGAAGAACACCCATTGGTACACTTACATTGTTGGAATTCACCATGGGTTGGGAAGGAAGTTTCCCTTACACATGGAGGGCAAGTGTTAAGGATAGCCAATCAATTCTTTTCTCAAGTCTTGTCACATTCTTTTCAACCTCATCAAAGATTTTATAATATATGGAGGACTTCATCTTCAAACCTTGAATTATATCTTTGACCTTATTGTTCTCGATTTCTATGGGAGTGAAGGCCCTTCACCTATTCATCAAATGACTCAATAGAATTATTAGAATGACTAGGAGCACTTCCCACTCAACTCTTCATCATCAACATGAATCTTCATCATTTGTGGGCTTGAATCATTTGGACATGAGGGTGTAACACTAATGGCATGGCCACAATCATTAACCACACTAGAATCTCTAGGCCTATAATTTTGTATCAAGAGATTAAATAAAGTCCATTATTAGGAAGTTTTTCATAGGAGTAAAATGATTAGGAAGTCTATCATAGCTTGACCCATTTGACAATCACCAGAGTATAATGATTAGGAAATCTGTCATATGAGAATCTCATGGTGAGGGCACTCTCTCAATACTTTTTGGAATCTCTCCCAAGAATAATTAAATCTAACATTTTCGTTTCCGATGAAATTGACTATGGACCATCTCATGTGTGTCAACTAATCAATTTATCCTAACCAATTTCTCTCCTCTCCTGACGATTCTTTCTAATCTTCATATTGTGACTTCCTTAGTTGATATTATGCCTCTTCGTATAATTTGTCTCTTAGTACACCTATATGTATGAAGGGCACTTTACATTATTCCATTTTGTATTGTGTCTCTTTGTATTACCCCTATATAAGAGGTTTATATGTATATATATTGACCTATTGGCCTCATAGTAATACACAAGTATTATTCATAACATGATATCATGAGCTAACGCTAGATTATTTTTTTATTTATTCTTTCAAATCGATCTCTCTACTTTTGTCAATTTTTTTGCCCACCCACCACTCCTGTCACCGCTTCCTTTTGGTGGTCGTTGTCTCCATCTGCTACAATGACATTACAATTATGCCAAGCTTTAATACATGGCTTGTGTTAGATGAAGTATAACTTTTGGAATATCATATAGTAAAACAATGTGATTTTGAAATGATGCTTGAAAAATTGCCTATGTAAACTCTAGAAAATACAATTCGAGTCTGAAGTATGTTTTGGGTTGAATAAAAAAGTACAGTTGGAGTTAACATCCAGAAGCGATGGCAGAGCCTCCGCTAGGGTTCCCACGAGGGGGCGGCGGTGGCGGCCGAGGAAGAGGCAGACGACTTGAAGGGAGAGGGGGACGCAACCATGAATCTGTGCGGGGAGACAACCAGCAGAACATCGACCATCCTCCTCCTCCTTTGAACGGGAACTTGCAGCAAGACATGGATACAACGCACACCCAAGAGAAATCCTACAGAGATGCCATGACAGGCCGCAAGGTGTCTAATTAGATTAAGTTCGTTTCTCCGGACACCTTGACCACGGTGGATATACATATCGATAGCACCGATGCACTTCCTGCCATCACAGTAAACCCAAACTCCATCCCGCAACTCTTAGATCCCTACAAGCATGCTATCATCATGAAGTTGTTGGGCAGAAGAATAGGGTTCCAGACCCTGGTGAACAGGTTATCAATCATGTGGTCCCCTTCTGACTCATTCAGAGCTATAGATCTGGAGAAGGGATAATATATCATCCAACTCGAAAACAACGACGACTTTGTGAAGGACATGACCGGTGGCCCGTGGGTGATCTTCGGCAACTATCTGTCGGTGCAATCATGGAACCCGAACTTCCGACCTTCTAAACAGATCCCCCGCAAAGTTGTGGTCTGGCTTAGGATCGTCGATTTGCCGGTATTCCTTTACAAGAATCAACTTTTGATGAGCATTGGGAATCTGGTTGGGAGGACGATCAAAGTAGATTCTACAACCATGACCGAAGATCGTGGGAAATTTTCTCGTCTGGCTGTTGAAGTTGACACCACCAAACCGCTCCTACCAGCCATCATCCTTAACGGCGAACAATATCGGCTCGAATATGAAAACCTACCAGTGGTCTGCATGAGATGTGGTAGGATGGGTCACGCAGACGCTGAATGCACCTTCGTCAAGCCCTTCATTCCTTCTGCACCCTCCATCTCAACAGAGGTGGTACCTCCTGCTCTCCCCATCTACACTCAGTCAATCCACGCTCCAAACCCCCAGCGAGCACAACGGGATGGACCTGCATCTAAACAACCAACACTCAAAGACAATCTCAAAGCACCTGCTGCACCAAACAAACCGAAACCAGGTGATGGCCCCAGTGGGGACGTAGCGGACAAGGACGGTGAGTGGCAAACTATTGTTTCAAAGAAAAATAAGAAGAAAACTATGAGGAACCAAGACATACAACCCAAGCCGCAGAGTGCTGCAAGTAACTCTGATGTAGTACTCATCGACGATGAAGTGTCGGTGGGTAGATACACAACCCCCAACGATGGCGGTGCATTCCAGTTTAAGAGTGCACTGGCGATCAGTTCAGATCAACCCCTCGACACCTTTGCATGGGGGGACAATGGTACTGGAAATGGTATCCTGTTAAGGAATAGAAAGGTGATATACCAAAGTGTCGTAGTAAGCCCGGGAAGGGACCACAAGAAAGGCAAGATCGCCCAGGCGGTCAGTGCCATGGGAGATTACCAACCCAGGAAGAAGCAATTACACTTTGATGATGGAAACCAGGTCATGGAGGATGCAAGCATTACCGAAGACACAGCAGAAGGATAGATCGAGGATACAGGACAGGCAGTGGGCCTGTGTGAGGCCATCAACTGATGGTCGACTCCCCACACCATTCCCTAACATCTGTATAATATGCCAAACATTATGTGCTAGAATGTCCAAGGAGCTTGCTCCAAGGACAAAACTCGTCTACTTAAAGAATACAAACTGTCGTAAAAACTCAATATTCTGGTCTTGATCGAAACCTGTTGTAGTGGCATCTCAGCAGACAATGTCATCAAGAAACTTGGTTACACTTCATCTCATCGAGTAGAAGCTCTTGGCTTCTCAGGCGGCATCTGGGTCCTTTGGGATGATTCACAATGCAAAGTCGATATCCTATATAACCACCGGAAATTTATTCGCTGCCGAATCAATGATTCCTGGAACATTACATTCGTCTATGGCAGCACAAGTCCCACTAAAGCCACTTCCTATGGACTAGACTGCATGAAATATCCACCATGCCTGGGCAGTGGTGGGTGATTTCAACACCATGCTCGACATAATAGAAAAAAAGGAGGAAAGCACTTCGATCACTGTAACAGTCAGTTGTTCAAAGAACTTCTCACTCATACAGGCCTTTCTGAGACCAGAATGTATGGCCATTACTACACCTTCAAGCGGCTCAGGCTGTTGGAAAAATTGGACAGAATCTTCGCCAATGATGAGTGGTTATCGACAGATGGTTGCTACAAAACCTCATTACTCCCAAGACTTCATTCTGACCACAATCCGATCCTAATTTCTAATATCAACCAATAGGCAACCAGGAAACCAGTCTTCAGAACCAATGCGAGCTGGTCTACTATGCCCGAGTTCCAGACGCAGCTTCTTCCACAATGGGACGTGCACCTGTCTTTCCCTAAAGCCCTAAAGATCTTCCAACAAGCTACCCTTAAGTGGGAAAATTCCCAAAGGCATACTAAAAACAAGGCAAAGAGGAACATCTTGGCCAAGATAGACAAATGTCAGGTACACGATGCTAATACTCCAAATCATGCTAATGATTTACTTTCCATTTCTCTTGAAGAACAATACAATAATATCCTACTCTAAGAGGAACTCGATTGGCAGCAAAAAGAACACATCACCTGGCTCCAGGTAGGCGATGGGGATACAAAGTTCTTTCAAAGTTATGTCAAGGCTAGACGACATTTTGCTAAAATCAGTAGGCTGCAAAACAATGAAGATGTATGGGTGGACAACCCGCGGGATCTCAAAGTAATAATAAATAGTTATTTTCAAAAGCTTATGACAGTCGACCCACTGGCCATAGGGCAACATGAAGCTATTATCAGTTTTCCCGGCTGCTTTGAACAACTATCTGTCCAACATATGAATTTTTTAGCCCGCATGTCGGGTGCTGATGAGATCAAACATATTGTCTTCCTTGTGTCGCCATCCAAAGCACCTGTCCCTGATGGAGTGTATACGGAATTCTTACAATCTAACTGGGGGAAGCTCAACACCTCAATTACTATGACTGTACAAGAGGCATTCAAAATGGGGAACATTGACCACAGTCTTGCTGAATCATATATGGTCCTCATTCCAAAGAAAAAGAAACCTTTGAAATGCTCAGACTTCAGGCCAATATCCTTAAACAACAGCTGCTTTAAACTCATCTCCAAAATTCTGGTTGAACGTCTCAAAAGGCACCTTAAGAACTGCGTTTCAGACACGCAATCAAGCTTTATTCTAGGCAGGAGAATCAGTGATAATATCCTTCTGGTTCAGGAGGTTATTCATTCTATGAAACAAAAGAAGGGGAAGACCAAATGGGTCACCATTAAACTCGACTTGTCAAAAGCTTTTGATAAGATGAGATGACCTTTCATTGAAGATGCTTTAACCAAAGTTGGACTTCCTAGCATCACTATAAGGCTGATCATGAATATCGTCACCTCAGGTCATACTTCTATTCTGTGGGAAGGTGCTCCTCTTGATTCTTTATGTTCCTATCAAGGCGTGAGACAAGGAGACCCCTTGAGTCCCTACCTGTTCATTCTATGTATGGAACGAGTCTCTCAAGCTATCAATAAGGCAGTTTCAGATGGCCATTGGAAGCCTGTCCGCCTCACACGCCATGGCTTGCCCCTTTCACACATTTTCTTCGCAGATGACATATTGTTGATGTCGGAAGTAAATTCAACTCAGGCAACACACATCATGGAAATACTCAACTCCTTCACTACTGCTTCAGGTCAGGAAATATCCAAGCAAAAATCATGTTGTTTTTTCTCCGCAAACACGAGCAAAGTAGAGAAAAGGTCCTTCTGTCAGAAAATTGGCATTAGTCACACGGAATATTTGGGTCATTATCTTGGAGTACCCATCCTTCACCATAGAATCAACAAAACTACACATCAGTAAATAATTTCCACCATCCAGGAACGCATGACTGGACGGTCTGTGAGATATCTCTCTTTGGCTGGGCGTATAACACTGGCAAAAGCAACACTCCAATCTATACCATCCTATGCCATGCAAACAGTTAAACTTTCTCCTCATCTCTACGATGACATCAATATGCAAGTCAAGGATTTCATTTGGTCTGCTGGACGGGACCAAAAGAAGTTATCTCTGGTTTCCTGGAAGAAAATCACCTCACCTAAAGATATGGGTGGGTTGGGAATCAAAGATACCCGTGATCAAAATACTACTCTCATGCTCAAGAATGTGTGGTACTTCCTCAATAATCATTCATCACCTTGGGTGAAAGTGATGCAGGAGAAGTACATGTGTAAATGGAACCTTCAGTAAAAAAACCAGTTCTTCTGCTTGGGCCTTCATCAGAAAACATATTGCCCTCCTTTCAGGAATCAGCCATAAAGCAATCATCTCAGGCACCACCACAAATGTCTGGAATGACAAATGGATACATGGGGAAGCTATTTCAAAAATACACCCGACCTGGTACATCCCACCAGAACTTCACGACCTGAAGGTCAATTCAATGCGTCTTGACAACGGAGAATGGGACTTTGATTTTATCAATACCTATCTCCCACTAGGAACTGGAGAATGACTAAAATCAATCCCACCGCCTACTGAGGGGGCCAACGAAAATAGCTGGGTTTGGCCTTTTGTAGATACCAGAGAGTTCTCAGCTAAGTCCGCTTACACATGGTTGAGATCCGAGAAGAACATACAAACTCACAGGGACTGGGATACGATCTGGCACGTCAACATTCCAAATCGTCTACACATTTTCATATGGCTCCTACAACATGGCGCTCTACTCACAAATGCAGAGAAGCATCGTAGGCATCTTGATGTTGATATCACGTGTAGCATATGTGGAAATGCCCCAGAGATCTTGCTCCACTGCCTGCGTGACTACCAACCCAGAAGATAAACCTGGACTAGCTTCAGAATGGGAACAAATTTCTTTACTACAAATGAGGAAGAATGGATCCAACAGTTGATATCAGATACCACTCACAATTCTACTCACATACAAACCATTATAACGGTATGGCATCTTTGACAGGTTAGAAATGACAAAGTGCACAAGAACCTCTTGTTCAATCTACACAAGAGTGTTCATTTTAAACATAATAGTTCCTCAACTGCAATCCAAAGGAAACACCAAACACACCATACTGTCCAGGCCAGATACCTACAATGCAGTGATCTTTGTGGATGCGGCATATAACCACACATCCACTAAGGCAGGTGCCAGCATCCATATCATCGATAATACAGGGAGGTGCTTGAGCGGACGAGGAATTCCTTTCTACTCATCATCAATCCTTGCTTCTGAGATTTATGCCATTCTCCTCGCAAGTGATCTATGTCAAGAGTTCAGGCTGTCAAATGTAATCATGCTCTCAGATTCAAGCCTAGCAGTAAGCATGCTAAACAATGAAGAACCACCAACTCGTCATCTCCAGCCACTCTGGAGGAAATTTCAACCCATCAGAACTAGTATTCAGATTGTGATACTTCATGTCCCTCACACTTTGAATAAGGTTGCTGATGAAGTAGCTAACAACACCTTACGTTCTTTTTTACCTTGTAACTTGAGTTTATTCAAGACACCTTGGCTTAGCTCAGACCTGAATGTTAACCTAGATCTGTTTTGGACTGCACTAGAGAGCAATATGAATAAAATTTAATCTCTAGTATTTGCAAAAAAAAAGTACAGTTGGAGTTAAGAGAGAACAAAAGTTCTATGGGTTTATGTTTATGCAGATATTATTATTCTAATTACAGTAAAATGTATGGGTTTGATGCTTTTTGTATGAAGTTTGAACATATTAGTATGATGTTTGTTTGATGGTCTTCTAACTTTATCTAGCTAGTTTCAAATGGAAGAGAATTACTATGTATGACATGTTGTATCACAATCATATATATGCAGATAATGATTGTAGTTAGCTTCAGTAGGTGCTCATTCCATCTAATAAATAACTATCTCAACTGAAGAGTAAATACATGAAGCATAAGGTAACTACTTGAATAGAAAAGTAACTATGAGAATGATAGAGTAATAGTCTACACTAAAAAGTAATTCTATGTACTGTAGAGTAATTAAATAATATATAAAGTAATTGTTCATGAAAAAAGTAACAAGATTCTGAAATGTATATACTAAGGTACAACTATCTAAACATAAGGTTTAACATTTTTTATGATATTGAGGCTAAAATAGCAAAGTATGATCGTTCCAGATATAAATTGACTATATGAACTGAAAAGTAACTCTACCGACTTAAAAGTAACAACATGATGTACCATGTAACTATATCAAATCAAAAGTAACATTGTGGTAAAAAATGTAACTACTAGACATTATTAAGTAACATTGGGTACACAAGAGTAACCTAGAGTTCCATGATGTAACAAAAAGTGATTCTTTCTCTTTTCAGAATGGTCTTGTTCAATAAGAATGGTCCTATTATATATCTGAGCTATATATCAGAGAATGATGACTTTCATTATGATCAACATGTTCATAAGGTTAAACAGATTTTTGTAACGCTGAACAACAAAGTGTGATTACTCTAGCTATAAAGTAACAATGTGAACAAAAACGTAAATATGGCAACTGAAAAGTAACACTTTGAATAAAAAAAGTAAATGTGTCATGTAAAATGTAACTTATTGAACTGGAAAGTGACTCAACAATATGAAAAATAATTGTGGAAATTACAATGTAACTATCAGACATATTTGTTAATTTTGGGTCCACAAATGTAAGAAATAGTTACCAAAAGTAACAACAAGCCGTTCTTGGTAAAAATGTAACTATATGAAGATAACATTTCACAATTATTATGTGGCAACTGCTAAATAACAAATTGTCGTATTTGTAGTTATAAAGTAAATCTTTGAATATTTAAGTAATTGTATGAACTAAAAAATAACACGAACAACTCAAGCATAACAGGTGCACCCATAATGTATCGTATTACCACAAAGAGTAACTATATGGTACAAAAAGTAACCTTTTGACATAAAAATACGTTTATGATTGAAATGTAACAGAATTATCCTAATCTTGAGTAAGGACTA
This sequence comes from Alisma plantago-aquatica, assembly GCA_963693085.1. NCBI lineage: Eukaryota > Viridiplantae > Streptophyta > Magnoliopsida > Alismatales > Alismataceae > Alisma > Alisma plantago-aquatica. The sequence goes on along the minus strand of OY856412.1, from coordinate 1,134,802,151 downwards.
GTTTGTAACAAGAATGATTTCTCCGATCTAATACTAAATAATAGATATAGAGAAAATGAATGCACAAATATGATATGTAACAAAAAATGGAAGAACATATCACATGACCACCAAACTTTGAAGAATCTTTAACATATATTTGAATTTGATACATACACAACTCCATAGAAAATAGTAATAATAAAATTGAAGTGTAATCAAATGTGAATTGCAACTGTCACAAAGTACATTTGAACCATTACATTTACATCAACTTTTAACATCACTCACACACAAAAAAATTAGATAACATTACACTAAAAGAACTTAATAATCAACTCCAACAGCAGAAGTAACAGTAGATCCGCGTCATGAAGCCAGCATCAGAAGAAATATTAGCAACAATAATACAGTAGAGCAACGAGCATCATTACAGATCATCCAAGGCAAGTAACATATCAATCAAGAACACCACGATCCAGAAAAGTATCTCTGTGAATAGAAAAGTAAGCATGAGAATAGAAAAATAACTATGTGAACTAAAAAGTAATTTTGTATACTGGAAAGTAATTATTGGACATATAAAGTAACTCTAGGTCAAAAAAGTAACAAAATGTTCTAAAATGTAACTACAAAGGAACACTTACAGATGAACCACTACAAAAATTCCAACCCCAACTTTCAAGAAAGAACATGCTCAGTTCCTACACAAAAACAAAACAAAAAGAAAGTTAAGACAACAACTATGTAATTTCCAAAATATATCTACTTAGTAGGTAACACATATACCTATTTCTTTGAAGGATAATTTCTGCTTAAATGATTGACACGTATTGTAAGCAACTTTTACACTGTCTCATTTTTGACTGAGAAATTTTAACTCTAGATTTATACTCCACATCAGTCTCTCTAGGTCTTCCTTTAGTTTTGGAAATACTAAGAATGTTGACCTTGACAACAACAAAACAAGTTGTATTAGAACCAGTTACACCAACATCAACAACATCTAATTCCACAACTCCTTCTACAAAGCAATGAGACTGTCATGACATATATCTATAGCGTTGTTCCTGCACGATATGTTCATAATTGAATTAAAAGCAAAAATCAGCTAAAGTGATGCATAATAGATACTTTTCCAAAAACCAAAGGGTGATATCTATATCCCTTGCTCCATCTCATATATATATATATATACATATATATATATATTTATATATGTATATATATATATGTATGTATGTATATATATGCATATATATACATATATTCATATATATATATATACATATATATACATATATATACATATATACATATACATATATATATATACATATACATATATATACATATATATACACACATATATATACACACACACACACACATATATATATATATATATATATATATATATATATATATATATATATATATATATATATATATATATATATATATATATATATATATATATATATATATATATATATATATATATATATATATATATAGAATGTTCATTCAATACCCGTGCGGGTAGCCTAATTTTTTGTTACCACACATCCAAAAGTGTAACTATATGATACACGAAAGTAACTCTAAGATCAAAAGAGTAACTATATTGATAAAAGAGTAACTATATGACTGAAAAAGTAACTGCGCAGAAAATATACAGTCAGTAAATATATGGATGTATTTTTCAATTTTGGTGGGACAAATGATATTATTTTTGGATGAAATTTTTTGGGGAGCTAGATAAAATGCTCCTCTACAATTGCGAAATTTTTTTTAAAAAATGAGAGGAAGGGTGTGGGTAGCTACCGACGTGGGTATTAAAGATGAACATACATATATATATATATATATATATATATATATATATATATATATATATATATATATATATATATATATATATATATATATATATATATATATATATATATATATATGGGTCAGGAAGAGTGCAAAAATCATGACTCTTTAGATAAGAAAGAATGTGCCTACATTGAATTCCTTTGAATTCTAACAGGAAACAGTTACATGATATCATATCCGTAGATGAATCTTTCTTCAAAACATGAGAACAACTAGAACCACCAACGCGGTAGACCTCAAACACACCTTCATCATAAGTATCCTTTAAGTTATACACCATACTTTGACGAACATCAGATTGAAAGATCTTAAAAATATACTTTGTGTATATACCTCTCATTTGCCTCTCCAAAGGCCACAATGAAGCCAAAGACATATTGTTGTACTTATCGTCAAAATCATTGAAATTTTCTATCTCTCGCACATGAGAATAAGCAGTCTCCAAGCTACAAACAAGTTCAAAGAGTGTTTTTCTATTGTTGATATGGCTTCTAATGAATGCATTAAGGCTCTCACTTATTTGGTTTGTCCTCATGTCAACAAAGAAAGAATCCTGAATAAAACATGATACCCATTTCCACCGCATGACATACACATCACAAAACAAACTAATGGACAATAAGCTGTTCTCTTCAACTACAAAACTTCATCTCTCTTCAGAGTCATATGTATCATCTACATTCCAGACACAATCATTCAAATTAAGCATTAATGATCTGATCCTTGTTAGGTACTCCACCATGTTTAGAGGGGAGTTTCAGTAGAATGTGACAGGTGAAAAAATGATGATTACATGGTCGAAAAGCAGTAATGATCCAAGATTCATTACTGGGTCTTGATCAGTTATGATGGAGACTGGCTCTTTGGCAAAACACAATTAATATTGATTGAAACCCATAAGAATGACTCATACTTCTCATCTGACAACAAGGCTAAAGAAAATAACATTGTTTTGCAGTAGTGATCAACCACTACCAAACATTCCAAAATCCATTAATACTTATTGGTACGATAAGTGGTATCAAATACAATGCCATCACCAAAGAGCGCATATCAATAGAAACTGGATTAGACCAAAACAAATGTGTCAAGAAACCATCATAATGTTTTCTATACATATAAAAAATTTAGAATCTAAGAATTTGAAGATTGCAAAATGATCTAACATCATATCCACATCATATTTAGATGGATCATTTCTCTTACTATTGAGGTGTCCATGATCTTGTCTACTTGTAAATGTCAACTTTTTATAACCACCAGACTCGGTTGTTATTAATGCAAGTTTTTTGGAGACATGAATGTTTGCTTGACTCATAGAAGAAATAATCTCTTTTTGAGTTTGGTCAAGTTAAGAATTATACTTCAAGTAGCACAAGTGAGCATCATCAAAACAAGATCATGATTGTGTTCATCAACAAAAGCAGTAAAAACCCATTTTAATGAGGACTTTTCTAGTGTAAATCGGATCATGGCTTTGCACCCACACCTTTTCACAGAACGCTTATGCTTCTTGAACAACTTCTCATGTAGATCGCCAACTTCATCACAAACAGGGCTAAAAAATATTTGGATCTCTTAGACCAACTAATATGACCTTGCTTATCACAAACCAAATCTTTAGCAAGCAAAATTGTGGTACCTCATTCATAACGAATGTCATCTTTCCTAACATTAAACCCAATCATACAAGCATATCTAGAATAAAAAGATATACCATAATCTAAACTTTTGAATTTAATTCCAATTCTAGAGATATCAGCTGAGGACATAGTAACATCGTCAAAAGATGAAAAATAGTGAACTTTACCATCATCACAGTAAATCATATCATTATTAGCATCAGTATCGAGACTCTGATCCATAACAGAAACAACTTGTAGGAAAACATGCATAAAAACAATGCATAAATGATTGATAAATAGACATACAAAAATCCACTTCAGAAAACGTAAAAAGGGATGATTATTGTTGGAACAAATTAGGTAGAAAAGACACCAATTTCATGTACATACTCATCCAACTATGTTTTATTATAAATTCATTTCATACAATAGAAAAATAATGAATTCATTAACTACCTATATGTATTACAATAGTTAATTGCAACAAATACATTACAGTTACTAATCACATTCAGTAGTATGTCAATGAAATGTGCCCCATGTGTATAAAACACTACAAAGTACATATCTAAACATAACTACATATCTAAAAATGATTCCAACAAGGACAAGTAACAACAACAACTAGAAATTAACTATCTGAACTTTAAATTCACAGAGTGAACAATAAAGTAACTATTTAATAAAAAGAGTAACTGTTGGTAAACAAAGGTAATTGTGTGTAACATAAAGCAACTCCAATGAAAGAAAAGTAAATAGTAAAACAAATTGTTTGATTTTGATATTAAACTATACATCAGGTTTCATTGAAGCTCCATCAGAGTGAATAGTACTCAAGATGAATAAATAGAATTTCCATCAGATTCAGAAAAGAAAAGATAGAAACTCAAGAGGAAGCTGAATAGAAAAAGGATGTGCGAATGAAACAGGACATGATGGAGAATTCAATCTTCAAATAGGTTGATAGTCTGTCACGTATAGGGAAAAGGTGTGGAAGAGACATGGGATGCCTGGTTGTCACCTTAGCAGCGTCGTCATCATCAATGTTTGTAATCTAGGCAACATGCTTCTCGTCCCACCACCAACAAAACGTCCTCAACCTAGAAATCAGAGATGCGGGAAATTAGAGATGTTCACCGTCTTCGGGTGCAGAAATTGTTGTCGACGTCATCAATGTTCGCCGTCTTCGTATGCGGGAAATCAGAGATGAAAATCTTCAACCTGTTCAAGAAGACGACATAATCAAAGAAAGTGGGAGCCAAAAAAAAGGAAGAGTGAGCCCAATAGAATAAAGCTGGAACCAGTATTTATGAAATTGCCACTGTATCTTTAGAAACGGGTAGCGTAGCTACAACACCTGCATAGGTATAAATGAACAGCCATATATATATATATATATATATATATATATATATATATATATATATATATATATATATATATATATATGTGTGTGTGTGTGTGTGTGTGTGTGTGTGTGTATGTGTGTGCGCGCGCGCGCGCAAGACATTTTTGGTGCGAGGGTGAGAGGCAGAATTGCTGACCGCTCATTCACATTTCTTCATATCAAAGACGTAGAGCATTAAGTGAAACATGTGTGGCAGCAAATGTTGTAAGACGCACAAGCCATTGGTAGGCTAGTAAAAAAGTATTAAAAGTTACATGTCATGTCAACCACATAGCTCTTCGAATTCATGTATTTTCTATTCTCTGAAAGCTACTCATTTTCCCTCCGTATGTAGAATGTTGTGTCGTGGGAAATTACACGTATATTTTTCTTCTGTATAGATAACATCCAATGTTTGGATCGAATGTCAATTTTAGAACCGCCAACAGTAACTACTTAATTACTATCAAATAACCTGTAGTATACACGGACTTCAGAATATGATCATTCTAAACACTATAAGCATACACGACTTGGTCTAGTCAAAAGATGATATTCGACTAGTATTGTACCAGACACAAATTTTGTTTCATTCAATTATGTTTGTACATTAGAAAATATAATGTTGTACCATAAATGGTGTCAAGGAAAACAAACAAGTAAAAAAAACGATAAAGATGGTATCATCTGGATTTTCACATACCCAAGAGAATGATGATTTTTTCCCTTGTATCAGTGTCATTGTATGGGTCTTTCGGGAGTCATCACGTTAGAGCAACCATGTGCTTTATCTTTTGTGACATTGGTTCGCTGCATTCCTAACTCTAGATGATTAGTATACTTTGAAGACTTTCGATACATTATTGCTTCACTTTGTTTTGCCAAAGAATAAGGAGACAAGATTGGAGTTAATAGGCAATAAAGTTGTGAGTAAGATAATAATAAAGAAAAATACATACGTTGATCTTGTTTCGACTAATGTCCTACCAAACAGAAAGTGAAGAAAGATGAAGAAGAATAGTATATGACAAGGGAGGGATACCGAGGGAACCGACCTTGACTCTCACACACCCAAAAAATATGGTGATGCCTTACTAGCACCAATAATGTAACCATTCAAATTATTCTCAACATTGGCATGTCGAAGTGGTCTCCTCCTTCACCTCTTTAGACCTTGGTTCTCTCAAGCTCCCGCGATGAGCACCAAGCGATGGCCACTATGTATAAAATGAAATTACTATGCCTAGCAACCCATACTTATTTATGTTATAGAATACACCATGATTTTATAATACTTCAATATAGGATAAAGAACATATTTCTTATGTAAATGCACTTTTTTGTACACTAAGTCTTATATATCATGCCTAAAAAATGGATTCCTACATACAAATGAATGTAAATGCAGTTACATGCATCACATTCAATAAATTTAAACTTTTTTTTAAATAATTCATGCCATTCTAACATGAAATCATCTCCGTCAAACTAAATTATAAGACAGGTAAACACCCCCTTATATTCACACCAATTTTGTTCATATTAAGTTTGTCTTTATTTAGAAAATAGAATGTTGATATATGATATGAAGGGTCAACCCGCTAGTCATATATGACAAAAAAGAATTCCTTTATCTAAAAATAGAAATGTGTCTACGATATACACAAGACAAATTTACTCATACTTGATAAATACAAGAATCATATTTTCAAATTTGTTTTTTAAAGTTATCTAATAAGAATACAATAAGTATAAGTGAAACGTGCATGTGCACCTATATGTTGACTAGTATAACTATAAACCATGACTCCAACACACCACAAAACTGCAAAAACCTAGTAACCTACAACACAAATGGTCTTTTCAATGCAACATCCATTACACTTTGCCACCCAACAAAATCTGACATCCTTTCTACTGTCTACCACACCCCTCTCTCTAGGACTCTAGAATTCATTAGCCAGTATGGGTGCCGCCAATGCCAGTTTCAACTCTTATGGGGCCTTAGAATGCCCAACAACCACCCTAGTTCAGACACAAACAATTTAACTCAAACTTCTTCAACCATCTTCATTCTATGTGTAGGTATTCATCCTCATTCTCCCAAGCCACGGAGCCACTCGACCCTTGCTACAAAGGTTGGCAAACATACACTAACCTACTATTGCAATTTGACCCCCTCACAACACCAATCTCCAACAAGACCAACTCTGACAGCCACCATAGGACATAGGCCTAGATTTGAGGAACCTTATAGCTCTCCAACCACCACCTTTGACCAAGATACTATGTAGGTTGAACTCAGTCAAACAAGGAGAAGGACGACGACCAAGTTGGAGCACCTTCCCAATGATCTAACTATCATAATGAACTGATCAACATAGATGAGTCTGCATTCACCACCATAGGTCAAAGTTGCTTCTCACTACACTCAATTAGTAGATTATAACTTAGTTACTAATAAAATGAAGAAAATATGAAACCTAATATACATGTAAAATAATTAACATGTTGACTATACTTCAAATGTACTAACTAATGACCAAGATCTCCATAATTCAATGGACAAATTAATGTGTATACCCTTAGATAATTCATACAAAAATTTGTTAAAGGGATACGATCGATGGAAAAGTTCCTAATTGTTTCTGATCTATTGAAAACTATAAGTAAATGTATATAACCTATCATTGTCTATTTCATAATATTCACTCATAGATTATTTATATTAATGATGGATGTTAATCTCAACACTTAGAATACATGCATGGTTTAATATAGAGTTATAGTGAGAATTTAAAATCAATGCCTAAATTTAAAGTATGAATGAATGAAATATGAATAGATGATCAAATTTAGCACCTGGATGTGGCATGATGACATAAAAATATTAGGATATGGGAAATAAGTATTTATATATTCACCTGTGAGTGTATGTGAGACATAAATCCAAGATATTCGAGGTAAGGGTACATCGGTAAATGAACAACTTTGAGTGTAGTGGCTAAATATAATCATAAGATATATGTGAGAGAATAACATTTTAGGATATAATCCAGGGAAACTCTAATATGACAATTGGGTATATAACATTGATTATATATAGCCTAGTTTTAGGTCTAGACATGATACAGATGGGGTAAACACTAAATCATAATCTAATCCTAATCCTAAATAACATGAAGTGAGTAACATTTATTCCAAATAACTAGATCAACATATCAACTAGACAATAGTATGGGCAGCACTAAGGGTAATACATACCAACTACCTAGGTCTTCATAATAAACACATAACCAAGTCAGTAGCATGAATTGTATATAATTATATTACACTGGTTAGATAGTGATAATAATACATTGTTATGTTTTGTAGAAGTTCTTTTGTAAACATTGAACAACCTAATTCACTAGATATTATAGGAAATCCACTAGAGTTAATTCATGATGTCTAGGTTGATGTTGTCCTTGTGCTAGGGCATTGGTGAGGGCTTGGACCAGATCTTCTATGGTTGCCTTATTATTCCCTCTTGGTCCACTTTGTCCACTAGAAGAGCTAGCACCATCATCCTTACCCTTTCCCTTGTCTGCTCTCTTAGGGGCCATCTGAAAAAGGGTCATACAAACCTAGGGTTAGAACATATGAATCAAATTGTATCTTTGGTGGCCATCCATTTATTGGCTCTAATACCATTAATGTAACACCCCTCCTCATTATATTTAACATGACTCAGCGGAAGCTTTCACTTTGAAGAGGGATGTCACATTTAAGGAATCATAGCAAATAAACACATTATTCACCAAGAGATTCATACAATGTTCTTTATATAGGAAATTACAATTGAGTGTTGTAACATGTCTAAGCCATTCTACACATGGAAACTATGCATAAAGATAACAATAATCAGATCGCCTAGTATGGATGGCACCCCACCAGATAGTTCTTGAAGGTCTTCTAATCCTATCTTGCTTCTCCTGAGTACTTAGTTGCTCCAATTCCTAGGGACATCACGTCCCCAGCCATGCGAAGGAGGAAAACAATCATATCAATAAACGGTACTGGCACATTATAACATAAGTACAATAAAGTATATTTGACATGTAAGAAAAAGGTGACATGAATTGACTATAAGTGTTTCTTGAATAATATTCTTGAATCATTACTAACATGAAGAATTAAATAGTAATTGTATGCATCCCTCTATAACGCCCCATTAGGAGCACATGATTGCTAGGAAAGCCCTTGATTTCTAAGAAAGCCTTTAACGACCCCTTGAGGTCCATGGTTTAGGAGCATATAAAAAGCTAATTCAATTCCATTTACCATAATCATTAACATGACATTAGCATTAACATCATCATGATTATTGAACTTAACAAGATGTCTTAGCATGATGGGATTGATCCCTCTTGATCATTAACATGAGTTTCATGAGTCCTTAATCATAATGAACATTTTAAATCGTAGGACATAACATATAACAATCATCAAGCAATTTGATATGGTGATCATGGCTTAAAAATTTAAACATGAAATCATAATGTCTACTTATACTTAACATGCAATAAACCATAAATATTGGTGCTCAGTAGAATGGCCCATTTACCTTGGAGCAAAGAAGATCCTAAGATTTTATTCCTCATCCTTGAATCAAATATAGGTCAAATCTTCCTCTTATCTTGATTAGACTCTAAGTTCCTATTCATAAACATCATTAATCAATACATTATATTGATATAAGGTTGAACTAGGGAAATTTGTGGTTTTAATACATTAGGGTTAGGCTCACTGGTCAACATCATAAACTTAGGAAAATTAGGCTGACTCAGATCATATTAATTACACATAATACATAATTAGGGTTTTAATGGGAAAAATTAGGGTTTCTAATAAAACATCAAAATGGAAATGAAAATCATGACTTGAAAATAGTAAAATCGACTTTCTCTTGAAAAACCCTTTGTAACGATTATTTACTTGCATTTTGCTAAGCATCCTATGATTTACTATGAATATTTAAAAATAGATCAATGATAAAACAAGAAAAAGCCCCATACATATATATACACCCAAATCCAGTGGGTCGGGTCTGAGCTGGACCAATAGGGGTCGGCCAAATAGTGAGAAGGCTCACCACTGAGGACTCACAGCCAAAGAAGGAAGGGGGACAAAATTACTTAAATACCCTCGTACAATACATTGTTTGATAAAGTATGTGGGGGCGATTTGGTATTTTCAACTTAATCATCAAACTTGCAAAAAAATGAAATGGGAACCGAAATACCATCACTATCCTTGAAACATTAATTGAGCGACTAAAATTGTAGGGGGGGTCCATGGTCATTCCATGATCTGGATTGTTCCCCCTAGATCCATTACGCACGGACCAAGGTCGAGCACCTACCTGGAGATCCTTGACCTTCACTACAATGGAACCCTATAGTCCCTCGAAGATCGTCTAGTGGTCTTTTGCCTTCACGGTTTCTTGGCAAGCTCAACGAGCCCAAGGAGAGGCTCCCAGAGGCACTGGAGCACCAAGACCAGGCCATGGTGATGGCTGGCTACTGCTGGGGGTGGGAGATGTGTTGTTAAGGCTAGATGAAGAAGGAGGGAAGGATGTGAATAGTTCCTTTTAGTCATTCAAAGTCAAAAAAGCAAGCCTAGAGAGTCGAGAACGTCTATGGCCATGAGGCTCATCAGAGAAGCAGTAAAATAGGGAAAAAGGAACTCAACTCATAATCTACTAAACCAATAGAGAACTCATCAAGTAAGGATTGCAAAACCAATGTACGGGCGAGACGAGGTCAAAGCTCACATTTTCATAGGCAGAGGGCCACTAATGTGCCGTGGTAGCCAACATTGGCAAGGTCTAATGGCGGCTCTATAGGACATAGAGGCTAGGGTAATCGCAGGGTTACCTATCAGTTGAAAGGTAGTCGAGGGGGGTCAGGGAAGCTTACATGACTACCAATTTGGCTTGAGGTACCGGAGCAGGATAGGGGGAGCCAAGGTCGCCAAAAAGTAAAAATGGAGTAGGTCAGGGGTCATGAGGGTACTATATGGAGAATTGAGAGAGGAGGAAGGGTTCTTGGGGTCCTCTGATGCCTTCGAGTCCTTTAGATGGAGACGAGGAAGGCCATGGTGGTGTATGTGAATTCATGGTAGAGAGAGGCGAGAAGCCCTATTTGGGAATTTTGCCTACAAGGGTATTTAGTGGATGAGTCATTGTTCATTCAAATCGCCAGAGAGAGACGAAGATGAGGGAGGAAGAATCAAATGAAATGGTGGAGTAATGAGGGAGCGAGGGACTGAGGAAGGAATCTCAGTTAACTGTTTGCAGACCAGTGTGATATCTGGAGGAAGGGGATGATCGAGGGCTCGTTAGATCATGATCTGACGGTGAGAAATGTGTGTGCAAAAAGTAAGTGAAAGAGTAACGCATTACAGACAATAAATCACAGACTTTATGTCTAATTGCTTGTATTAAATGAAATCATATTCAAATCTATATACAAGTCTTACAAATTTGATTTGGTGGGTCAAACATGGGTCAAATGAGTTCAAATTTTAAACATAGGCAAAATAGAGGGTCTAGATTAATCCTGTGAAGTTAGATTTTGTTTTTGGGAATATCTTCATCCATAACTTCTGTAGTGGCCATTAAAAGACATTAAAGGTAATACATTTTGAAAAGATCTTTTATTATTGAATTATGAGTCATAAATCCGAGATTACCCATTAAATAGTGACATTGTCACCTTATTAACCTCTCTCTATGCTTTATGACCATTTTGTAGGGGAGAGAAAATGAAAGGAATTAATATGAGTTAATAATTCATATTTGAAAATGAAATATGACTTTGGCAATTATCTTAAGTTTTCTCATCCTATTTTGTATAAAGGCAATCATTATAGGCATTTTGCTTTAAACCCCTGAATCATTATTGTTTAGAAAAAACTTCATATTAAGTTAAAATTAACTATGAAAATTGGAATGTGACAATTCTACCCACCTTAAAACAAATTTTGTCCTCGAAATTTTCTACGGTACTACCCACGTTAGGACTTTTATTACTTCTTTATTCAATGAAAAGCTTGCATACTTAATATTTTTTTGGAAAGGAAATCTATATCATAAAAAGGTTCAAATGAACATAAGCTAATTATTACATCACTCTTCATCTTCCTTCTCTACAACCATCCTTTGAAGGACTTCTCTATGCTGGATGCTGCAAACATTTGTGGAGCCATTGATCTACCTGCGATAGAAGCAAAAAACTTCTCCGTTAGTCCTTATAAGATGCAGATGATCCAACAAACCCATTTTATGGGTACCTCCACCGATGATCCGAACCTTCATGTAGCTGAATTCCTGGAGTACATGAACACCTTTAAAATTAATGGTGTATCTGCTGATGGAATAAATCTTCTACTATTTCCCTTCACCCTGAGAGGTAGAGCCAAGGCATGGCTTTTATCTCTTCCTAAGAAGTCTATCAAGAGCTGGGATCAACTACTAAATGCTTTCCTTACAAAGTATTTTCCACCAAGCAAAATAGCTCAACTGAGAAACCAGCTCACAAACTTTTCTTAATTAGATGGGGAGACTTTGTACGACACATGGAAGTAGTTCATGGACCTGTAATGCCTTTGCCCTCACCATGGATTGACCAATTGGTTACTACTTCAAACATTTACAATGGGTTGTTCCACAACACTCGCATGACATAAGATGCCGCAGCCAATGGAGCTTTAATGAATAAGTCTTATAGGGAGGCTTATGATATTATTGAAGATATAGCACTCAATCACTACATATGGGGGTCGGATAGAAAAGCTCAATCGTCTTCTACACTGAGTTCTTCAACCAAAAAGCAAGCAGGAAAGCATAGTGTTGATGCAATTTATTTAATCACAACTAAGATCGACATCGTTACACAGAAGTTTGAGAAGATGACTACAACGTAGATCTAAGCAGCCGCGGTAATTTGTGAAGCTTGTGGTTTTACTGGACATACTTCTTCTACTTATTTTGATCCTAATATGAATCAAGAGTGCTAAGAGCAAGTGAATGCCGTTGGGATGTATGGGAATAAGAAATACAATCCCTATTCCAACACATACAATTTTGGATAGAGAGATCAACCTAATTTCTCTTACCGGAACACTAGCAATGCGTAAAACTTTCAACAAGGACAACAACAACCACAACAACAAAAACTTTTCAACCAAAATCAAACTGGAATATATGTCGGGTTTAAAAAACAATAGGGCTTACCAACAACAACAACAACCCCAAAAATCTTCTCTGGAGATTATGATGGAGCAATTTGTTTCTACTCAAGTACAACATAATGAAGAGTTATGAGGCAATGAAAAACTGTTAAAAGATGCAATTGCTCAACCCTCCACATACCTCGTGGCAGGAGCTAGACCTGGAGATTTAAAGCCTATGAAGATGGCCATACAGTTAGCCGATCACTCAATCAAATATCCCAAAGGTATTGTGGAGGATGTACCAGTGCAAATTGGTAAATTCTACATTCCTTGTAATTTTGTTGTGTTAGACATGCTTGAAGTCCCTTCCAATCCCATTCTCTTTGGGAGACCTTTCTTGAGGACTGCCAGATGCCTTGTTGATGTCCGGGAAGGAAAGCTTACACTCCATGTTAGTGAGGAAGACATTGAGTTTTTTGTATTTGATGCTATAAAGGCACCTTCACGAGTGGAAGAACTCTGTCTTATTGACTCTATTGTGGAGGAAGATCATAATGATGCTGAATTGATGTTTAACTATTGTGATGATGACGAAGCTATAAATGATGACTTTAAATTTTTTGGAGTATTTTCTATTGCTCAACCAAGTGCTATTAATGAAGATACTTCACTTCTTGATGATAAAGCCAAAGAAACCACAGTTGGGAGAAAGGTAAAACTCAAAACCCCTCCATCAGGGCTAAGGTATGCATTTCTTGACCCCTATTCTACTTCTCCCATCATAATCAATGATGAGTTAACTAATGAATAAGAAAATGGATTGCTTGTTGAATTATGTTTATATAAAGATGTCATTGGTTACTCTATTGATGATTTAAAGGGCATCCATCCTTCCATTTGCATGTATAGAATAAACATGGAAGATTGTGTTAAACCCACTATTGAGCCACCTAGAGTTTAAATCAAAACATGCTGGAAGTGATTAAAAAGAAAATTTTTACATTGAAAGATGTTGGCATCATTTATCTTATAAGTGACAGCCCTTGAATTGGTGCCATTCATGTAGTACCTAAAAAGGGGGGTGCAACTGTCATTAAGGGTTATAATGGTGATTTAATACAAACACATATAGTCATAGGTTGGTGTATGTGTATTGATTACCGACATTTGAATAAAGCAACTCACAAAGATCATTTCCCTTGCCTTTTATCGATTTGATGTTTGAGAGACATGCAAACCATTCTTACTTTTGCTATTTGGATGGGTATTCTAGATTTTTCCAGATTCCAATCTACCCTCCCGACTAAGAGAAAACCACATTTACATGCACATATGGGACATATGCTTACCGTTGTATGCCCTTCGGTCTTTGCAACGCCCCAGCCACATTTTAACGTTGCATGATGGCTATTTTCTCTGATTTCATTGAAAATGTAATGAAAATATTCATGGATGATTTTAGCATTTAGGGAGATTTCTTTGATCATTGCTTGTGTAATTTATCTAAAGTCTTATCCTGTTGCAAAAAAGTTAACCTAGTACTAAACTGGGAAAATTTCATTTCATGGTACAATCCAGTGTAGTACCAGGCCATATTGTTTCTAATAAGGGTATTAAAGTTGACAGGGCTAAAGTGGAAGAAATAGAGAAGATGTCTACCCCTTGTTCAATCAAAGACATATGTAGCTTCCTTGGACATGCAGGGTTCTATAGGAGATTCATTAAAGATTTCTCCAAGATTGCAAAACCATTGCGTTCCTTGCTTGCAAAAGATGTCGAGTTCATATTTGATGATGTCTGCCATGAAGCCATCAACAAGCTCAAAGAAGCTCTTATCTCAGCCCCAATCATACAACCATTGGAGTGGAGTGCTCCTTTTGAATTAATGTGTGATGCAAGTGACTACGCTGTAGGAGTAGTTTTTGGACAACGGAAAGATAAAAATCTTCATGCCATACACTATGAAAGCAAAACCTTAGATGAAGCACAAATCAACTATACAACCACCGAGAAGGAGATGCTTTCCATAGTGTACACTTTTGACAAGTTCAGATAGTATTTGGTAGGATCTAAAGTCATTGTACATACAGATCATGCTGCAATCAAGTACTTGTTTAATAACAAAGATGTTAAACCCTATCTCATCTGCTGGATATTACTTCTTCAAGAATTTGATCTTGAAATCTAGAATAGAAAAGGGACAAAGAACAATGTCGTAGATCACCTATCTAGGTTGACTGCAAGTGTTGAAAGTCCATTGCCTATTGAGGACCGATTTCCAATTGAGAAACTCTATGCCTTGTCTTCCACACGTGCACCATGGTTTGCAGACTTTGCAAATTTTCTTACTACATGACAACTACCTCCAGAATTGACGTACCAACAGAAGAAGAAGTTTCTTCATGATGTAAAATTCTACTATTGTGATGATCTGTTATTATTTAGGCAATGCGCTGATGGACTCATGAGGAGGAGTATCCCAAATGAGGAAGTTGATAATGTGATTTTAGATTGTCATTCTTCTCCCCATGGTGGACACTTTAGAGACAAAAAAATTGCAAAAAAGATCCTACAATCCGGCCTTTATTGGCGTAGTCTATTCGGTGATGTACACACATTTTTCAAGGCTTGTGACAACTGCCAAAGAGGTGGGCAAATTTCAAGGAGAGATGAAATGCCATTAAACTCAATTTTGGAGATAGAAGTTTTTTATGTGTGGGGTATAGACTATATGAGGCCCTTTCCATCTTCATGCAGCTATAAGTTCATATTGGTGGTCTGTGATTACGTTTCCAAATGGGTGGAAGTGATCCTCATTCAAGCTCTAGACGCAAAGTCAGTCATCAAACTTTTTCAAAAGATCATCTTCCCAGGATTTGGAGTTCCAATAGAAATCATTTCAGATGGTGGCAGCCATTTTAATGAGAGAAACTTCAACCACTTGCTTAGAAAAAATGGGGAAAAGCATAAGATATCCACACCCTACCACCCTCAAACGTCAGGTTAAGTGGAGATCTTAAATAGGAAACTAAAGATATTCTAGAGAAAACTGTCTCTAGCTCAAGAAAGGATTGGGCACTTAAGTTGCAAGATGCATTAAGGGAATGCATGACAGCTTTCAAAACACCCATTGGAACAACGCCTTTCAAGCTGGTCTATAGAAAATCATGCCATTTACCTGTAGAATTGGAACACAAAGCATTATGGGCAATCAAGTTTCTAAATTATGATATTAAGAAAGTAGGAGAGAAGAGGCTATTGCAACTACAAGAGCTAGAGGAGCTATGAATGGACACTTATGAGTATGCCAAAATTTACAAGGAGAAGATAAAGAGATGGCATGATAAGAGAATCAAAATCAAAGACTTCAAAGAAGGAGACCAAGTTTTTCTTTTCAATTCTAAGCTCAAGCTATTTCTAGGAAAGTTGAGATCCAAGTCATCTGGATCATTCTTGGTACTACACATTTTTCCATATGGGACTGTAGACCTATAAGGGAAACAATCTTCCTTCAAAGTCAAAGGACAATGGTGTAAGCTTTACATCACAGGAGATGAAGTTGACAAGGGAGCTACTTGCTCCCTCCAGGATGCTTGATCAAAAGACTAAAGAGTGCTACTCTAAACTTTAAATGGAGGAACTTGTGGGAGTTCACCCCACATTAGATTAGAATTTCTTTTCATAGTTTGAGTCAAGAACAATCATCAAATTTCCCAAAAATAAGCTTGTCATGGATGTATGTAATAATTCAAACACTTTTACTTACATCATAATACTTCTACAGGTGTTGGTAAGAAGCTAATTCTACAAAAACTTAAAGAGATACGACATGTCTTTATTTAACACGGTGTGTTGCCTCTTACAGCAAGCAAATAGTGAGCAGAAACTCAAAAACACACGACGTGTCAGAAAAAGAAACATTGTGTCACTGTCCAGCAGACCAAAGTAATAATCAATCTGGAAAAGAACACAACATGTCTAAATTCAAACACATCATGTACTTCAATGATAACAAGGAACATGAGTTATATGGAAAAGAGCATGACATGTCTTTAATTGAACACAACATGTTGTTATTAGTGTAAAACATGCCATTTGAACTTTTGGATTTGAACACGGTCACACGACGTGTCTTGTAATATAGAAATATGTTCAAACAAACACATTGAAGTTTTGTCCAAAAACACGTAGTGTCTTATAAAAGACATGTCCTATCTTTTGACGAGAAAGGGGGTTTTTAACCCTAACTAGCCACCGCCTTCCTCACTCCCTCACTTCATTCCAGTCGTGTTGCCAACCGTGTCTGATCCTCCTCTGCTGACAACTAGTCGTGTGTGATTTGCAACAAGAATCCACATCTCCAAGCCACCATCGACAACACCAAGGTCATGAAGCTCCCTCTTCTCTGTAGTTCTTTTTCTCTGGTGTCGTCAAGACTGGTTCTTCTTCTTCCTCTTCTTCTCTAAATCTCCACGAAGAAGAAGCTTCATCTCCGGTGCCATTTTGGCCCTCTACGGTGTGAAATCCCAACAAGCAGCTACATTCAGCACGCCTCTACGGTATCTCCTTCCCCCCACTCAAGACACACCGTGAGAGCCGCAAATCTACCGTG
Source organism: Alisma plantago-aquatica (assembly GCA_963693085.1). Taxonomy (NCBI): domain Eukaryota; kingdom Viridiplantae; phylum Streptophyta; class Magnoliopsida; order Alismatales; family Alismataceae; genus Alisma; species Alisma plantago-aquatica. The sequence goes on along the minus strand of OY856412.1, from coordinate 1,134,784,447 downwards.
TTCTTCATGTTTAGTCGCCGCCTTCGCCCAGGTACACAACGTGTCTTTTGGGGGATTTGTCGTGTCTTTCTATAGGTTAGCAAGTTTTGCAGCAATAAGACACACCGTGTTCGCAAAAACACATGACTTGTCTTCTGACGTTTCAACAATGGATTCTCTCAAGCAGACGTCCAACTGCAAGCATGGTTCTATCTCTTCCTCTGCACCAGCATATGTCTCCATGACCCAATTCCTGGTCAATCCTAAGGAAGACCCGACCTACCAGTTCCTCATAGCAAGGAGGGTGCTCCCTTCACAATTTGCTTGCAAATAGACTCTCACCACCCTCGGCTTCAAGGATGAGTTCTTGACGTACCTTGAGGATTCAGGGCTAAGCTACGTATGCCACATGGTATCAAATACTTACCCCGCTTAGTTTATGAGTTTTTAACGATGCTCACTACAGAGCAAGACTCACATAAGAAGATGGAAACTTATGGCATTATCTGTTTCAGCCTTATGGGTTGTAGTTTTAAGCTTACCTTCAGGCCTTTCTGCAAATTTTTAGATTGCCACTACAAGGGGGCAATTAGTTATCCACCAACTTTTTATAATCATGAATTCTGGTTTGAGATATCTGATGAGGAACACCATGAAGCCAAGACAGATAGGGAATCCTCTATTCACAACCCCATTTTATGATATATGCATCACCTTATTAGTACAAGAATCTTTGCTAAGAAAGAAACTCAAGGGGTTGTCAGAAAACAAGATCTTTTCTTTTTGTGGGGAATGATGTATGACTACAAGATCAATGCAAGCTATTACATCCTTACCTGTTTGCTTGACATCAAGAGAGTGAAGAAGAGGGAACCTGAAGGCATAATGTGTGGAGATTTGATCACTTTGATGGCACAAAAGTTAGATGTTGATCTGACAAGTCTCAAGGTTGCACCAGGTAGAAACCTGGTACACATTCAATATCTACTTTCTACAGGATTGATCTCAAGGATTACCAATAGTGATACCAAATTCTGGTAATTCTTTGACAAAGATTAGTACATTGACATTCCAGACCTTGAGCATATCACATTGGAGAACAAGGACAACTCGAAAGTCATTCTGAACACCGAAGAAGAAGTTAATGCAACCAGAGCCACTGATGGTACTAAGGCACCCCCTACTTCTCCACCACCTCCCTCCATAGGCACATAGATGGAATACTCCTAGGCCATGCCTGATGTCAGACATCTATATGGATATGTGTAGTAGCAGTTTGACCACATCGACAACCGCATGGACCTGATGGGTCAACAATTTTCTACTATGAATGATATGGTTCATCTCATGGATAGTTGGCATCTTTCTCAAGGCCACTACTCCATGCCACAGTAGCAACAACCTACTCCTCCACAACAACCTGAGTTTGTTCCACAACCCATGCAGGTTGATATTCCATATGATGATGATCTCGTCAGCCAGTTCTTCCCCTATGGTCACATGGTCCCTGGCCCATCCCACTGATGCACCCACCCCATGACAGGTACCTGGTTATTTCCTTCTTAGTTTTGATTGATGAAGTGAGGACACTATAAATTTCAAGCTTAGGGGGATGCAACCGACCGTTAATATAGTTTACTTTTATTGTTTTCCATGCTTTTCATGTTGTCATGTCTTTTCTGGTTTCATGTTGTTCTTTGTTTTTCTTTCCTTTTGTGGAAAAATCATGTATGATATGAGGCTATCTTGATGTAATGAACTGATTCTCTGCCTGGTTTGAACCATCTTGTCCTCTTGCACCTTAATCTATCATTGAAAGAATTCTAAAGAGCATGCATAGATAAGTTGAAATCCTTTAGTCTCCAACATGCGCTTATTTTTGGTTTATACTTGTAGCTTGAACACTCACCTTTTTCATCATTGATTGTCTAAAACATGCAAGAGTTTCTTTTTTATGAATAAATTAAAATCACAACATCAATTGGAATATGGGATACCCTTGCCAAACCCTTAGTGCATTTTTCAACCTTTCTTTCAGTGAAATTTTTTCAAAACAAATGGATGAAATCTAGATAATGTTGTGATTTAGTTGACTCTCTCATATTGTGGAATAAATTTTAAAAATTATTTTATCTCATTTCATCCTCTTACCCCATGAAAGATGGTTTTACTGCCCACATATCATGCTAGCCTAGTGTAAGTCTGATCTAGCCATGATAGTTATGTGGTATGTCTTAAAAGAGGGTAAAATACCCCAACTGGCACTCCACGTGAGCATAAGCCTACATTAGTAACCGAGTGTCGGAACCCATAATCCATCGTCATATCTTGTTTTGGGAAAAAGGGAGAGTACAACTAATTTTGTTAATGTTAACTAAGACTTCATCATTTGTATCCTTAATAGCTGAGAAATAGTGTTGTGCATCCACTAGTTGTTTGGCTTGGTTATCCAAATTCTGATTAATGTTGTTGAGTTGGTTTATTCGTTAGATTGAAACCACCCTTGCTAAACTTAAAAATATTTTTCATTGATGTTTAAATTGAGTTGATGGCCATGAGTATAAACCTATTGATCTTTATTGGATGAACCATGCACATCTTTCTTTCAGTTAATCTATGCATGAGTTTGAAAATTCCTTCATGTGCACTTCTATGTTCTTTTTGCTTGAGGACAAGCAACAGTTCAAGCTTAGGGGGATTTTTTGTGTGTGTTTTATATCAACTTTTTGCACTTTATCACACAAAATTTCAGCTCATTCTATCCCAATTTAGCCTCTATTCACATTCATTTTGTCACACTTTTTAGTTTCTTTGCTTATCACATGATATTGATTGCAGATATGTATTAAAAATGTCTTATTGGTGATAACCTAACTCAAATCCAAACTCAATGGGACTTCTCCAAGTTTTACAGCTGACCCAAAGCAAATTCCTAAAGAAATGACAGAAGACATGATGTGTTCTTTTACAAATACGACGTGTGCACTTAAAGGCATACTCACGGGACAAAGAACACGTCATGTGTTTTAAAACACACAGATTGTGAATTCTCTAGTAGCCTCTAGCCAAATCATAAGAAGTACTGACATGACGTGTCCTTCAATAGACACAGTGTGTTCTTGTTACATGAAGGTTGTCAACACCTTTCTGCCAAAGGACATGACATGTGTTTATTTAGACACGTCATGTTCTCTTCACTTGATTCACCTCCTGGAGACAGAAACACAGCGTGTCTATTTTAAACACGTCGTGTACCTCTATGCAGTGACAACATTGAGAAAGTGCAAACAACATGAAACAACGTGTTCATCAAAAGACACGCCATGTCGATATCATTTTTTGCAAAAATAGAAACGATTGTCTTTCGTTATAAAAGCAAATTGGAGCCCATGAGGCAGTTATATGCTCGGTCATTTTGAAGTGTTTTACACCCAAGAGAAGTTCTAGAGCAGAGGAAGGTGATTTTGGGGTAGAAGAAGGTGGTTTCTTGCAAGGGAACCTCCATTCTACTTCATTTCTTCTTCATTTTCTTCTCCCAAGGTGCTGCAGAGCTACTCTCTTCATCATAGCTTTCTGGAAGGGAAGTTGGTCTGAGTTGGAGCTTTCTAAGGGGTGGAACTTTGTCCTCTAGTTGGAGTTCTCTCATCTTAGCCTGCATTTGTGGTTGCTTTAGCTTTTTCCTTCTCTTAAGCATGCAAAACTCGAAAATTATTGTCATGTATCTGCATATCTTCACTTGGATGAGTAGAGCTCTTTTTTGGAGCATGGGAGAGTAGCTCCCATGCCATTGTTCATGTGAACTCAAAATTTATGCTATTTCTGTTTAATTTGATTTCTTCCATGGATGCCTATGGTGTTTTTTTGCTTGTATGCTTAGCTGGCTACCTTTTATACATGTTTTATGCTTGCCTTGTGCTTCGAGAGAATGCATTAGGAAGTATGGAGTAGGATCTATGGAAATATTCTCTTGACCATGGGAGTGGCTAGAGACTATTGAGGGTCTCAGTTGTGTTTGATACTAAACATAGATGCGGGAGTGTTACGTGAAGTTGAGAACCATCTAATGGCATTTAGAAATGCATGACGATGACAACTTCTTTGCCTATTAAACAATGATCTTATTTTTCATGTTCATGTGATATAATAGTAATGGTAGTGAAATCGTATGCTCAAGTTTCTAATCATTTAATCAATATCATTGTTTAAAATTTTTGCTTTAGTTTCCTTTTCTTTAGTGTATAATCAATCAAGCTTTTGAAATTCAATTTAGTTTAATGAAAGTTAACATGTTTGTGCCTAACTAGCCTAGCTCCTTGTGTTCAACACTCACCTACATTGACTCCCTTATACTTGCGAGTGATTAGTGAGTTAAAATCTTCTTCTTTCTAAAACTCTCAACAATAATGCAACAAGCTTATGTACCCCTCTGATCCAAAAACTTCAGCCTTTTTTACCAATAAAACATAATATGAGGATAAGCCTTTGCCCTTTGTTCTATCATATCAATGAAATACTTGTTTGGCTACATGAATTCTTGCATTAATTTTCAATCAATAGTACCTTTATCTTACACCTCTTGCCTATACTTTACATCTTTCCACATATATTGCATATTCTATGAGCCTCCATAAGCTATACCAAATGTTGTCTTCATATGCACATGCATGGAAGGACATTATTGTATCTGGTTCATTGGAAATACAATAAACACCTTATAAACTTTCTGTTAAAAAAGAAGGTAGTTACATAAATATGAATTCAATATAGACTCCAATCTGCTAATCGAAAGAAATATATACTCCACTGTAAATTCAATGTTATAACCCCATTTTTCCAAGATATGTAATGAGATTATAAATCTCTATTTAAAGATAAATAAAAAAAATCCATGATTGATTTGATGGGTTGATTTGAATGAATTTCGTGTTGTATGTTTTCTTAATGGGCCTTATTGGCCATTGAGCCCAATTGAAGGAAAAAGAAAAAGAAATTCAATTGGATAAGGAGTACATAAGAAAATAAAGCAAAAGGCTAAGAAATAATTCCCAAAAAAATAGGATTTTGAGTTTAAGGGATTCCTTGGGGTTCAAGGAACTCAGAATCATAAATTAATGATAAAAGAAATAGAGAGGACATGGAAAATATGAGTAATTGAATAATAACTTGCAAACCAAGAAAAGGGATCGTATACTTGAGATAATAACTTCAACTTTTGTAGGATGAAAGATAAAAATATAACTGTGTTTCCCTCAAATTTTTAGTAGGAAAGAAGTTACCGTTTGGGAGTTATTAATTTTCCATGTTTTCCCTCAAATAAAGTTTAATTTGGAATTCGAGAAAATAGTTGGTTGAACGCGATGATGGTGGGCCGTTAGATATTAATCCAACATGAGCCACTCATCGTCTATGTCCCAGACGGACTGGGATTCTATCTCTAATAGAGAGACTTTCCTTCTTAGATTCCTCCTGAATCAGGGAGTGGGCGGACTTGCTGAGATGTCCATTGAACTCAGAAGAGGAAGGCGAGGGGAACCATCCCTGGTTTGGGTAGGAGTGGTCGCCGATTGGGAGAATTCCCCATCTAGCAGGGACTCGCTCAACCCCTATATATAGGAGGGTATGATCGATATGGAGAGCATCCCTTTTTGCTCTGCCAAACTCTGCGGAAGTATTGGAGGAGTGGTTCTGTGCTCACAATTGATTCTTCTACCTTGACCTTCACCGGTGTTTTCGGCAGAGAATCTCGTCAGAAGTCTGGCGAGTGGTAAGGGGTTACGGTGCCTCTGAGCCTTCAATTGAACCCACGACCAAGTTTGTCGAAGGGAGATGAAGCTCCCTGGCCTGATAGCACGCTCGCTCATGGCTGAGAGCTCGGAGTCAACCTCCAGGTTGACCGCGCGGGCTCCTGAGTCCAAGGAAGGTGACGACCCGTCGATCGTACGATCTGAGACCACAGTGGTTTCAGTGGCATCTGACGCTCCAGAGAAGGAGTGGAGGGCACACGACTAGGATCGTCAGATCCAAGAATTGGATCGCCGGACCACTGATCGAGTGGTCCACGAATTTTGGTAATGTTATCTTTCTACTAAATAAACCAGAAAAAGGATTATTCTTGCAAAAATGATAGAAATGACTAGGAATCTCGGAGGACAAAACTTTATATATGAAAGTGGTTTAGAAAAATGCAAGGAATCTGATAAAAATGATTTAAGAGCCTAATTCTACTCTGTTTAGCAAAATTACTCTAAATTGCTAGTAAAGTATATTAAAAGTTTATGAGAAACCCTAATTGAAGGTTAAGAGTGTAATTTGGTGAATCAATAGGTCAAATTGATAAGTGTAACCCTGTTAATGATAAAATATGTTTGATTATCCGTTTTGAATGTAAAGATGCCTAAATTAGAATTGTAATACCTAAAAGAAGGCTAATTTATAATAAAACCCCTAATTTAGGGAAAAGGAGATAAAAGCTAAGTTATAACGAATTAAGGGAGTAACTTGCCAAGATGTGAACTTAAAACTACTGAGAATGTTAAAATAAAGGTTTTAAGTGAATTTGATGGAATTAGGAACCTTGATGATTAAGGATTGAATAAAAACCCTAATTTTTATAGAAACCCTAAAATTGGAATTGAAATTCTAAATAGTGTAATGGAATTGGATAATTATTAATAAAAGGAAATTGGTATTTTCATTTCAGGATTTCTATTCAACCTTGCTTGATTATATGGGTTTCTCTACATACTTGAATCTGTCTTGAAAACTGCAATTAAAGGTATGTGGTTACGCTTATGTTTATTCCGACTAGTTTTTTGAGGATTTTATCGATGTTTCCCTTATGGCTTGAAAATAACTGTTGGATGTTTATTTATTTCATGCAACTATAAAGTGACTATGATTATCACTATAAATGTTCATATATAACTGGCTAGATCCGGGTCCACCTCTGTTGCTTTGAAAAGGCTAAAAAAGGGGTAATCCTAGAGCAAGGTCTAGGTTACCGAGAGTTAGAAATTGGGCTACTTATGAGTAGTGCCATGAGACTCTTTAGCACACCCTGAGTTAAGGAGTGGTCTACCTATGAGTAGTTCCATGTGACTCAACCCTAGAAATTGGTTCACTTGATATGTGGATCATGAGGGGTTTAATGGGGACAACACAGAGGATAGGGTACCCTTGGATCGTGGAGTTATATTTAAAATGTAATCTTGATTGTTAACTGATTAATTGCATGATTACATTGTTATTATAGTTTCATGATTATTGTTTCCCCCACATACCAGCTTCTTGTTGACCGACGTTTTATTTGTCAGCGTTTTAGGTACAAATAAAAAGAACAAACAGTAAAGTGGCATATGCAGAATTAAATGAGAGTTAACGTGCACATGAGGATTAGTTAGATTGGTGTCTTCATGGATAGAAGTTTAGAAATACCAGTTTATAAAAGGTAAGAAAAGTTTTATTTTATACCAGTTTTCAGTTTAGTTGGTAAAGTTTATTAATTGTTATTGATTATTTGTCGAACCTTTGATCCGGAATTTATGGGTGTGGCTTCGACCTCTCGGTCTCTCGTAATTGGGGGTTACCATAAGATGGGGCCGTAACATTTGGTATCAGAGCATAGGTTCCTCATTTAATCTTTAATAATTATTAAATTTTACAAACTCTGTAGAACCCAAGGGAGCTATTAGAGGATTATCCAAAAGACAGAGGTGTCTAGAAAAGGATCACGACTGGGGGCTGGCAATATTTTCCTCCGCACCTCTAGTCGGAATATGAGGAATCCCGGATCTTTGTGACTACTTGGCCAAAGTCTTAGGGTATGATTCGAAATAAGGTACCTTTAGGACTCTCTCATCTTGTTCATCCCTTCTCAACTCAAATTCTATTAAGGACCTTAAGGATTAGGGTTTCCTCTCTTCTCCTTACCCTCTTGAGGTATGGGTAAGGTTGATAAGGATTAAGGAATCCTCCACCAAATTAATAAAAAGCATGTAAATAAGATGTCATGGACATAAGCTTAATAGAGTAAGCGTAAAGGAATAGATGCATTTTAGGTTGTATGACATGAGTTGTCATTACCCTCAGGAGAGACGAGAGGATAGACTTCCTTGGCAGGAGGATGTGTAGAGAGAGTTAGTCTTGGAGGTAGAGACCTCCATTAAAAGTAAAGACTTGGCACATCCTATGAAGATGATGTTAATCCTAACCCTAAGTGAAGGTTAGAGAGAGAGATGACATGATGAGTTAGACCAGGTGTTTGGATAGACATGCCTTGTATGGCATATGAGCCATGAGAGGTTGGATGACCTAGTACCTTTGGCGACCCAACCCTGGGAAGGGTCGTGCATGTTAGAGTGAAGGCTAGCTCCTTCATTGATGAGGTTAGAGAAGAACCTATGGAAACCCTATGAGCTTATATGAGCATGGCATAATAGGCACCCAGAATGTGGCAGTAGTGTAAGCAATAGGTTGAAACCCTATCCAAGAGAATATGAGGGGATAGCCTCTGAGATAAGCATAAAGAACTATGGATAACCTTGAGTGAACACAAGTTGAACATAGGATTCATCCAGGTAGGGGCATGCCTTCGAGGTTGATCCTTCTTTCAGAGAGGACCTCTAATGGTGAGGTTGGTTAGCTCTAGAGAGAGAGCAGGAAACCCATCAAGAAGGTTGGAATCCTAGACTCTGAGATTCGAGGAGAAGTTGGGAGTTGAGGATGATGTGACCTAAGTGGATGATAATGGTCACCACATGCTTGATCCTTAGAGGTTGATGATGTCTTGGTTGCCATGGGAGGAACCAACCACTAGAGAGAGGATGAGGCTATGGTATAAGTGCTTACCTTTTGAGAAAGGAAGAAGAAGTTCTGTATACCCTGGAGAGGTTTAGTAATAGGTTAAGAGGCCTTGTACCTTGTTGTTTGTCCTTGAGGAGGATCCAACTCTAAGTGATACTTGAGTCGAAGGATGATAGGAAGTGCATGTCATGCCTTTTGCAAGCTTGATTCATGGATAAGAGATAGAGCATGCAGTTGGGCACCTAAAAGTGAACCTAGGGTTCCTAGGCCTAAGAGGGGAAGTGGTATACCTAATGCTCATGACGAGAATTAAGTTTCTATAGTTTTGAGCATGGTACCCCTCAGGTATAGAGGAGAAGGGAAGCCCCTTAAGTTTAAGGTATGTTTGATGAACCCCTCACAGCTAGGATGATGATAAAGGAAGGTATGATCTTGATCCAGCATTGAGGAAAGAGGACAAGTATGACCTAGCATGGTTCAGTAGGTGATCTGCTTGTGCCTTAATAGCTTGCTAGGGTTAAGTAGGTTCATGAGGATCTAAACCCTAGACCTAAGAGCTTTTGTGACCTTGTTGTCAAGAAATAGTTTTCCTCCCATCCTGGGAGAGGGACCCCTTTGGTAGGGTGTATATCAGTTTTGTTGGTTTAAGGTAACCTAAAGAGGTCTCATAGGATCTTGAGAAGCTAAGTGAAAAGTACATGGTATGAGAATGAACCTATAGACTCATAGATATCCATCTCTAAGTGCAGGTGGATGTGTTACCATGGAGGTAACCGATAAGGGGCCTGACCAAGGTAGGCAGGTCACCACGACCTCTATGAAAGGATGGATGTCAGCCCATGTATACAAAGAGAGATTATGAAGGCTTGGGAAAGGTTCTAAGTTGGACATGTACTATAAATGGAGAATCCTAAGTCTATCCTAGGATCAGGTAGGGATAAGACCGATGGAAGTAGGAGTTGCCTAATTCCCTAGTTGCACATGACCATAGGATCGGGAGGTAACAACTATCATTGTCTAAGGGCCATGGGTTAGGAGATTGATCACCTTCATGAACTCATGAGACCCAAAGGGCAAATGAGTAGGGCACTCTCTGGAATGCATAAGGGAAGAGGGATGACCCCAAAAGTGTCGGCACCCTATAGACCTAGAGGAGATGACCAAGGATTGTGTGTAAACCCAAGTAGGTTCGAAACCAGTGTTCCATGGAAGTAATCTTTGATATCAGGATGACTGTAAAGTAGAGACATATGTTGCACATTTCAACTTAGATTTGAAAGTGTACTGGCAAGATGGGTTGTACCATCTCTACTGTTGGAACAGGAAGAACTCTGTATTTGGACTGCAGCCAAATGCTTATTTCCTCGTGTTATGGGAGAGAGAGATAGGACAGTACGCATGCCATACACCAAGGATAAAGATGATGAGAGTTGGAATGTAGCTACAAGGTATGAGGACAAAGATGATAACATACCCTTGTGGAGAAAATGATACATGGATGGTTTACTAACACTAAAAGTATGAAGGAGATCATCTTGTGAGGATGTGATACCATGAGCTATCTGGAATTTGCAAGATATGAAAGGTTGAGTTTGAGCTCATAGTTTCTAAATGAAGACAAACTTAGAGTTTGAGATGAGGTGATAAGTGGAATACATGGAGGTGTATGTCTTCAAGATTACCTAACCCCTAAGGAGGAGAAGTGGTAATGAATGCTCAGGTTGAGATATAGCTACCTAGCTTAGCTGGAAGCTAGAAGGAGTTGAGGTTTTTAGGCTAACCTTAAGATGAGGAAAGAGATAAGTTTGGGTAACACCCAAATGTATCCGTAGTGGTTAATCAAGTAAAATGATCATTTGGTTAGCCAGCCTAGTCTGTGATATAAAGAAAGGATGGCTGTAGAACCTCAGATATACTTCCTTGGAAAGGAAATTGATGAAACCTCGATAGAATGGTTTAGGGTTTTTAAGGTATTGATCTTGAAGAATAATGACATATAGAAGGTCATGATTTTAAGATCACCATACACCGTACTATGAAGATAATGAGTGACAATGGTACTTTAGATACCTAAGATAATGTTGCATGTGGTATATGGCCATGCAAGCCGAAGGTGAAGGACGAACACCAGTAACCCAGTGCATTGATATAAAGGATAAAAAGTCCCCAAAAGAGAAAGGGAGTTCATCACTATGGATGTGGTAAGTCTCCCTAGGATCAAGGAAGGTTAAGATGCAATATGGGTTATGGTAGATTGCCCTACCTAGATGACATGAGAAAGAAAGAGTACTATCAAGAGACAGATTGGGTTGAACTACATATGAGAGAGATGGTTCAACTACACCATGAGGTTGAGTATAAAAGTTCGTGAGTTTGACCTAAAGGGTTCCCTTCTAAAAGGTGAAACTAGGTACATGAAGAACTCTATGTTAGTACAGTTTATCACCCCTAACTAATGGTTAGTATGATCCAAACTAAAGGGTTTGATGAGAGCATGTGTGCTCGTTCAGGGTGACAACTAGAGACAGTTCTTGTCCTATGAAAGATGTGAAGATAACCACCATAGCCGGTATCGGGATTTAAAGAAGCTCTGTAAGGGAGGTTGTGTCGGTCACCACTTCAGTAAGGTGATGTTGGTGAAAGATCCACAGTGCGTGTAAATGAAGTCGCTTTGATCATGCAATGGCTGAAAGGAGCCTAGAGACGATGAAAGTCATGAGCAGATGCAAGGTAGACTAACATGCAGTTCACTGTGGGAGAATATGTGACATGAAAATCCGACCCCTCTAAGTTATAACTAAGAGATCTGAGCCCCCGATGCATGGGTTCTTTTGGACATGTTTTGGTGGAGAAGGTTAAGTTTGACCTTACCCCTCAGGATAAAGTAATGTGTGATGAGTTCCATGTGAGCACTATGTGAGATACCTAGACCATGTGCTGAACAATGAACCTAGTGAGCCCAAGGGAGGATGAAATGGCCTGAGTCACCTGTGCAATTTATAGATGCCAGGATGAAAGAACTCAGAGAAAAGAATATGTGATGATAAAGGTTCTTTGGAAGCACCATGAGTAAGGTAAAGCCACATAGAGGTTGTTGATGGACATGGAAAAGTCTTATCCTGAATTGTTTGTTTTGCTTAATTGAATTTTGAGGACAAAATTCCTATAAGCAGGGGAGGATGTTATAACCCCATTTTTCCAAGATATGTAATGAGATTATAAATCTCTATTTAAAGATAAATAAGTAAAAATCCATGATTGATTTGATGGGTTGATTTGAATGAATTTCGTGTTGTATGTTTTCTTAATGGGCCTTATTGGCCATTGAGCCCAATTGAAGGAAAAAGAAAAAGAAATTCAATTGGATAAGGAGTACATAAGAAAATAAAGCAAAAGGTTAAGAAATAATTCCCAAAAAAATAGGATTTTGAGTTTAAGGGATTCCTTGGGGTTCAAGGAACTCAGAATCATAAATTAATGATAAAAGAAATAGAGAGGACATGGAAAATATGAGTAATTGAATAATAACTTGCAAACCAAGAAAAGGGATTGTACACTTGAGATAATAACTACAAATTTTGTAGGATGGAAGATAAAAATACAACTGTGTTTCCCTCAAATTTTTAGTAGGAAAGAAGTTACTGTTTGAGAGTTATTAATTTTCCAAGTTTTCCCTCAAATAGAGTTTAATTTGGAATTTAAGAAAATAGTTGGTTGAACGCGATGATGGTGGGCGGTTGGATCTTAATCCAACAGGCGCCACTCATCGTCTATATCCCAGACAGACTGGGATTCTGTCTCTAATAGAGAGAATTTCCTTCTTAGATTCCTCCCGAATTAGGGAGTGGACAGACTTGTTGAGATGTCCATTGAACTCAAAAGAGGAAGGCGAGGTGAACCATCCCTGGTTTGGGTAGGAGTGGTCGCCGATTGCAAGAATTCCCAATATGGCAGGGCCTCGCTCAACCCCTATATATAGGAGGGTATGATCGAGATGGAGAGCATCCCTTTTTGCTCTGCCAAACTCTGTGGAAGTACTGGAGGAGTGGTTCCGTGCTCGCAATTGATTCTTCTACCTTGACCTTCACCGGTGTTTTCGGCCGAGAACGTCGTCGGAAGTCCGGCGAGTGGTAAGGGGTCACGGTGCCTTCTGAGCCTTCAATTGAACCCACAAACAAGTTTGTCGAAGGGATACGAAGCTCCCTGGCTTGATAACACGCTCGCTCATGGCTGAGAGCTCGGAGTCAACCTCCAGATTGACCGCGCGGGCTGCTGAGTCCAAGGAAGGTGACGACCTGTCGATCGTACGATATGAGACCACAGTTGTCTCAGTGGCATCTGACGCTCCAGAGATGGAGCGGAGGGCACACGACTAGGATTGTCGGATCCAAGAAGTGGATCACCGGACCACTGATCGAGTGGTCCACGAATTTTGGTAATGTTATCTTTCTACTAAATAAACCAGAAAAAAGATTATTCTTGCAAAAATGATAGAAATGACTAGGAATCTCGGATGACAAAACTTTATATATGAAAGTGGTGTAGAAAAATGCAAGGAATCTGATAAAAATGATTTGAGAGACTAATTCTACTATGTTTAGCTAAAGTACTCTAAAGTGCTAGTAAAGTATATTAAAAGTTTATGAGAAACCCTAATTGAAGGTTAAGAGTGTAATTTGCTGAATCAATAGGTCAAATTGATAAGTGTAACCCTGTTAATGATAAAAGAGCTTTGATTATCCGTTTTGAATGTAAATATGCCTAAATTAGAATTGTAATACCTAAAAGAAGGCTAATTTATAATAAAAACCCTAATTTAGGGAAAAGGAGATAAAAGCTAAGTTATTATGGATTAAAGGAGTAACTTGCCAAGATGTGAACTTAAAACTACTGAGAAAGTTAAAATAAAGGTTTTAAGTGAATTTGATGGAATTAGGAACCTTGATGATTAAGGATTGAAGAAAAACCCTAATTTTTATAGAAACCCTAAAATTGGAATTAAAATTATAAATCGTGTAATGGAATTGGATAATTATTAATAAAAGGAAATTGGTACTTTCATTTCAGGATTTCTATTTAACCTTGCTTGATTAATTGGGTTTCTCTACATACTTAAATCTGTCTTGAAAACTGCAATTAAAGGTATGTGGTTATGCTTATGTTTATTCCGACTAGTTTTTCAAGGATTTTATCGATGTTTCCCTTATGGATTGAAAATAACTGTTGGATGTTTATTTATTTCATGCAACTATAAAGTGACTATGATTATCACTATAAATATTCATATGTAACTGGCTAGATCCAGGTCCACCTCTGTTGCTTTGAAAAGGCTAAAAAAGGGGTAATCCTAGAGCAAGGTCTAGGTTACCGAGAGTTAGAAACTGGGCTACTTACGAGTAGTGCCATGAGACTCTTTAGCGCACCCTGAGTTAAGGAGTGGTCTACCTATGAGTAGTTTCATGTGACTCAACCCTAGAAACTGGTTCACTTGATAGGTGGATCATGAGGCGTTTAATGGGGACAACACAGAGGATAGGTACCCTTTGATTGCGGAGTTATATTTAAAATGTAATCTTGATTGTTAAATGATTAATTGCGTGATTACATTATTATTATAGTTGCATGATTATTGTTTCCCCCACATACCAACTTCTTGTTGACCGATGTTTTGTTTGTCGGCATTTTAGGTACAAATGAAAAGAACAAATAGTAAAGTGGCATATGCGGAATTAAATGAGAGGTAACGTGCACATGAGGATTAGTTAGATTGGTATCTTCATGGATAGAAGATTAGAAATCCCAGTTTATAAAAGGTAAGAAAAGTTTTATTTTATACCATTTTTTAGTTTAGTTGGTAAAGTTTATTAATTGTTATTGATTATTTGTCGAACCTTTGATCCAGAATTTATGGGTGCGGCTTCGACCTCTCGGTCTCCCGTAATTGGGGGTTACCGGAAGGTGGGATCGTAACATTCAATATGGTCAGATGAAATGTATCTGGAATTGAATATCCTTTAAACATAAAATTATTACAAGTACGATACATGGTGTCTTTCCATCTTAATTCCTCCAGACAATAAGGAACTCAATTCAAACTTTTGAAAAAATAATGTATACTAATATGTAGAACTATATCTACATACATAAGGCCTCAAGTTGTAGTAGAAAACTCAAATATGTTAATATGCAAGATGCAACAACTAACTAGAATTGCATATCCAACACATTTAGATTGCCAAACATCTAGGTATCCATGGAAGATTACCATCTTAATAAAAATTGCAATGGGTTTCACTTCTTTAGACCATTCACAAAGAAGTTGACTTCCTTGAAAAGTGAAAATGCAGATTTTGACTCAATTAGTAGACGTCTCCATATGACTATTAGCCCATCATGTAATTCTAAGGTGCAAAATGATATTCCAATAGGATGGGCATGAAGTGAATACATGGTATATATACATACACATATATAGTTGTTGAGTGACCTACTTAAGCGCTCAAGGGGAGGGGGTCTGCATAGCTACTCACTTGAAAATTGGGTGTTTGAGTGAGTGCCTAGCCACTAGTACATAACCGACCTTTAGTATCAGTTTTAATGCGACACCTATGTGGGTGCGGCTAAAAGGCCAATCGTTAGGCATCAGTTTTCAAACCGATGCCACAACCCTTCGCGCGCCACCGAAAACGTGCCAGCAGAGGGGTATAGGCATCAGTTATTAGCTTTGAAACCGATGCCATAAACCTTCGTGCCACAGAAAGGGCACCATCTGGGGCATTATCAACGTCAGTTTATTAGTGATAACTGACACCATATCACCCGCTGCCACGGCCGTGCTGTCCAGCACGGCCGTGGTGTCTGGCCCACTGCCACGGCCGTGCTGGACAGCATGGCCGTGGTGTCTGGCCCGCTGCCACGACTTTGGTGGCCAGCACGGCCGTGGTGTCTAGCCTCATTAGGGAAATCGACGTCAGTTACTAGTAGGAAAACCGATGCCAGAACCATCATTGTCAGTTTATTATTGATAATCGATACTAAATCACATGCATTAAGCGTCAGTTATAATTATTTATCTGATGATGTAATCGTTTGTTGTCAGTTTTAAACAAATAACTGATGCCTATTTCATGTTTTTTTCTGTCAGTCTGCAGACCTACTGTGGCTGGTCGCAAGATGAGAAACATGCAGTTCAGTTATGAACAGTAGGTTTTACGACATCCATTGATATCAACCAACAACAGGATACAAACCTGCAAAATTAACAACATAAATGTTCACACATTTAGCAACCTACAGTTCCATTCGATTTTCACACATGTAGAAACATTTGTGTAGCAATCTGCAGTTCCATTCATTTTCATATTCACACATATAGAAACATTCATATAACAACTAGTTTCATTCATTTTCACATTCATACACGTATAAACATTCAGACACATGTAGAAACATTCAGACATGTAGAAACATTCACACATATTATAATTCAGAAATTCATTTACAAAATATCATTCTTTAGTCATTATTCGCTATCAACATCCCAATTATATGTTAAAACCCCCACTACTTGTATGGTTGTTGCCCATTCTTCTCTTACATCATTTAATTCTTCTGTCATATAGGGAGCATGTACATCTAGTAAGGCCTTTCTTGTAGTGTGGTCAGTTTTAAATGCCTGCAAAGAGAATGATGTATATATATAATTAAAAATATATAAATAAGATTGATATATTTCATATTATCTAATGAGACTATATATAATACCTCAGGAATGGTATCGATGTCCACTGCGGCATATTTGATAATCATGTGCATAAATCGCATCACATAGTATGCACATGCCCATCCGTTGTCTTGTGTAGCACACTATAAATTGAAACATACAAAATATTAAAAAATACAACTAATTAAGCATTGTTCACATAAATAATATATACATTGTAGTCGGGAACTTACTTCCATGTTCTTCCAAATTATTGGCTGGTTCTTTTTCCTGGGGACCTTTCCTCCAGCCTTTTTGAACTCATCTAAGCCCCTACATGTTAATGTAACACAGTACATTGCATAATTAAATAGTAATATAATAATATATGTTAACGGATATGAAAATGAAATATTTCTCACCGGAATAATGCCATTTTCATTTTGTATGCATATTTTGAATTCAATTTATTCCCCTTAGGATCTAGATAATAGATAGTGAATGTCTCGGGGATAATAACTAGTAACTCCCAATGCATACCACTAGAGGTAAAAAAGTAAAAATTAATAACTCAAAATCCACAATAAAAATGTAATTTTCTTAAGTCCAAATTATAAGCAAAGTTGTACTTACTCCACATTCAATGGAGCTATTATCGACGTCTTCTTATTTTGAGAAAAATTTATAAAAGCATCACAACAGTATTGTTGAACTGACGGAGGGTCTTTAGCTACTAGACGAATCAAAGATAGAATCAAAAATCCTACATGTTCGAATGAAAAATCTGCACATATCTTGTCTAAGTAGCTGCAAAACATGTATTACGTATGCATTAAAAAAAAGAAACGAGATCACCAGATCCTACACTAGGTATATGGATGTATAAAGAAGATCTCACCTTATCCATAGCTCTATCACAGATGTATTCAGCCAATCATATCGAAACAACTCCAAAATATCTTGTATAAATAGTTTTCTTTCGTATGATTGACCTACAACATCCGCATCTATAGAAACAGTTATAGGGAAATTTATATCATGTTCGCCTAACCATATTGCCATACCCCTACAATTAGGACCTAACGGGACAGGTAGGTCCGGTGGAACCCAACTTGCTAATGTAGGAGGTGGAGGTGGAAGCCTAGATGCTCTAGGTGTCTTCTTTTTAACCTGTATATATATAATTTCAGATCAATTGACATCATATACACACACTAACAATTTAACATAATGTAAATTTACCATACAGTTTCAGTATAGAGGACATTCGCTTTTAGCCACAATATCACTCCGCCTTCTGCCTCACCAAGCGTTTCACAATCTGGGTGGGCATATGGCAATGGAAGATCCATCCAATTGAGGAATATATGTGCTGGGCTCACACGAACCCAACTAGCTGGTAATGGAGACCCATGAAACATTTTCCTTAGTAGAGATGGGTAAGTCGACGCCTCTACAACGACAAATTCTTTACTTTTTAGACAGCATGGCTTCAACCCCTACAAATGTTTGTGTAAAGAATGTTATATACATGTATACATATCATCTTAAAAACATATCATCTTGAAAAGACTAGTTACTATGTCATAAAAATACTTACAGCGGATGTGCTAGGTGGTGGGTCTATAGGATTACTCCCAACCTCTACAGTAGGAGTAGAGCGGGATGCCATAGGTACTGTTTGCTAAGTAGCAGTCAGAGATGCCTGCCACTTGCTCATTGCTTCTTCGAGTTTCCTATCAACTAACTTATCTACCTATACATGGATAAAAGAAATGTTAGCTTCTAATTATTGAATTCTCTTTTACAGTAACATTAAAAAGAAAGAATAGGTTACCTCTTCTTGTGAAAGTCCCGCTTTTGGGACATGTTTGTGTTGGGATGGCCCAAAGAATGCTTTGATGCCCACACCAATGCCTACAGCCCTAACACATCCAGGATGCTCTGGGTCACTTAGAGCAACTGTCAATTCATCCCTTGTGCCCTCAGGGATGAACTTGCCTTGTTTCCTCAACTCGTGCAGCTCCCACTAATTGCCAAAACAAAAATTTGTAATTAAGTAAACACCACAAATAATCAATATTCGAACGATTGCTCTAAGAGTTGTATTTTACCATTTTTGTAGCCGCCTCAGCAGTTGCATGCTTCCTTATTTCTCCCTTCTTTTTTTTCTCCCAGCTATCCAGAAATCATGGCAAGGCAGAGGTGTGCTACCTATAGTAGAGGAGTCCTGAGTAGCAGCAGACTGAAATGTAGACTCAGTCTATAGTCTTTGGCAAATACCTGCATACCCCTTTGGACCCATTGTGTGGTCATGCACATTCAGTGCATGCCTTGCTCTTTGCGCCTCACTGAGGGCCTAGTTAGTATGCACATTAATAATTTTGTTAGTGACACTAAATGTTAATCTTGAATAGGTGAATACAACGTATATTAATTAAATTAGGAGTGACGCCTAATACCTTGAATTCATCAGTTTTTCTTGAAACAACAAACGTGTCCCATTCTTCTTTGTCCAGAAAGTTCCACTGTTCAGTGGCTATCTTCTTCCTCTTGTCACCTTCTTTTATGTATTCTCGGGTGAGATTTGTCCTATAGTTCCTTAGGACTCTCTCACAGCGTTGCATCACGCATTTACGATGCAGTTTTTCATCCAATTCAAATATACTCTGCAAAATAGAATTGCTATTAACTAGTATCCAAAAAATTAGTAATCTACAAAATAGAATTGCAAATTAATAATAAATCACGCATAAATCCTTCCATATTACATCTTTCTTCCCCTTAGGAACTTTATGCCAAGAATCTGTCTTACCACCACAATGGCTACGAGTAACATACCCAAGATATGAAACAAACGAATTGTGATTCACTCCAATCGCATTTCCTGCATTATCAAAATCCACAACAAGTTTGGGTCTATTGCCCCTTTGCACTATTAACTTCTTCATCATAGTGATGCCCCTTCTCTTGTCAACTTTTTGGTGCTGCTCATCAAGTGCCTCAAGTGTTTCAGAGGGTACATGTGCATCATCAACCTAAAATTTGACAAAATAAACACACTTACAAGATATAACTATAAATGGACATGTAGATATAAATATATGATATATTTTTAAAACTTACATTGTGAGGCAGCACATTGATGTCCTCACCCTCACGGTAATCATCAGCACGATCATTAGGAGAATGCTCAGCCATCTGAAAGTCCACATTCACATTGTAAAGTTCACATTGTAAAGTAATTCACATTGTAAAGCTCACATTGTAAAGTTCACATTCACATTGTAAAGTAATTCACATTGTAAAGTTCACATTCACATTGTAAAGTAATTCACATTGTAAAGTTCACATTCATAAAAATAAAACATATAAAAAATATAAGCATGCCTCTAATATTGCAAGTTTTTATCAATTAACAATCCTTCATTGTGATCTCCGCGTACATACAAATCATCATTAGCTTCAATATTTGTTGGTATTGGCGACCCAACTGAGAATGGACTGGAGTCATCATACTTATTTCATAGTACTCTTCTTCATCTATAGGATCTTCAATGAACTATCTTTTACCATGAAGAACAACCGACCATTTATCATTTGCAGGATCATCGATATAAAATACTTGTTTCTCCTGTGATGCCAATATGAATGGTTCACCCTTCTCGCCAATCTTTTCAAAGTTCACTAAAGTGAAACCCAATTCATCCACTATAACTCCTTTGGTGTTATCAACCCAATTACATTTGAAGAGCAGAATTTTGAAATCTATGTAGTCAAACTCCCATATGTCTTCAATGACACCGTAATATGACATTTTAGCTTCACGTGGACTCTTATCCTTTGTACTTGCAAAAAACATAGTCGATGCTTGAAGGGTGACCCCACTGTTTTGGACGACACTCTTATCATCATGGCACTTTGTGTAATATGTGAATCCATTAATGTCATACCCTTCATAAGACATAACATTCAATTTTGGTTTAAAGGTGAGGCATTTGATAGTTTCAATAATATCATCTGGTGTTTGAGATAGTTGATGTAAGACTTTATCTTCAAACCACTTAATAAATGTCTTGTTATGCTCTCTAGCAAGCCACATTGTATTGGCTCGAGGATATTGTCTATTGATGTAATTGGTATGTTCCTCGATATAAACACTCACTTCATCCATGTTGTGTAAAATATACAAGTGACCTTGTTCCAACTACTCACAGCTGATTACTTTCACCCGTGATCCCAAAATTCCTTTGCCAAATTGCTTCTCAATATTCTTGTCATTACCAGGAGTGTCATTATCACTGAGAAAGTCATTGCAAAATTCCATAACCTCTCTCGCCACATAACCCTCAATAATACTCCCTTCTAGCCGATAACAGTTTCGAACATCACTTTTAAAAATGCTCATGTATCGTTTAAAGGGATACATCCAATGTAAGAAAACTGGTCCCAACATTTTCACTTCCCTAGTCAAGTGGACAACAAGATGTACCATGATATCAAAGAATGACAGAGGAAAATACATCTCAAGATGACATAGGGTAACAACCACTTCTCTTTGCAAATTATCGAGAGTATCAGGGTCAATAACTTTGCTGCACAGACTGTTGAAAAAGAAACAAAGTCTGGTGATTGCAAACCTTACATGCTTCGACAATATAGATCAAATTGCCACATGCAATATTTGTTGCATTAGAGTGTGACAATCATGATATTTAAGACCTATCAACTTCAAATCTTTCATTGATACCAATCTACGGATGTTGGATGAGTAACCTTGTGGTACCTTAACATTTACCAAACATTCACAAAAAGCTTTCTTCTCCTTTCTAGACAATGTGTAACAAGCGGGAGATAAGTATGTTCTCTGATTTCCCATTTCACATAATTCTATTAATTCTAACCTTATTCCCATTTCATGTAGGTCCAGTCTGGATTTTATCCCATCTTTAGTCTTACCTGATATATTCAACAAAGTACCAATGACACTATCACAAACATTTTTCTCAACGTGCATGACATCGATACAATGTCTGACTGTCAAATAACTCCAATAAGGAAGATCCCAAAATATTGACTTCTTCTTGAATAAAGATTTGTCACTCCGTGTGCCCATAGTACATTGTGATCTCTTACCAAATTCATTGACAAAGTCTTTTACTCTTTCATAAACAACCTCCCCTGGTATAAGTTTAGGTGCACTCCGTTCCTCATTCAATCCATTGAATGCTTTGCGCTTCCTACGATACAGATGAAATTTTGTAAGAAATCTTCAATGACTGAGATATACAGTCTTATCGCCATTTTAATCTTGTTGAATCAATGTTCTCTTCACATATAGGACACACTTTAGCTCCTTTGACACTATATCCAGACAAATTCCCATATACTAGAAAGTCATTAATAGTGCAAAACAACATAGCATGCAAATGAAATGTCTCTCTTTGTGAAGCATCATAGGTCATCCCACCTTCACCCCAGAGTTTCTTTAAGTCATCAATCATAGGTTCAAGATAAACATTGATATCATTTCTAGGTTGTTTATGGCCCGATATCAACAACGACATCATTACGTACTGATTTTTCATACAAAACCAGGTAGGAAGAGTGTATATAACAAGCATGATTGGCCAAGTGCTATGTTGGATGCTCAATGTCTCGTATGGATTCATCCCATCTGTACAAATCCCAAGTTTAGGGAACAATAGATCAATCTTCTTCCACTGTGGGGAATCAGACACATGTCGTAGGATCCCATCATTATTTTTCTTAACATATGCATGCCACCTCAAATTCTTTGCATCTATCATATTGGCAAACAAGTGTCGAAACCGTGATATTATAGGTAGTTACCACATCACCTTGGTAGGAGAACCAGTTTTGGACTCCCCCGAAGTCGTCAATTTATACCGTGACGCACCACATTTTGGACAATCTTTCAAATCCACATAGTCCTTTTGAAATAATACACAATCATTCAGGCATGCATGTATCTTCTTGGCATCCATTCCCATTGAGCACAACAATTTCTTTACCTAGTATGTTGAGATTGGTAGCTCGTTTCCTTCAGGAAGCATTTCTTTCAACAAAGACAACAATGACGTGAAGCTTTTGTCGCTCCATCTATTGTTAGCTTTCAGCTTATACAATCTCAACACAGCGCTAAGCTTCGTAAACTTAGTACAACCTGTGTATAATGATATCTCAACATCATGCACAATGTTTCTAAAAATGGGAGGTAGATCAGTGTGCTCTACCCCACAACTATCCAACATCACATCAATGATGTCTACTGGAACTGGTTCATTCACATCTACGTCATAGGAGGAAATTTCTTCTTCCACACAAGCACTGCTATCGACATCCACTGGTTTCGGGTTTGAAATCTCTCCATGCCAGTGCCATTCTGTATAGCCTTGTATAATCCTGTTGCACATGACATGACTTTTGATTTCATCATCAGTGCTGACTTTCAAGTTGTTACCGCAATGCCTACATGGATAGTAGAACCTATCTCCAGGTTATTTCCTATGTTCCTCGACAAATCTAATAAACTGGTCAAGACCAGATATAAAGTCTGGGGTGCAACGATTGCGAATCGACATCCATGATCTATCCATTCTATGATCAAAGAGAAAACAAGTATATATTACAACAAGATTAGGGTCTAGGGTTAACAGATTAGAGTTTTTGCATGGTTAAAACTTTAGGCCAACAAATACATGTGATGTCATTCATATATATAATAAATGTGTACCACCTATCCCATCCTTGAATACCTAATATCACTAGTAAGTGTATAATGTGTATTGGGTTTTCAAGAAAATTTTGATAGCATTTCCCCGCTGTTCTCTAAGTACATATGTACTTCGAGAACAAACGGGGAAATGCTATCGAAATTTTCTCAAAAATCCAATACATATTATACACTTACATCCAAGTGAGATTAGGTGTTCAAGAATAGTCCCAAACTGGGGACTAACCAAGATTTACTCCTAATTAGTAAATCTTGGACGAGTTTCTAGGCCAAAAAATACATGTGATGTCATTCTTATATATAATAAATGTGTACCACCTATCCCATCCTTAAACACCTAATCTCACTAGTAAGTGTATAATGTGTATTGGGTTTTCAAGAAAATTTCGGCAGCATTTCCCTGATATTCTCTAAGTACATATGTACTTAGAGAACAAATGGGGAAATGCTACCGAAATTTTCTCAAAAACCCAATACACATTATACACTTACATCCTAAGTGAGATTAGGTATTCAAGAATAGTCCCAAACCAGGGACTATCCAAGATTTACTCCTAATGAGTAAATCTTGGACGGGTTTCTAGGCCAACAAATACATGTGTTGTCATTCTTATACCTACAATCCTAGTTTCATCATTCATATATTAAGTTTACATCATTTAATCATGCTTGTCAGTAAATAATAAACAGTAAATATCATAAGTTTACATCATCAAGATAATCATTACACACAAATTTAGGTATCATATTGAGCAATATAGCACAAAATCATCAAGATAATCATTACACATATAATTGAGCAATATAGCATAAAATCAGCCACCACGGCCGTGCTACGCAGCACGGCCATGCTACGCAGCACAACTGTGCTACCAACACGGCCGTTCTACCTAGCACGGCTGTGCCAACCTGTGATTCCATAAGAAGATGTACCATGCATGGTGGAGAAGAGGAGGAAGAAGGTACTAGGAGCAGAGAGCGGGTCAGAGGGTGGCGGCGATGGCAGCGAGTGGGCGGGTGGGTGGCTGGAGCAGCAAGCAAGAGAGGACAGCGGCCGTAAACAGTGCTAGAGGTTGACTGTGGCCAGCAGTGCAGACGGTGGCGGTGGAGGTTGACTATGAGCAGAGCAGAGCAGCGGCGGCGGTGAGCAGCAGGTTAAATGCGGGCGGGCGGGGGCGTCGTCGGGCGATTTTAGGCGAGCAGTAGGAGAGGAGCTAGAATTCGACTCGATGAAACACAAGAAAGGGGAAGACTCGGGTGATCACGGGTTAAGTTTGTAAAAGGCATCGATTATCTACAAAACTGACACCTAACATCTTAAGTGTCAGTTGATAGTAAAAAATTGACGTCCAATTGGACATTCCTTTACCCTAATTTTTTGGCAGGGACGGCACGCACACCCTTATCACGTCGGTTATGCTAAGACAACCGATGCCCATATTGGAACTTTTGGCACAAATTTTATCTTCATTAAGCGTCGGTTATTAGGTAAAACACCGACGTTGTATCTGATACTTTGGCACAATTTTTTTTGCTCAAAAAAATTGGATTCCGCGGGCTACTTTAGGCGTCAATTGCTTTTCTTCAACCGACACTGAATGAAAAGTGATGCCCGTGTCTGGCTGCTCTTCAAATATAGACGTCAGATGTCCATATTAACCGACGTTTAATGTTAACATCATCGGTATTACTAAAAAACTAACACCTCTAAAAGTGACGTTGAATGTTGTTTCTGTAGTAGTGAGCACAGCCAGGGTGGCTACCTAGACAGATTCTTTCCCTTAGATTTACTATTTTGAATAATGTCATTTTCACATCTATTTGATATTAAGTGTTTTTAGGAGTTTTCAAGCTACTAGATCACTGTTACATTACTATTTAGTGTGTAAATCATGAAATATGCAAATAAGTACCTTATACATGTGTTATATGTTTATAATATGTAGAAAATAAAAAAAATTGACCATCTCTCAAGCGCCCAGTCAAGGCAGACCAACACATGGCCACCTTGAAAACTATGATATATATATATATATATATATATATATATATAAATATATATATATATATATATAGTGGAAATACCTTGCATGGTCAGAATTTCTTGCATCTAATCATTAGAAATCTGATGAGGGCCACAGATTAAAGATCCATAAAAGATTTTCTTTACAATGAAAGAAATATAGTACTTTTATCCTATGAGGTCCAAATTCATTTTGACATTAGACGTTGACATTCTGAGTATATATTCCAAGAGTATAAATGGTAATAAAAGAATTTTTTTTATAGGAATTGACCGATAAGGACACAATCAAACATAATTCCATGTAAAAATACACTTATAAAAATCAAGCATATGCTATTTCTAGGATTCACGCAAGTGTGAATATTTTCCAATACTAAAATATGGAATGAGATACTAAAATACTCTCATGCATGAGTTTACTAAAAAAGATGGTGTGCAACATCCATGAAGCAAAGTCTACATGCAACCAACGAATAAAGGCTTGGCAGTAGATCCTCATCACCCAATCACTTGGATGCCAAGTTGTTTTTCATGAGTGTGCCCTCAAGCTTGTGGCTAGAGGTCTTTTATAAAAGGTTTATGATGTGAAACAAAATTAGGAAGAGTGCAACAAAGAGGAAATGAAATAAACTATCTATCAAGTCAATTTCAAGTTCTAGGAAGAAGCCCCCAAGGATGGTATTAATAATATAAGGCATGAAAAATTAGAATTGAGAACATTGTGTAAATTGCAAAACAAAACATAATATAAAAAGAAAATTATTAAACATTACAACTACATGCAAATCAATGGATAAATAACACTTTGGTCACTAACCAATAAAAACAGCTAAATATAAATTTGTAAAATTAGTGTTGCATCAATCCATCGATGTTTGAAAGATGGGCAACTAATGCATTAAGTATGGTCTCTAGGAGGCCTCACCAAGGGACCACTATAGGGACATCACAGAGAGAATTATAGAGATAGGTACAACATGTAGGGATCTAATAGGAGTGACTGTACAGTTTGAAGTTATAGATCTTGAAGAACATTCCATGACATATGTGGTTGTCGTGTTTCCCTGGGAAATCGAGCATGATATGTGTCACATGACATGGGATGACATCTCAATCAGTGGAATCCTTATTGACACATTGGACCAAACATTTTCGTGTGACCAGGAATTTTGCAAACCAAATTAGTTGGTAGTCTTGAGGTAGTGGATCTATCTACAAGTTTTTCATGTCTATTGTAGTCATTGAGACCATGTCTATGATGCAACCACCATCAAATGTGAGAGCACATAGGCAACACTTGCACTCAAAGTAAGTATAATAACAAAGAGAAAAAAGGATGATAATTGATATGGCCATCAACTAGAAGAGAAGTTAGGTTTGCTTATGTGCTCATAGGTCGGGAGAACATACTCATGGTTGATCTTGTTCTTCCTGGTCCTTGCAATAGTTGTCATGAGGCTAGTGGGAAACAATGATAAAAGATGATTGTTACCTTGGAATGTAAGGTAATGGAGTGTTTTTGTTATGATGAATTGCATTGATGATAATGATGGTGTCTTGGTGGAGCTCAGAGAACATGGAGACTATGGTGGTAAAAGAGCATGGAAAGCCAATACCACCACTGAATAAGGAGAAGAAATAGGGAGATAGAAAGATTATGGGAAATAGTGGCAAATAAGCAATGGTTAGGTGCAAATGGCAAAATATTCTAGTTAAACTTTTACCTTTTTAACCTTTTTTGTTATTAACTGCTAAGGAGTCCACACTAAAAGTGTGAAAGTAAAAACATGGTACTTTGATTCATCCTTAGGTTAATGTCTTTCCTATACAAGTTGTCAACTGGAACATCATATGCAAGCAAATCCACCAAGAAATGAACTCATGAGAGTGTAAATGATTCCTTTCATTTCAATTTGAAGTTTTCCATTTTTATCTCATCCATCCTATGATGGTTTCTCTTCGTAAAAGTATTGGTTACATTATATTTGAAGATGTCAAATTTTATCTCAGTTGTTGTCAAATTTTATCTCATCCATCCTATAATAGTCGCATCAATATCAACTTGTAATTAAAGAAGCAAGGGCTTAACAAGAAATATAGTTCCTACAAAATCATTAATTCATCAACAATTCTCACAATCGCAAAAAACCATAATGAATTATTCACTTAGATCATTCCTTAGTTGGATGGCAACAAAGATCGCATGTATTCATTATGGTTGAAATCCTATTAAGTGAATCGATTGTGCCACGTACCAAATGTAATGGCAAATCTAGCTACATGAACAATTGTAAAATATGACAAAATAGAGTGTACAAAGAAGCACACATAAGGAAAATGAAAATATTTAGAATTCTATTTAAAGAAAAGGAATGACAATAGAATCCACAATGAAATGAAACAAAGAGATACAATTAAGTGAGATTATTACTCACCAATGGGTGTACTTTTTTGGTCCTGAAAGAGACATCATAGAGAACCTCCTTATTCATCACCATATAGTCGTCTAGAATCCAAATAAGTTAGCAAATAGAAAGAGATTGAGGTCGTATGGCTTGATTTTCCTCTATAGGTATTCCTCCCTAATACTTCAAATCATATAGGCTGTTATTAGACCTATCAAAATTTAAACATAACAAGATGACAAGGTAGGTAAGACATCTGATATATATATTTTCACTAAAGTAAAAATTTGCGTGTGCTCGCAAGAATCACTAGATAACTCATACTTATATTTTAAACACCAAAAATAATAACAGTGCACATCAAAATACGCAAGGGTAAAAAGGTCTTAATTAGTTTCCCTTTTAGGTTTCTATAAATCATCATCATTTATATTGTATAAGAATGAATCATTAATATAAAATATTGTAGAAATAATCAAAATAATAATAGTAATGGATATATGCATTAACATGAAAGGCATCCCTTCCTAAGCACTTTTTAACCGAAATCAATTAGTTCAAGATGCTCAATAAAGTGCACTTTTGCCCACATTTTCCCAAAACCATGTCAAACAAAGTTACTAGAGCATAAGATTTGTACATATGGAATCATGCACCCATTCATCTATGATCTATACAAAAAGAAGGAAAAAATAGTCATACCTCATATTAAGAGAACATGGATGTAGGGGTTTGGTTTTAGTGCACTAGGGTAAAGCGGGTTGATATCCCTTATTGTTGCTGGAATTTTAAAAGAGTAATCAAATATAAACCAAAATACCAACTTCTTCTATATGAGATGCAACATGATAACAATAGGAGGACATAAGTCAGAAATGGCACGGGGTGGCAGAGGTGGTCGGGGAGGCAGAGGGCGAGGGAGGGGGAGAATCCCTAGCGGCAGCGAAGATTCGTCGGTGACGAGTCCTCCTCCACCTGAATCAGCACCGATTCCTCCAGGGAGCTCAAGTGTGGCTACCGAAGAGTAAAGGAACCCATCATCCCTGAATGGTAGCTCCTCTCAGGTGATTTCGACCCTGGCAAACCCCTCGGATTCAACCTCTTCGCATCTGCATCTACAGTCCCCGACAGGAGAACAAACCTCTACTACTCCGAGCGGCGAGGTTGATTGGCTTGAAGCCAACAGACTGGGCCAGAAGTGTGGAGAGGTCTCTATTTTGGAATTCATTGAGCCTGAGATCAGAAATGGAACCAAATCCTTCTCGTTTTCGAGTGAAGATGAGGTTGCTCCTACCTGGAAAGAGTACATCTCCATTCGTTTTACGGGAAGGAAGCCCTATCGAAGCCAGCTTCTCAATTGGATTCGTCGACAGTGGCGACCAAGTGATGATTTCGAGATCACGACAGAAGAAATAGAAGGGTTTGTCGTCAAGCTCCCTATGGCTACAGTAAAGGAAAGGATTCTGGAGGAGGCGCCGTGGATGATGGACGGCGCTCTCATCATCACTCATTCCAGGGAACCCAATTCCCCTCTTTATCTTCTATCCTTCTCTAAGCTCCCTGTCTGGGCAATCATTGAGAACCCTAGTTCTCATTGGACCCCGAGAAAGATCAGTGGAGTGGCGAGCCTGGTTGGCAGACCCCTCGATGTAGAAGATGTTGGCATGTCAGTTAACTACTTGAAGGAAGCATTAGTCTGCGTGGAAATGGAGTCATGCTCTGCGTTTCTGAGTGAGGTAACAATCAGAGTCGATGACGTTCCTAAATCTTTGAAGGTCAGCTTTGTGGTGAAGCCAAAACTTTGCACTGGGTGCAATCACTTCGGTCATCGGCTTTCGTCCTGTCCTATGAAGGCTAAAGGGAAACCAATGCCTTGCCAAATGCAGATCAGAGCTGGGAAGATGACCAGTAGACAAAGTACTCGACATTATGTCGATGAGAGCCATAATCAAGCCGCTAGTAATACAGATTCTACATGGGCTGTCAGTAAAAAAGGTGACGGTGGTTTGCTGCCAGAACCTGAGATGCGATGTTGCTCGCTTGAAGAAGGGAATGAAACTCTTAACTTGGACTGGGAGTTATTCCTTCCAAAGTTAAGTGCCACTCTGCAGGGGGTGAAACAACTGGCGGTGGATACTGGGCTGGCTTTGGTGTACCAACAAAAATTCACCTGGAATTCTGATGATGTCTCTTCAGTTAGCTCGTGTTATTCAGATCTGGAGTTTCTGGATGATTTCAAGGTGGATAAGGGAGCTAGATTGAAGAAGAAAAAGAAAAAGCATAGAGGCATTGAAGGTGGAATGATCCCCATGGTTGATTTCTCGAGATCTAATTGCTGACTGATGTTTGTGTGTTTTGTTAAGGTTCCACATGCGGTTTCTAAACTAGTTATATGGTGTTGTCGACATCAGGTCTTTTGGTCTTCTGTAGGTGTTTTTCTGCTATGGTATCCTCTATATATAGGTGAGATGAATGCCAGAGGCTCTACGTTGGTCGATTCTCAGTTGTAGGATCCAAAGGATTACTGTTTGCGGTTATGCTATAGAGCTAGTCTTCTGTTGCTTGTTTGGTTTCCTTGTTCGGTGAAGCACTGACCAGGTGCAGATGGTTCAGTTCTTCAGGTGGGAAACTATGAGTGGTAGGCCTGTTTCCTTTCTTTGTTTCTCTTATGATACATTTGAGAAGACCGGCTAGAAGAAGGGATGGTGGATTGCTCATTTGTTTGATCAGGTAGTTGAGGTGTAGTCTCGTACATGCGTCTTTGTGGGTATTTCTAATTGGTCATGGTCGTTTCTTCTCCTTTCTGTTTGTTCTCTCTGATGTGTTCGGAGCCTTTTTCTTCTTCTGTCCCTTTTTATTATGGAGTATCTTTTCTAGTTTTGGGTCCTTTATTTCCCCCTGTGTGGGGATGAGACCCGGTAGTTTTATTTAGGGGCACTTTTTTGTACCTTAAGTTTTGGTTAATTAGAAACAGGATTTTTAGGCGACCAAAAAAAACAATAGGAGGACATGCAAACATTCATTAGTGGCCTTACATAGAAATTTCCTCAAAATTATCCAGTGAATGTATCTCTCCCCTACTGTAACCATTGCATTTCTCTAGTAATCATTCATGCAAGTCAATTAAAAAACCATGAATGGAAACAATTTGTAAGTTGTAGAAGAAAAAAAATGTTATTGATACATTCACAAAAATATGTTGATAAAACATTTTTTATTGAGGAGGTAATATCATTCATCATGTCCTCCTTGACAAAGTTACTAAAAAGTTACATCCAACATATAAGAGAGGTAACTCTCTAACACACCCATCATCATCATCATCATCATCATCCTCATCGACTTCATCTTCCACATTGTCATCATCTTTCATGATTTTGTCACCCAAGTCTTCATCCTATACATCATCATCTTCTTTATTATAAACCTCCACATCATGAATAGGACATGGTGAAAGAACCAAGTAGTAGGCTTGGTAGAAAAAATTTTCACCCATTCACCATACCAACCCAACCCCATCTATGCCATTTATGGTATAACCACTCCTTGTCATGGATGACGGCTTGGTTCAAAAGAAACACCATGTTTCTTGTGCGGATTAAAGTGGGAAATCAAACTATATATGTTATGTTTGTGTCAGCATGTAAAAGGCATGAGTGCAAGGGAACGACACTCATCTGACTTTCACTATATGCCTAGTCATTACCTTTTCACCGACTTGTCCAACTTCCCTCCATATTTTCCCTATTGTTTCCAAAATCCACCTCCACCATCGGTGCTGCTTGACTTGCATCTACTTCCACTGGTGCTGCCTTGGATGTACTCATACCACTGCTAAATCACTTCAAAACTACACACTATTGCGATTGTGCCTCATCTAAACACACCGCTATTACTGTAATTGTTCCCGTCGGTCTTTTTTGTTTCTTCTAAAGACACCACCGCTCGTTGTTGTTATGGTTGTATGCACCACCACAACTATGGTTGTGTACTTCCCTTTCCACTACCATCACTACCGTCTTCAAAATGACTATTATACCTCAACCACCTCCCCTTCAGTAGTAGCATTCCTCTCATTGGATTTGCTAACCTAGTTGTTTAGCTATGAAAACTTTTCTAGTTTGGGTAGATGGTCTAGTAGGTAAGGGACCTTGGAATCACATGGGCCATGGCGGTCATGGAAATGGGGTTCAACATGCATATAAGGAGCAAATCAAACCCATTAGGAAGAAATGTGGTGTTCAGAATGACAGTGATCCATTATAGTTACCATTAGAGTGAGTGTGAATCCCTCTGGAGGTTAGGTTCGAAAGTTACCCAGAAGATTAAGGTGAGAGGGACAAAACATAATTCAATATTTTCCAATAAAAGTATATATACATTCGTTGAAGTACTAATTGTGCGTTGGTTTTGCATGAAGAGAACCCTTTTACAGTTTCGGAAGCATTCCTTGTGTGTTGGTGTCGCATGAAGAGAAACTTTTTATGGTTCAGGTGTTTGTGGTTCCCCGACTATGGGAAACCATTTATAATG